>VMKM01000269.1:0-444655 GCA_008360985.2 Macquaria ambigua | reverse complement strand
TTATATATATATATATATATATATATATATATATATATATATATCAAGGTTGGTTTTAGTGATTTCTTAAATAATTTCACAATGTATTGGTTCATTTATATATTTTATACAATTTATTAAAATTATTATTTATTTTGTTGTCTTTTTTTTATTTAGTATTGAACATTTTTTTCAATAATTTTGAAGTATTATTTTTTACAGTACCAGAAGTTAAACTGTGACATTGAGTCTTGTATATATTGTATGGTTTATAAGCAAATGTCCCATCATGTAAAGTGTAAAACTACATCCCTGCACGCTAAACTCAATCATCCATGCAGAAATCATTTGAATGCATCCATGATTTAATTTGTTCATAGTGCTTTATGGTGTTAGTGTGACTGCTAACATCCCAGCCAATGAATGCTGTCAAGGAGGCAAAGAAAAACAATTGTGGAGAAAACCCTGCATATTTAAAATTGGCACGAGTTGGCATAAAATATAAGCCAACAGCAGTTTAAATCCAAAAATATCTTTATGGGGATTTGGCCTGATCTTAAGTAACCAGTTTGAGCTGAAGTGTAGTGTATATGTGTGTGCTTTTGCCTGGCTGGAGACTCTCTGGAACAATGTACAGTAACACAGGAAAAAGATTATCAGTTCTATTATTGTGAGGACGGAAGTTTGTATCCCCATCCGCCATGCACACACATCACAATGCTGGCTCAGTATAGAAACAAAGTCTCTGAGAACAAACACAACCAGAGCTACTAAAGCAGCTAACTTTGAAAAACCACGCATTCACCACACTTTGGAACACACTGCACAGACTGCTTTCAGGCTTCTCTTCTCTGCTGGTATTTTAAGCAGCATGTTGGGCTGAAAGCAGGGGTGTAGTGTAGTGAACGGTAAATATATTTCAATTCAGTTTGTATTTGTAGAGTCGAGCCTAGTCAACCTTTTTGTCTGACATATATCTTTATAATTAATAATATAAAACATAAGCTCTATAAGGACAAGATGCTTTTCCCAAAAAGTATATATTACATTGGGCTACATGAAGTGCTGACCCAGTTTACAAATTTGTATTTTCACATAATTAGCACAAACTTGTCACCAGACCTATTTCTTTTTAATTTTTAGCTCAGTTTTTGGGTCCAGGTTTGGTTAAATTATATTAATAGATTTAGGTCACAGTAAGTTATTTTGGTGAAAGTTACACTCTGTTGTTGTTTTAAAACTCACTAATGACATCTGGTATTCTAAATGTCAATAAGTCATAAAGGATTCTTATAATAATTCCTTTGGTCTGCAGTTGTAAATAGTATTGTGTTGTTAATAAATGGATTTTGGTCCAGATGGTCTGCAACACTTTTCCAGAAACTAAAGGCCAGGTTATTAACTGGTTTGTACGACGTGCTGTCCGGTCACGTTGGAAATCAAAAGTGTAAAAGGTGGGGTAAAAGAAAAAAGCGGCCATCATAGAGAGAGAGGTGATGCGATAATGTTCAAATATGGGGATAACGGTGCACATTTCCAGGTATGATAGTGTTGCACTAGGTTTTTACATCTGAAAAGTGACAGAAATAGTTGTGTAAAAATTGAAAAAGAGAGCTTGAGAGAGAAGTTCAAACCCTGACTCCTTTCTCACCTCTGCACATCTGGCCAATCACAGTAAAGTGAAGTGAGTGTGAATGTTGGACTCAGAAAGTTACAGAAATGCTTGGAGGGGGTTTCCAAAGCTATTCGACCAACCAACAAGCAGATGGAGCATACTGGCTCCTTAAGTGGTCAAATGCTCTTGGTTTATAAAGCTTTAGTAAATGAATTATTAACCATTAATAAAGTAACTACTTGCAACTTATAAAGCCTTTATAAAGTAGGGCGTATTAGAAAAGGTAACTTAAATTGTTTATGGCAATTTAAACATGAATTGTAGACACTAGTTTTATTATATATTAGATCTGTGGTAGGAAACAAGAAAGACCAAAATTGTGCTACACAAAATCTTTTGTTTGTTTTTCCGGCTTTTGCCTACTCTTAGTTTTTTTTACTGGACAGCTTGTGAAATACCTCTTCAGACCTTTAAAATTAATTAAATGAAATAATCTGAGAGGGCAAAATCTCTCTTTGATTAAACTGCTTACAGCTCATGCACACATGCAGCTTTGCGCTGTGTTAAGGCCACAGTATTAGATCATTACCTCTCTTCCTCTGTGTGTCAGTGTAAAACACAGAGGAGCAGAATGCTGTGGTTTTACCCCTGTGGATACTGTGGTGACCTGCCTTATGAATCTGTTTTCGTTCACGTGTATATAGGCCTTGTTTATGTGTTCATGTATCTACAGTGTGTGTGTGTGGTCGTTTGCATGTGTGCCTCTTTGCAAACAGGTCTGTGTGTGTGTTTGTAAACAGGAAGTGTGAGGATGCATGCAGTCAGAGGACACAGAGCCATGGGATTTCCCACAGTGACACAACTGCTCAGCTGAACGATGCTTCCCGCGAGTGGGTGGTGTGTGTGTGTGTGTGTTTCCTTTTACATGGGTGGGCCCATTTGAGGTCTGTGTAAATTCTGGACAGCTGATAAACAGCATGAGACTAACAGAGAGTTTAATTATCACAGTGAAATATATTCACGTGTATGTGTTTAATCTGATCAAATGTTCCAATACATAGAGTTTAAGTCAAAGCCTTAATGAATTAATTGCAAAATGAATTTTGCAATAAAAATGTAATCAATCAAACTGCATCAGATCCATCAAAGTGGACCAAACTGACCGGCTCCCATTTTTAATAAAAGGCCAGTATCAACCCAGTGTGTCAGCTGGAGTCTGTGAGACATGTGTCAGTGCAGTTGGTGGTATCAGGGCCTGTTTCCACATGTGTTGCATGTCTGTGGGAGGAGGCGAAACAAGTCTCAGCAGTCACACAATGCAGCGACGGGCTCAGAGCGTCCTGAGTTAGCTGCTGTCCTCACTCTCAAGACAACTGGCCCTGGCACCTGGTTGCTAGTGTTTTTTATTTTTTATTGAACAAACCAGTTTAACTGTTCCAAGTGAAAATAATCTCAAAATAAATCTCAACAGAATTACGCCACAATACTTTTAATATTTGCAGCCTCTGCATTGACTGTCAGGTCAGTTTCATATGCCGTTGTGGAAGTGTTGCCTACTAACAGCTGTTATATAAAGCAGAAGACAGACAAGTATTGCTGGGTCAAGCCTTACTGGGGCCCTAATCAGAATTTAATTTCACCCCATCAACCTGCTGCGGTACAGCTGTGTGCACAATGCTACACGTAGCCAGCTCTGTTGTGAAGTGATTTTATTGGTACTGTCAGTCAGTATATGAAGACTCTAACCTCTGTAAAAAACAAAAAACAAAACAGTAAAATTGTAATTTTGTGACATTTTGGTCAGATTACACACTCATATATATGAATATTTATAAATGGCTTTTTTCCAATGTGGTATGGGAATATTTTAGTCAACGTCATCTGATGTGTTAGTTTGTAAAACCTGCCTTTTTATGAGAGTTTTTAGTGTTTCATGGTGATCTAAATACTGTTTTATGGTTTCTATTCTGACAAGGGATAATTATGCAATCGTCATCTCATTATTTTTTACGAAATGTCATGAAAGGCAGCAAGTAGCCTCATAAAAGCTTTATCAGTTGGACATTTATTCACATACCTTAAAACAATAATCCACTGATTTATCATTGCACTCCTATAACATTGTCAGACTCACGATCAAAATCTATGCAGTAGAACCAGAGATATTTTTTATTCCACGCATTCTTCCTCCTTGTCAAAACCTGGCACCTTTTTACCTCTTTATAGAAACTTTTTTCACATATGCAGTAGTACTCCCCAACACCTTTAAACAGACTTTGATGTGCAAAAGCGGTGGAGTTCCCCTTTACGATTTTGTCACTGTGGTTATTTTGGACATTAACCTCCAAGTAGGCTTTAAGAGGTACAGTTAATGGATGTCTGTATGAAGCTGTTTGGGAGTCAGACTAGTGAACAAGTAGCTTTACATTTGCAATAGGGATCACCAAAATACAGTGCTATAAATGATTTCTAGATGTTTGACATTTTTATTCCTAAGGCCTTTATGACACATCTCTGATTCATGAAATGACACTAAATGTCAGTCACAGTTTATTTCATAAGGTGAATTTGGAACATTTTGGGGGTTACATCTAAGTGGTGTGGAAAATAAATGACTAAAGATGTGGGCACAAAATGTAGGTAAAGGTAACCCTAGGTGTTTTCTTGCGTTGTTAGGAGGGGGTTTATTTTCTCATTGAACAGTGAGTCATGGTACTCCATGATGACAACAAAGCCCCACTACATAATAGATGCAGGATATCTGATGTCTGATTGAATAATCGATGGAAATACTATTTCATATACTAGTAGATTAATCATTTAAGCAAAAAAAAATGTAATAATAAAAATAAAATTAAAATATTAGAAGTTACCAGAGCTCAAAGTGATGTCTTCAAACACTGTTTGACCTACAGTGAACACATTTACAACTTACACAATTTACACATGAAATGAGGAAAGCAAATTGTTGCGTGCGAGAAGCTTTGTAGCTGCAGCATGTTCCAGCAAATGTTAAATATTTTTACTTCATAAGTGATTTAAATGAATAATTAATTATCTCATCAATTATTAGTTGACTATTAATTATAAATATTGTCAAACTACAATCCCCAAGGTCAAGAAAAAATGTCATGCTGCAATTATCTTATCTATATGTTAGTGGTTGAATCACCATCAGTAAGTTTAGTTTAACAACACAAACGAAATAAGATGTTTGTCAGAAATGTACCCACTCAACTCGAATCACTGATAGTATATTGAAATTGTACTTGAGTAGATGTTAAAGTACTGTTGTAAAACAGCTAATTTATAATGTCAAATTTCTTGACATACAGTAGCTACTATTTGTTACACAATATCTTTTTTATGCAATGCTTAAGGAACAAGAGGATGGTTTTTATGTACCATACTAGCTAGCAAGGTTAGCAAACAACGTTAGCTAAGCAACAACTAGGCTAACCTAACGTTAATGTCAGGGGCACTTTCCGCTTCTCTTAGTATGGAATTGCACTGGGCTCCACAACGATAGTTCGGACACAGCCTATGTTGAAGCTTCCATTGTGTTCTGGAAGTATTTCTAACAAGTAGAACCTGAGTTATCTTTTCCAGATGTTTGCTTTTATCTGAATTAGCATAATACCATAGCCAGAGGAATGTTAACCAGCGTGCTGTCTTTGATATAGAATAGTACTAAGAGAAGAATACTTTATAGGGTGTATAGGGAGTAAATCAGTAGGATTCATATACAGTACAACTACTACAGGCTAGGGACGTTTACACTCACTTGTATTTGTAGGCTACACAGTAATTCTACATAGCAAACATGCATTATGTATAATTATGTATTGTTGCAAACAATTGGAGACTATTATTGACCATGTAGATTTCATACTGATAATATTTAGAGAATGGTCTTTTTTTTCCGTAAAACTGCTAAATCAGAACACATAATCTGCCCCCACTTCCTTTGGCTTTCAGCGTAAAGCTTTTACCATTGTTCATATTAATGTGTCTTGTACTCGTCTATATATTTTGTTTATTATGATTACCTATTGTGTTTTAGGCCATGCTGTAATGTACTTAGTTTAACAGTTAAACATTGTGTTCTGCGTGATGTACAGGCCTGAACAGTGTTGTGTTGCGTGGGCGTGTGGCTCGCTGCCTTGTCTGTTTCTCTTCCTGTCTCTGTGAGTTGAGCAGTTAACAGAGGATCTCTCTACGGTTGGAAAACTTGCTTTCACATCTCTGTGGGCGAGAGCGAGCAAGTGGTTTTCTCACTCTTCAATAGATGCCTTTAAGATGACAAATTGACTGTGTGTTAATTAGGTGACAAAAATGTTTAGAGGTATTGCATGTCACAGTATACATCTTTACAAATTGTTGCTTGAGTTGAAGTACTTTTTCAGCCAGAAAAGAATTGTATTGTGTGCATGTAATGTAAAGTTTCAAAAAATGAGTTGGAAACAGCGACTCGAGGGAAAACATCATTCCTCAACTTCACACCTCATTGTGAAGTTGAGGAAAACCGGTGCAGCACTCAACAGCCTGTATTTAGTTTGACATTTTTACTCTATTTTCATTACTGATGAGGAAAAATCATCATCAAGGGACATTTTCCTACAAAGAACTTTTATTCAGTCAGCTCTGTCTCAACCCACACTGTTCTGTCCACTCACAGGTGGAGAGCCTCTAAGAGTTTTTGTTGGGACTGTCAGGCAGTGAAACAGCTGTGGAGCAGTCGTTTTAGCATGGGGACGCAGGGAGTGGTAACCACCAGAATTTGACAAATACATGGGGCCGATATTGGCCTTTTGATACCATTCTGATATTCAGGGCTGATACTGGGGATTATTTTTATTATCGATCAATCTGCCAATTATTTTGTCGATTCATTTTTTGGTCTACAAAATGTCAGCAAATTGTGAAAAATGCCCATCACATTTCAATTTCCATGGTGACATTCAGATGTCATGTTTTGTCAGACCAATAGTACAAAACCCAAAGATATTCACTTTACTGTCACAGAGGACAAAGGAAACCAGAACATTTTATAAGGTGAAACCAGTGAGTTTTTGACATTTTTGCTTAAAAATTGCCTTAAATGATTAATTATCAGAATTGTTGGCGATTCATTTTGAACGATTGATTAATCAATTAATTGACTAACTGATTCAGCTCTACTGGTATTGGCCAGTCAGTGTCATCCACCTTTAAGATAATGATGAGATGCAGTTTGATTACTGTAGCTTGGTAGTGGACAAAATACAAACAGGACCGTAGCTCATTTTAACAACCTGGGAGGAGGACAAAATACAAACAGGACCGTAGCTCATTTTAACAACCTGGGAGGAGTTTACATTCAAGTTGGAGTTATTTGAAGGCAGGTTATTTCTAGCCTAGCGGTTTCTCCCCGCTTTCATTACTTGAGCTAAGCTTGGCTAAACTCGTCCCCAGAGCACTAAACACACCTATAAAACTGATTTCAATCTTCTCATCTAACTGTGGGTCTGATAAAAAAAGTAGCATAAACCCCAAAATGGCTGGCTTTAAGGCTTTAAATGTTCTTCGTGAGGTTTGGTCATGCTAACACAGAATACATACCCACTAGCAAATTGGAAATGAACACGAAAGTGACCAAATACATGTTGACTCAACTCTAAATGACATATTTTGCATGTATGCACCAAATTATTGGCTAGCAACAGTTTCAGTTAAGCAGTAGCATCAGCATTAGCCCACATTTTTGAAACCTTAGAGATATTTTCTTATAGCCAAGAAGACCACACTGGCCAGTTGAAGTTAGCATCAAAGCTAACTTCATCTGCTTTGATGCATCCTGTATGTTCTTCACATACAGCGTCCTGTATGTTGCTCTGTCATTTTCTAGTCCATAATTTGTAGCTATATAGTAAAAGTGGAGTTATCTTTGGGAAACAGGATTTGGCCTCCAGTCTTCTAACAAACTAAAACTGTAGCAGTCAAAACTAGCAGAAGACACTTACTGCTTAGACGAAATGGCTTTTCTAAATCATATTATTGAAATATGTCAGCTCTTCAAGTGTCCCTCCAGTTCTTTTCCGAGACCCAGTTTCTGTACAAACCAGGGTAAATCAGATAAAGAAATGATGGTTCTGAGGATAGTTCTGTTGACAGCTTGATTTTATGCTGTAACTGCGACCGCTTGAAGCCACAGACTTCTGCTCAGCAGCATTAAACTGAGCGGAGTGTCGAGGGCTGAAAGCGTGTGCAGAGGTGCACTGTCATCATGAAGACTGAGGGAGTGGTGAGTAGCTGGCCTTTGAGGCTTTGGTGAGGCAGCTCTGTTTCCACCAGACCTAACTGATCACTCCCTGCTTTGATCAACAAACCTCAGGCCAGGCTGCTCTACCATCAGCTTTCTGAACAGACTAGGTTTGATTTCTTTCATGATGCAAACTGAAATTAGTTTGCTCCCAAAAAAGGCTCCTTGCTGTGTTTATATGGTAGCCTCCTTAGCCTCTAATCGACATGTTTGACTCAGCTTAGGGCTCGCCTTATGAAACAACAACCCACGGCTATGGAAACCCTGAGAGGAAACTGCAGAAAAAGGAAATGTGGGTTGTCATGGGGAATCCAAATAGATGTGTTTTGTCAGTTTTTTTTCTGTTTTGGTTATTTTTAAGTCATGATTCAGGAACAGGTACAGAAAAGAAAAAAAAGAGTCACTTTAAATTTAGGTACCAGCTACCCAACAATTCTGTTTCAAAAGCAGGAAACCAACGTAAAATCATAACACAGAGAGTAAAAATAAACTCTGTGCCAATTAATGTATTAATTAAATAGTTATGAACATCTTCTCAGAGCCATATCAGCTCCAGAAAACATAATTTTTTAAATCTAAAAAAATATACCCAAAACTTTAAAGGGGCACTGTGGCTCTGGAGGAGCTTTCTAAAGTCTGAGGAAATAACCCGGATGATGTCATCAGGGTTATCTTGAGTTAGGCTTGACACTTCAGTGATTTGATAGAAAACCTTTGTTACAAACTGGTGGCATAAAGTCTGTAAAATGAGGTCTAATGAAAGACGCTACAGAGTTGCATTATGGGAATTGTAGGATCCAGTGTTTTTGGAGCTTGGCCCACACTAAGGAGTAAAAGTCAGTATATCTTGGCATCTGCTGCTTTGATTTTGATCCTTAGATGATTTGTTTTTTGAGGCAAGTAATGCAATACCACACGTCCCTGTGTGATAATGTCTCATTTAGATTTATTTACTGGTTACACCACATTTAGCAACAATAAGTGCAACTGAACACCAGCAGTAGTACTTGCTCATTCTCACACAGTGTTGTGGAGGAATTTTGGCTCAGTCCAAGATATAAATCCACTTCAGCTCGGTGACATTTGTTTGCTCCCAAACAGGAGTTGCTTGTACAAGCTCTGGAACTTGGACTTTGCTGTTTCAAAACTGTACATTTCTTGTTCTTCAGCCATTCTGATGTAGAATTTCTGGTTTGTTTTAAATGATTGTCATGCTGCATGACCCTGTGTTTCTTTAGCTTTAGCCTCTGAACTCAATGCCTGATGTAATTCTGCAGGATTCTCTCATACAGAGCAGAATCAAGAGGTGATTGAAAGTCAAACAGGTCTTGAGACACCGCTGCCACCACATGCGAGTGTCCTACCATGGAATGCAGTGTTTGCTTTTCTCCAGACATAACAGGGGCCGTGCCAGCCACAAATATCCAGTTGTGACTCATCTGTTCATGGAGCATCATCCCAGAAGTCCTGAGAATCATCAAAGTTCTTTTCACACATTTGACACTCATATTTGTCTTACTAAGCAAGGCTTTCTGCCTTGCTATTATTCTCGTCTTTCTGAAAGTGGAATAATAAACTGAGGCTGGAGAAGTGCCCCGAGAAGTCGCCCGAGAAGTCTTGTTGATGTGGGTTTTTCTGTGACTTCCTGGATGATTATACACATTTTTCTTGGAAACATGTTGTAAGCACAGCCTCTTGTGCAAAGGTTAATGCCGTACTTTCTGCTTCTTGACAACATTTTTGTAATTTGGTGAAGCCTCCAAGCTTTAGGATTACCTGTGGAGCCATTTTCAAGTGTCAGCATATTTACTTTTGAGAGCTGCAAGAATTTCCTTTGATCATGTTGTGATTTGACTCCACAGCCTATGTGCTAACAACCTCAACCAATTTTGTGACTCCTGGATGTGGATTGTATCATTATGAGATTATATATTTACAATGATGAATTTTTGAATGAATACCTAATGTTGAAAAAATCTTGTCTCCATCTTTTCATCTACATCTTTGAAATTAAGTGCTCATCCAATCCAACCAGAGTCGATAAAGTATGGCTTCAAGTGAGCTAGAGGCTTTTTCTCAGGAATGATTAAACAGTCACTGTATTTCATCAAATGTCACAGCTGCCTAAAACCTGAGTCACTATTGACTGTTCTCTAAGCCCCGCCACCCTTAGTTACTGTTTTTTGAAACAATGGGTCCTTGATTTCAGACAGAGGTAGACAAAAGCAGCTTTTCACTTCTAGCTAACAATGACCGTCAGTTTCGTCAGCTGA
The DNA here is from genome assembly GCA_008360985.2 of Macquaria ambigua. NCBI lineage: Eukaryota > Metazoa > Chordata > Actinopteri > Centrarchiformes > Percichthyidae > Macquaria > Macquaria ambigua. The sequence continues at coordinate 434,487 of VMKM01000269.1, read as the reverse complement.
AATGACAGCTGTCGCTAGCAGATGTTCTCAGGTGTAGCTCACTAGCTAATTAAGCTAACGTTAGCGGCATGAGTTGGTTGAGTTGAACTTTTTAATGTTTACAGCTGACTCGTTTTAAATGAGAACCCTGAAATAGGGTCTTAAATGTGCACTTGATGGCTGCATACACTACATGATATTATGCTAAAAGACGGAGGCCAAAGCAAACTGGTCCCAGGTAAAAGCTCAGCATTCTCACCAGATTGATGGAAGACATAGAAATAAAGAAACAGCTCTGTTCTTAGTCCTCCTATTATAAATATGAAAAAGGAAAAATGTAAGATCAGGCTGTTCTTCCATTCTAACATAATCCTGTTTGACTGCTTAGCTTACATACTTGGACAAACAAGACCGAGATTAGATTTATGCTTTATGTTTGTATTTTCAAACTGTGTATTTCACTTTTAATGTTACAAGACACAAGGGGGACGATGGCGATACTGTCCAATACTGAGCCTGTGTAGCTGTCACGTGAGAAAAACGAAACTCATGCATTACTATTGTTACTCTCTGAGACGACTCGTTGTTCATATCAAAAGAGTAGTTCAATGAACGATACGCTCATGATCGACACATCACTAGTCAGGAACAAGGCTGTTGTTTTTGTGGTGTTTTTGTGTTTTGTTTTTTTTACATAATATGTAATCGTTAGCAGCTTACATTAGAAAAAACACTGTTAAATCCATTCCGTACACTTTTGCTCTTGTATTTTGGGTTTTGGGATGGGTAAAAAAAGACACCACCCTCAAAACTCTTTAAATGCTTAGTATTGCTTTGACTACAGCCCCATGCACACCATTTCAGCATGTGGAGAAATCCAAAGCTTGACAGGCCTGCCATGCCCTATTGTGGTTGCTAAACTATGATCGGACAGTCAACGTTCGGTTGGGGGTGTTTAGTGAACGATCACTTGGGTTGTAACAATCAGATACTGAGAGCACATTAAACATTTATTGGCATGAAAATGTAACTGATTTATACTTATATGTCTCTAAATGTTATATCTTATAGTCACTCCTGACGCAGCAACCTTTTCCACCTGTGCAGTCCCTTTTCTGTTGAGCTGTACATTTGTCATCACAAACCAGGAAATATAGTCTCCTCTGCTTGCAGTTACGACTGACTAGTAACCACTGTGCTGTGGTCATAATGGCATGTGTCATAGGTCAAATTCATTGATGCTCGTTTAGTGATACGCAGCATCTACAGAAAGGAATAATACGTTTCTGCAGTTAAAGAATGATACACATACTGTCACCTTTAAGCAGTATCAACTACATGTAGTGTTTGTATCTCATATTTCTTATATACACAAAATACAATTACATTTGAGTGAGTATCTACAGTAAGTGACACTCTGACTAAGATGGTGACAAATTGAATGTCATATGTATCACAGGACCCACTTCTCCTTTCCAGTTCTTTCTTATGGCTGTGAAAGCTTCAGTCAGATATCAGATCTTCATTAACGCTACATGTTAGTTAGTGTGTGGCAACGCTTTCCTTTATGTTCTCCATCTCTGGCTTGATTTACTGTTTGTTGGTGTGTGGGTGTGTGTTGAAGTGGTTTAAGGCCCTTCCTTAAACAGCTTTTTTCAGCCGCTGCTTCTCGCACTCTCTTCCTTTTTTCTCATTCTCTCACACACATATGCAATGGTATGTAGGTCTGCACCTGTGGGACACAGCAGCTTCATAAAACCCAGGCAGCGCTAGCACACCAGTAAGCTGACTCTGATGTCTCTGGCTGTCTCTGCTGTGGTCAGAAATGCTGCTTACTGAGCTCACTGTGGTGAAGTTACATAGAAAAGTGTGGGTGTTTTTATCTTCTTGGTACATATGATTTGCGTGTTGTGTGCCAGTTTTACTTGGACCTTCCAATACAAGTATGGTGTCAACACAATCAGGGTTGCCCTCTGCTGATGTGATGATCATATTCAACAGATTGACAGGAATCAGTTCTGTAAAAACACACCTTATCCTGCCTGCTAGTTGATTGGAGGTTTTTAGTGTCTCATGAATGTCTTAATCATGTTTCAAAGGCTGGTGCAAATTTACTGATTGGGCCATTAAAGCTGTAATAATAGTTTTGTTGTTGTTTGGGGTTTTTTTGGCACTAGGTGGCAGAAGAATTCCAAAACAAGCAGAAAAGCACACACCTCTGCACTATTATAACTTTAAAAAGTTGTTATCGTTAGTGTGCCAGCAAAACGTTGCCTTTATGCACATTCAGCAGACAATGAACACCATTATTATTATATATATTAATTTAATTTTAGCTCTGTTTTGGTCTCCACCAACTCTGGAGAAAACATTCTGGCTCTTTAGCTGCTAAATGCTCCACTATGTTCACCAGCTAGTAGCTAACTTTGTCTGTCTGCTGTTTGGTGCTGGGCAGGAAACGTAAGTTTTTTCTCAGAGCTAGTTGGCTGCTGTTGGAAACAGGATTGTTGTGAGTACATTGTAGAACCCCAAAAAGATCAGTAGACCCAGAGTTGGGTGATCATTTTCTGTGGCTTTTTTCACATTACACATAGTTAAATGATTAATTGTAATTTAAACAAAAATGTTAGTTGGCTTTAAAGTAATATTTACCATTGGTACAAAGTATTAAATAGCGACACTCATATTGGTGTGACAGTATAATTCTGTTTTTCATGCTGGCATGATTAAATCTAGTGAAAACACTGCATGCTTAAGCTTTTTTTATTCTATTTTTTAATAGTCAATGGTCAGAATTATAAATACAGATTACTGGCCACACGTAAGCATAATCATTGGTTTTTAATCCAAGTATATTAGCAGCCACCTCCGAAGACCTGTAATATTCAGATCCTATTACGTTGTCAGCATGCAGTCATTAATGCACACATATACTGTATGTGTGCCAACACGCAAACACCCACCTCTCTGTAGCACCTCCACCCGTCCCATCCCGCAAGAACAACATCTCACGCCACGCTGAGGAAGCTGCTTGCTCCCCAGAGATGAAAACCACATTAGCATGTACAAGCTCTTATCTTCTGAGTGGCAGCTAATTAGATTCTGTGGCTCTGATATGAATAATCTGATCTTCAGTTCCTTCTCCTGCTTATCAGCTGAGCCTCCAGGTGTTGCTGAGGTAAGGACGGAGGCAATGAATGGATAAATCACTGTTCTCTCTGCCTCTTTCTTTTAAACCAGTCTTTAATCTCTGTGAATGCATTACACATTCCAGCAAATGAAAACTTGTTTAATTGCCATGGCAAATACAAATTAATTAACTACATTCTGGTTTGTTTTGTGTAATCAGGATTTAAACATCTTTATTCAAATCAGAAAGCAGTTTGAATAAGCCAGTTAGTTCACGCTACACTCTTTCGGAGGATTGTGAAAAATACTGTATTTGGCTTTCAATCTCTTCAGTTATTCAGCCAGAGAAAGCAGATAGTAAACACAGGTAACAGCAGAAAGTCTTGATATGCACTGTGAGCTTCTTCAAATGGATGAATAACTGGGAGTCCTTAGTTATGGTTAAGAGGAGCCATTAACATAGATTACTACTCATGAAGGGAATCTATGTTAATGTCTTCCTACACATGCTATGCATCATCTTCCGCACTGCTTTGAAGGAGCTTACGAGGAACTGAGGCTTCCTCTGACTTGTGATCCATATTGTTCTGCCCCCAGACTTTGTTAGGCAGTAACCGGTGCTTTACTCACATTTTGTCTTTGCCAGTTCCTGGTTGTGACATAAATTTACAATTGTAAGTGTGACTGTAAGTATGAAATGACTCTGAAATGAAAGCGTTGTTATCTTGAAACGGGTACGTTTTATTGGAAAACATAACTAAATGATTTAGATTTGTATCACTAGTGGGACAAAATGTAATGTTGGCCAGATGAGAGGCTGTAGTTGTCGCTGCATAAATCAGAGCTTTATCTGCTCGACCTCCCACACTTTAAACATGTACCAAATGTAGTGACAACTCACCAGATAGATGTTGAGAAATTTCACTCTGGGCAAAAAAGTTTGTCAGTACAGTAGATGCACTGGCCAACAGACCGACATTATCATGCCTAAAGCCACGGCACATTTGTGCATGGTTAAAAATAAAGTACATTCACTACACAGTATCTATAGCATGAACGCATCCAAGTCAGCATGCTGATTCTGAAAACATTTTAGTGTAAAAGCACATTAAGTAATGAATTATTAAAATACACATCAGTAGAATTCAGTAGCATTATTCAATAGCATCACAACATGTTGGTCGACACAAGTGTAATTGATAACATTTGTGATCGATGCATTCCACTACTATGTATACTGGTTTACTGGGACATCTACGGAAACATTGTTAATAATTACACCAGTACTATCCTGCTATAATAAGTCAAAATGTTTTCTAAAAAAAAGTCTCCTGTTTTAAGCTACTGTGGCTGTCTGGAAAGCTAATATTGGCTAATATTAACCAAGCTAGTATCCAGGGTAAACTGACAAAATGATAACAAAATTGACTAAATTGTTCAACAAAAGTATTTTTTAGATTAAAGCTGCACTTATCAACATTTTTCTGTTAACAATGGGTCAAATGACTATGTGTAATGTCAAAGGGGTGAGAGAGTTTTAGCGTGTTTAAGCTTATTGTTTTGGTTTTATGGCCCACAACCTTACAGTTTGGTTCAAACTATCCATCGTATCAACCTTGTTTCCAGCAGCAGGCCAGGCAACTATTTTCAGAGAAGAATCTCATATGAACCCCACTCTGTGCTACTTGTCTAGTGCCAAAACAACAGATAAGTTAGCGGCTAGATAGTGGAGCATTTAGCAGCTAAAGAGTCAGATATTCCCCTCAAGGAGTTGGTATAGACTAAAACAGAGTGAGAGGGAGAGTGAATATTGGACTTATATCAATCAGGTGGACAAACTCCAAATCAATGCTAATGTTGCCTTGTTTCTGCTGGAGGTGTAACTAGGCAACTGTTAGCATTCAACACATTTGCCGTAACAACTTAGTGATGTCAATGTTGTGTTTTCATGAAATCATGAAAAATCAATCAATGCAGCTTTAAAATGATCAATTACTGAAGCTTTAATTTTTAACATTTGCACATTTCTTACAAATGTATTTCTCTATTGAGCAGTATCTGATGGGATGTTTGTACTGCATACAAGTTTAAATGTAGTGAAGTCAAATAAATCAGTCTAAACTTATCTTACAGTAATTTTAGCAATGACAGAAAATGCAGTTTGTTACTTCCACCACTGCCAAATGTAGTCTTCTCTAAGCGCTAAGTAGTGAGAGAAAAAAAACGCATTTCCATTTGACATTGTAATGATCTATCTGTCTGAGTCGACGCTTGCTGAATTTCTATTTAGATATTCACTTTAGCCAGTCAAAGCAGGAAAACGCTGAATAATTCACCAGTTTTCTTTTTCCAATGACATTGTTTGTACCCAACTCCAGTGGCAGTTCTGCTCAGTCAACAACTTTAAACCTTTTCCTTTGAATCCTTCACTTGCATCTCTAACTGTTTACAGAGTCAGAGTTTCCACAAAGGTGTGTGGATCCAGAACAGTTCTCCTGTTATTTGCCATCTGCTGCCAGAAACCTCCTGAGGATACAAACTACTGTACAGAGAACAAGATCAATGTGTTCCTCTGCTGCTTAACTCATTCAGACAGAGAAGTCACTTCTCTGGGTTTCTCATTGCCACATTGCACTTACTAGTCATTGTTACTGCGCACATTTCAGACTATAAATGAGTAACTTGTAGGGGAACATTCTGTTTTGTTCAAGACATAGTTTGATTTTTCTTTTTCTTTCTCTGTTGTGCTCTTTCACAGACTGAAAGCTCTGGTATCAACAGGCGGTCGGAGTGTGCAAGCAGCATGTGACTGGTAAGTTAAAACAACAAATGTGTATACAGTACACTCACACATAGTCAGGGAGAAAAATGTGTGTTATACTGCCCTCTGCTGTAGAAGGGTGTTAAAAGAGTTATTTGCTAGTTGTATAGTAGGCACTTTATATCTTCTGTATTTTGTGGATAATTTATGATTTTCTGATTTATTTATTTTGAAGAGCAGCCTTCTCATTTTTTTCACTGTGATCTGGTCTCTTTTGAAAAACAATGCAATGCAAATTAAATAATGAATACAATAAAAACTATGAATGAATTCCTCTCAACAGATTGAATCCCAGATTCACTAAATATCTGTGACAACCAAAATCACCAAATAAGAAAGCCAGTACTATTCACCAATTACACATTATGTCAGAAATAGCCCTGTTTTGCCCATTACTGCTTATGTGAAGGCATTTGGCAACAAAAATCTCCCAAATAAGATCATTTGAAACGTTGAATGAAGGTCAAGGAGTTTATTCATTCAAAATCTCTGCTGTCATTTCTGCAGGGGAGAGCAATGTTACCGGCAAACAAGCAGGCACAGCAGAACGTTTCTGTCCCAGCAGAATCTCAGTTCAAAACAGGAAATGTTCCAATTATAGAGGATCTGTAGGGCTCGTATGTGCCAGCCTTAGTGAACTGGTCGTACGGCTGAAATCTTTTGCGTTAAGGGCAGTGTACTTACCCAGTTCTTCTTCTTATTTGTGCCACAAGTGATTTTGGCAGAATTTGAAATGAAAACTGCAAAAAAAAAAAAACTGAAAATAAAGGCGTTATGTTAAGACTGTCCTCGCAGCACAGTAGACCTGATTCCATTCCCCTGTGTCTCTCCCCAGGCTGTTTTCCCATGTGGACGACCCGTTCCTGGACGATCCTCTGCCCAGGGAGTTTGTCCTCTACCTGCGACCCAGCGGACCACTACAGAACCAGCTCTCCCACTTCTGGCAACAGAGCCGGGTCACTTGTGGCAAAAACAAAGCCCACAACATTTTCCCCCACATCACCCTTTGTCAGTTCTTCATGGTGAGTTGGAGAGCTGATACTGTACGGTTTTATGAGGGATGATGGTTAAAGGTCATCAAAGGCTCTAAGCTCGTGCCAGAGACAGAGTAAATATCAGTTGGATTCTGGTTGCATGATTTTCTTCTTCATCCTTGTGTGTAATGCCTCTTTCAGACATGATAGCAGTTTGACAGGTCTGAGTAACGGCCGAGTCACTATACTATATTGCCCAAGCACTGTGGTACTTTCCACAAATGTCCTGTCATGTCTGAATAAATCTGTAACACCTACGTCTGAATGACAAAGAGCAATTACTTTAACGGACAGATAAAGTGAGCAATGCTACATATTCTGTGTGTGAATAGGGCTTAACTCTACATCCCCATCATCCTTCCTCCTTCCACACAGTGTGCAGACCACAAAGTAGAAGCTCTATGCGAGGCCCTCCAGGCCACCGTCCAGCAGTGGCGGGGTCGTTTTCCCAGCCCGCTGCCTCTAGAGCTCTACACATCCTCCAACTTCATTGGTCTCTTTGTGGAGGAGCAGGTGGCCGACATTCTCAAGCTGTTTGCAGCCGACTTTGCCACAGAGGCCACCAGGAAGGCAGGTAGGAACCACAAGCATTAGGGATAAGGGGCACACACCATATATCCACAATGCCCTGGGTTTGGAACACATTTAGGATCTTAGCTGCATGTCTTACTTTCTATCTGTCCCATCTTTACTGTCTTTCTTCATCACTGTATGGTGTTGGGTGTTTAGAGCTTGTCAGCATCAGTTCGTCATATTCACCATGTAACGTGTGGTGAGCAGCTTTCTTTTCCAGCAGGGGCAGTAAATGATTGGTCAGGACGGAGGTCTCGTTGGGTTATTAAAGCACTCACTCAATCTGTCACTGTAACTTTTTTTTAAACACAGGCGATAACGAGACTGACTGCCAAACGGTATTTCAGGCAGCTAAGTGCCAAATCAGATTAGAGCTGTGGTGTTAGCGCTCATGCTCTCTCATATTTCTGTTTTATGGTTGAGAGGCAGATTAGAGCGTGTCATCAGAATCTGATGTGGAACTGCTGAGCGTTGTCGGTTTAAATAATCTCTGATGCTTTGTGCAGTTTTACCCTACCGCAACTTCTTGATGGGTGATGAATATTTTTGACTTTAGTACAGATAACAAACGTTTTGTACTTTCTCGTGGTGAATTGTTGATGTGACATACTGTACTGTGTAAAACAAAGTCCTGTCTCACCTTTCAACTCCAGAGGTCCATGTGGAGCCTCATAAGAAGCAGCTTCATGTAACTCTGGCCTACAACTTCCCCACCAATCACCTCCCATCGCTGGAGAAACTGGCCAAGGGCATAGAAGTCAAGCTAGGCTGTGATTGGCTGGCAGTCCTGTTCTCCCGGGACATTCGTTTTGCAAACCATGAGGTGGCTAATATTCATACTAACAATGCATGTTTCGAACACATTGATCCATGATTATTTGTTCTAAATGTCATTAAGTCAGCCAATAATTGCCATGCCTCTACCTCTACAGACCCTGCGGGTGATGTACCCCTACATGCCTCAGAACGAGGATGAGCTAGAGCTGGTTCCTGGCGATTTTGTCTTCATGTCACCAGTGGATCAGAGTAGCACCAGTGAGGGCTGGGTTTACGGGACCTCGCTGGCCTCTGGGCTGTCCGGCCTGCTGCCTGAGAACTACGTCAGCCTGGCTGATGAGTCCGACACCTGGGTCTTCCATGGGTGAGCAGAGCGCCTCATACAGGCGCAGGAGGCGGTCGTAATTACCCAAACAAGAGAAACAGATAAAAAAAAGGCATTAACATTTTGATACAAAAAACACACATAAAACAACAGTGTGACACCGAAAGAGTCTTTAATAATATCTTTAATACTCTTACCTAATATTTCCCCAGCTTAGGATGGGGATGTCGGTGGATCCAACACTTTGGCCTAGGGTTGGACAATTGTAGGCCAGATTACCATGAAAGTGAAGTGAATAGTCTTGGTCCCAGAGGGTGATTCCTAATAAGTATGGTGACCCCTTGAGCTTTTGTAATGCAGCCACCAGATAAAAAAACTTAGTGTTGCTCTGAGGTGCCTTTAGAACCAAATATAAGCCAGTTATGAATTAATGTTATTAATTGGTGATCCCTCTTTAAATTTGTAGCTTGCACATTAATTTATATTTGATGAAATTATAATTTCTGCTAAAGGAGAGAGTGTCAGTATTGCCAATGATTTCTTTTGTGCAGAATAAATAAAGCTCCTTATTTCCAAATGTTTTGCTCTAGCTCCTGGTAATTATATTATTTTGGATCCGTTGCAGATACCAAAAAGTTGTTTAGCTGTTGCCAAAGTACTCCATGGATAAACGGATCTAATTTGTACTGCAAACAGTAGCTGATGTGTGTTCTGCTCGTCCATCACAGCTCCCATTCATTCTTCAGCTGTGGGCCCAGTGACAGGACCAGCAAGGAGAGAGGGATGTTTGATGGACTGCTGGACAGCCGACGCCCCGATAACACAAGTCCTGGAGACACACCCACCCTCAGTCTCATTTGTCATCCAATGCAGGTAGATTTGTTTTTATGTTAATTGTTTTCAAAATTCACTTAATACTGTATCTTTGAAAGAAACATTTTTTGTAAATAGAATTTAACATGTATACTATTATCTATTAGAGCTGCAACGATTAGTCGATCGACATGAAACTGATCGGCAACTGTTTTGATAATCGACTAATCGTTGAAGTTATTTTTCAAACAAAAATGCGATTGTTACAGGTTCTCAAATGTGAAAATTTGAAACTTTTCTTGGTCTTACATGATAATAAATTGAATATTTTTGGGTTTTGGCTATTCGTCGGAAAAACCAAGACATTTGATGAGGTCATCACATATTGTGATGGGCATTTGTCATTGTTGTTTTCTAATGTTTTATAGACCAAATGATTAATCGATTAATTGAGAAAATAGACGGCAGGTTAATCGTTGTTATCCCTGTTATCTATAGACATGTTCACAAAGCCTTGTCATTTACTGATGCCTTTTATTTCCAGCAGGTCCTGCGGATTAGTGGCAGTCACTCTCGGCAGCCAAAGAGGACGCTTTTTGTCTGTCGGCACGGTGAGAGGATGGACGTGGTCTTTGGCAAACATTGGCTCTCCCTCTGCTCAGACAGTAAAGGTGAGAAGTCACAGGAATAGGCAGAAAATAGGAATAAGTAAGAACTATTCCTTCCGCAGACTATTTCACTGCACTTCAACGAAAGCACCTTACATTTGAGAATGTGTGTTTTTGTTGTTCTGCAGGTAGATATGTACGTTCCAATCTGAACATGCCTACCAGTTTGCCGCTGTGGGGGGGGCAGAGAGACTATGACATGGACTCTCCTATCACTGTGTTTGGATCCACACAGGCTCGACTAGTGGGTACGTCACCTATCTAGATCTAAATAATGTTCCACACCTGGTGTTGTTGCATTACATTTTGTATATGAAACGTGTGTGTGCTCAATATGTGCTTTTCCAGGTGAGGCCCTATTAGAGAGTAACACAGTGATAGACTTTGTGTACTGCTCTCCCTCTCTGCGATGTGTTCAGACTGCACAGAACATCCTGAAAGGTAAGAAGAGTCACAGATCGGGGATTCTCCAACATTCACAAATTGAATCCCAGTAGAAAGGCGATCGTGTTGAAGTTTAGCAAACAAACTGTACTGAAATTAAGATTTAGTGTGCTGAGGATGTAATGGAGGTCTCGCAAGGACCCGTGTTGTTGTTGTTTTTTTACTTTTAAGATGAGCTGTGATTGTGTAAACAGGTCTGCAGCAGGATGGCAAGCTGAAGGTGCGAGTGGAACCGGGCCTTTTTGAATGGACCAAGTGGGTTTCTGGGAACTCCCTGCCTGCATGGATACCTCCCACTGACCTGGCTGCAGCCCACTTCAGTGTGGACACAACGTACAGGTGATACAAACAACTCAGGGCAAAACACACCTTTTGCAATTACAATTTAATTGCATTTAATGTGAGTCATTAGTCATGTAAATGTATTTGTCATCTGCAAAACGTCTCATCTACTTTGACAAAATGATCTCTAGATGTTTGTGTACCAGAAATGCCATCTGATTGTATTTTTGGCTGAAGCATCTTAAAGACTATCTTGTGAATTATGTAAACCAGCTGTATCTAAGAATCAGCTAAGTTCATACTTAATGTTGTATTTGTTTAAAAGTGTGCAACGTTCACACGATTGTTCACAAAGCAACACAGTCACAGTGTTTGATGAGTGCAGCTGAATTTTATATTTGAATTTTAAATGTATTTTATACGTTTTCTAAAACAACTGCAACACAGTTCTTATATGTGCCATTGGTTGTTTGTCTCCATATAGACCTCTGATCCCAGTCAGCAAGCTCACTGTGTCTGAACCCTATGAGACCTACATGAGCCGGAGCTACCAAGTGACCAAAGACATCCTGTCAGACAGCAAAAACACTGGTAAGAGACCCACAGCAGAGCTCCTGGAGCGTCTGGAAGAGGTTTTTGAGATTGTGTAGGTGAACTTTTACTTTATTGTTTTACATGCTCATGTGTTTGTCCGCTGCTGATGTTGCATCCTGCCTGGGTTTCCACTCTCTGTAGGAAACAACGTGCTGATTGTAGCCCACGCTTCTTCCTTAGAGGCCTGCACACGCCAGCTGCAGGGCCGCAGCCCACAGAGCGCCAAGGACTTCATCCAAGTAGTCCGAAAGGTCTGTTCACTGCATATCTTTTTTTGATGTGGTCCATCTGATTTTTTTCCCCTTTGTACATCCCACTTTTCTATCCATCCATCATTACTTCCATGTGGTTTCCTCAGTTCCTCTCCCCACGCCCACTGCAGCTGGATGTGCAAACTCAAACCACGTTGTTCAAATCTTCAAAAAAGATTTAGTTTTTATTCACCTGACTAGTAGACTGACATTCTCAAATGAAAGTTGCTTTTAGTGAAATTTTACCACAAAAGAAAAAAAAAACACACTCAAAAACACTTTTGGATACTTGAGCATGTCATTTTATTTGTCAGCTACAGCGGGTAAAAGATCATTTTGCATTTTGGTCCATCAGTCGGAATGAATGTGCTACAACATAAAAGTTATACTACTTGCCAGGGTTTATATCAGCTCTATTTAAAATATTGTTTCTTCTGTGATTGTAAGCACATAATTACATTTAGTCTCAAACTCCAACTTGTCCAGTTTGACCACTCTGACCTGACTTGTTTAACAATGAGGCGACTGGGGACTTGCTTGTTCTTGAATGCTCACAACTAGTGACATGATGTTTGTGGTGTTTGTGGATTCCTACCAGACTAAACTTCCTCTTTAGATAACAGCTCTTTGTTGGGTTGCTCATTAGTGGGAAACTGGGTTTGCAAGCTTTTGCTCAGGTCAGTGAAGCTTTAGTGTTTGTCTGCATGTTCTCTAACAAAAAAAAAACAGTTTCTTTTTTATTTTGACAAACAAACAGAACATGTCTATGGAAGATTTAAAATGCTGAAATTAAAATGATTAAAGTGAAATACAATACACATTGTTACGTATTATGTTACATACACATTCTATTTCCTTTTTATGTATGCATTTACTGTCATAATTAAATGAAAACAAATATTAAAAGATCATTTATTTAGCTTTTTGTCTTTAATAACTGAATGAATTAAATTTGCATGCTGAATTAAATTCATAAAACACGGAAAACACCAATACTATATGCAAAGCTCTGTCATTACTTTTCATGAGGAAGGGACAGGGAGATTTTTCTTTTTTTTAAATGGAAACGCATCATGCCAAAATGAAAACCAGTGAACTGTCCAATCACAGCTTGGGGGCACGACCATGGGCGGGGCTGTCTCTGATCACAGCCATAACAGACAGCCATGTATTTCACTTTAGTTCTTTGTTTGATTTGTTTTTATTTAGTCATGTTAAATCTTCCATATATTTTGGATCCAATACTATTTTAAGTTTGAATTAAAAACATATGACAGAGAAAAGCTAATCAACTCATTTTGCCATGGGAACAGAGTGCTTTCAGTAATAGGCTGGCTGACCTCCACCAGACAGAGCGGCCTGTTGCTCTTTCATTAGCTGGCCTGCTGTCTGTTTTGATGCATTGAGATCAATAAACCTCTTTAAATACAGCGGCTATTTGCCTGCTTTCTGCTTCATCCACCATCCACAGTCTAACTCATCTGAGCAGGTTTTTACCAAGAGTAAGATTTGTTCCTTGTTACCTGGACTTCAATATGTGACATTTGATCAGACCCAACATTATTCACTCTATTTCATTGTTGCTCTCTTTTTTGCCCTTTCCTAGTCTTTTTTTCATGATCAACCTGTCTTAACATATCTCCATATAACTACAACTAACTACATATGTATGTTTTATCATTATTACTGTCATTTTAGGAATAGTAGTAGTAATTGCAGTAACCCTTTTCTACCCTGATGGAATCAATTCTAGGAGAAATGCATTATAATGATCAAATTTTAATTCAATTCACAAAATCCACCCCAGAAAAACTGGGGACAATATTGAAATTTAACAACCTTCTATCATAATTCTCAAATGATGAAACAGTTATTGTCCGTGCCACAAGATGACTGCAGAGTGCAAAATGTCAAATGAGCCACCAGCAAGCAGTGCAGCTTCATGTAAATAATTATGTGTTAAATACACAAAACAGTCAAATTCACAAACAAACAAAATTGTCATCTGGAAAATGTTATTACTGTAGGAGGTAAAACTACTTTGGCGGTTATATTGTCCAAGTCTATAGTGGTTCAACTTGAACCTACTCTCTGATGCAAAAAGCATGTGTAATTTCCATGAATTTCTAGTAATAAACTTACTGTTAATTCCTCTGCTTGGTCCTTAGATCCCCTACCTGGGCTTCTGCTCCTGTGAAGAGCAGGGAGACACGGGGATGTGGCAGTTAGTGGACCCTCCCATCCTCCCCCTCACACATGGACCAAACCACAGCTTTGACTGGAGGGAGACACTTCTGCAAGAATGACATCTCCCTGATGGAAACTCCGCCCAGCCTGATCATACCGTACTCCCACAGACTTCAGTAACAAGTTTCAGACCAGTGCCCCCAAAGTACTGGAACCATTCTCTTTTCAGCCTCTTTACGCAGCTGGTGGCTTAGCAGTGACGGTTGAAGAAGCTTCGTGCCTGAAGACAAGGAGCCGAGTCCCAGACAGTGAATGGTTGGTGAACTGACTGCATCCCTCTGAGGCTGGTATCAACAATGATTTAGCAAACGTCCACACTCAAATTTCATTGTATTATTATTTTTTGCAGGAATGAGGGAGACGTTAGTTTGGGCAGTATGGGTGTTAGCTGCACTGTGTGGAAGAGCTCTCACTGAAGTCCAGCTTGATTATGTGTCATCGCAGTCTCCGAAAATTTTGTGAAATTAGCATGTTTTATAACAGTTTGCTCTGTGCATGATTAGCAAGAAAACATATTTTTTACCACATGAATGTATTACATGAATACTACGACTATAGCAGCAGTGTGGCACTCAAGTAATACCATAGAAAGCGACAGTGTGGAAGTTGGAGATTTTAGCTACCTTCATTTTCAGCTCATCTAACTCAGGTTTTATTTTTAACTCCTCAGTAAAGTTAATTTTCACTGGAAAATGTCTGTATTTCATTAAGCCAAAAAGTTTTAGTTCCCTAGATATAAGCTGGATAACCCGAAACTCAGCAAAAATTGGTTTACTTGCCTAATCTTAACCGTTAGCTAACGTTAAACATTAGCTGTGTCCGACATCACTCCCTAGTGAGCAATACATTGAGATTTCCGACACTTCTGAATCTTCATCATCACTGATAGGTGTAGTGTCACACACATGTAATTTTGGTTATCTACCAAATCAGAAAAGTAGTGATCATGCTATGTACATTAGTTTTTTCATTCCATCGAGCAAATTTTCACAATTCACACTCAAAAGTGCACTAGATAGTAAAAGACACAGTCTTTGAGTGTGACAAGTCCATTAAAACTGACTTGTGTTTTTAGCGGTGTGACTCATGGCAATATTGCTTTAGTATGCTAACATACAAAATGTACACATTTTAGCATGCTAAAATTAGCATTACCATGTAACCACACTAGTGTTTGCATTAGGTTTAGCAAGTGTTATTAACATGTCATCATGCAAACATGAAAAATGTTGCATGTCTAACATTAGCATGGCTCAGCTGTACTCTGAGCTTAATTCCAACATAGCTCACATGCTAAATCTTAGCATTCAACATGTAAGCCTGAGAACAAGCTGTGTTAGCATATCCCTTTTACAGAGGACACTGTAATTAAAACACTTTGATTTGGGTAACAACATGGCAGTTTTTGCCCCACTAATGTTAAGGATCTAATAACAAAGTTTTCTCACTATTCTTCATTCATCCAACACTTTTATTTTCTGGTGTGTAATGTGAATTACAGCCTCAATAGGTTGCTAGAGTGGTCATAGGCTTTTAGTTGCGTGAAAAAGTGGCAGTTGACGGTACATTTCTGTAACTAAATGTTTGCATTATTTGTGTCCACAATATCTGATTAGTGTGCTTATTTCACAAAATGTAATGAGACTGCTGAGAATTTGTAACGACAGTGTTATATCATAACAGTACTGCTCTCCTGCACAGATCCCAGCAGCATTTCCACTCTGCCATACATGTGAATAAGTACACATGGGCTGTTGACTCTGTGCTCAGCTCCAACCACAGCGCTCCTGATCAGGATAAAAACAGATGGTATTGATTGTTTTAAAAGAGACGCTGTCTTTTGTCCTGCCTGCCCTGCTTTAGTGGCTGAGGGAAAACATATCAGCGCTGGCTTCAAGTCTTCATCAGGGACTTTCCTGATGCTGCCCACAGAAAGTGGCCCCACACGTTGTCTCTATTTTGGCGCCACATGTAGCACATCCAGAACAGCAGTGTCTTCTACCCTTCATGTAGTGTGTGTACAAATATAACAGCCGCAACTATAACAGCACAACCTGCACTATTGACAATCAAACAGTAGCTTCTTGATTCTGGTCCAGCACATTTTTAGTGTGCGTTTATTAAATGTTGTTCAAGGGTTCAGAGTAGCTGTAAATAATCAGATTTTGAGAAAAGTCTTCCAGTTGCATTTTTATTTATTTATAAACCTTTATTTCATATGTTAGAAGCAAAAATATTAAAAAAAGAGGATCATCACTTTTAACAGCATGCAAGACTTTATGCTCTGTATCTCAGGTGTTGACTGCATTGAAGACAGACTGTACGTATATGCAGCTTTGAAAGTGTTCTATTGATTGAGTGACTGTGTTGTTGTGAGTGCTTGTTGGAATTAAAGTGATGTCTCCTGACGTGCTCCTGACTGCCCACTCGTAGCTACAGAAGAAGTTGTCAGCTACATCAGTTGTAAACAGAAATGGAAAGTTTGTTCAGCCTGATACTTATCAAGACATCATAAATGTTGCATGTTTTGAACTTATCATAAGACAGAATCTGTCCCGTCTCTGACATCAGGTTCTCTCTAAAGCCACATGGTGGAAACTCATTCAGATTGCTTCAATACAATTCCCTTATAGCATTCAAGACAAGTTTCAATTGCGTTCAGGAAGATTTATCCCCCAAAAGTACACCTATCTCGTCATAACGGAGAACACCCACCAACAAAATCAGACCCTGTAGTTGTTCCACCAAAAGAATTCTGGAGCAGATTTTTAGCCACTTCAGCGACAGACACAACAAATCAAAGATAAATTGTGAAATACAAGCAGTGTCCCATTTTTATTGGAACTCCACAATTCAATACCAAATATGTCACGAGGTAAGGCTAAAAACTCTGTGACATTGTGGTGAATCCAGTGTACACCACTGACTACATTTAGGCCAATAAAATAAATGATTTAGTACTTCTCCATCTGAAATGTGTTCTTAGTCGTGAGGAGAAACTGCATTTAGACGTTGTGGTTGTTAAATTGTAAAACAACAATGTAGACATAATGTAGAAGTAATGACGTCCATTTGCCTGTGACATACAGTTATGTGTTGTATGAGGTTCTGCTGTGATTGATACATACTGAGTCACATGGTAGTACTGTGTTTTGAGAGAACTCAAAAAGCTGCACCTTTTAGTTTAGTTTTAGTTTAGCTCAACAACTGTTTTCTCAGTGGTGGTTGTGAGAAACACAGCACCCAGCGTCCCCCCTATAGTGATCGAATGACTCAGATAAAAGTGAGCATTTTAATGGAATAGTTTGACATATTTGGGAAATATGTTCATTCACTTTCTTGCTGAGAGTTAGATCAGAAAATCAATACCACTCTTATGTCTGCTAATTATGACACTAGAGCTAGCAGGTGATTAGCTTAGCTTAGCTTAGCTTAGCTTAGCTAGGCTTGGCTCTGTCCAAAGTTCAAAGATATGCCTACCAACACATCAAAATGACCATGTTTTATTTTGTGTGTTTAATCTGAACACAAGAAGACACCAGGAAGTCACTGCACCTGGCCAAGAAATAGTTTCGGTTTATATTTTGGTTTTTGGTCAATCGATGAGCTTTAGAGGTGTTGCGAGGCAGATTTTTGAGCTTTTGAGCGAGCCAGGCTAGCCGTTTCCCCCTGCTTCCTCTTTTTATGCTTTTTATAAGATAAGCTAATCCACTACTGGCTATAGCTTCATAGTTAAAGGTTCCCTGTTGAGTTTTTGACCTCTAGTAGCGCTGTGGAGCTGTTCTATGAGTGTGTGTATGTATTAGGCACGAGGGTGACGCAATACAGACACACTATTCCACTGATCTACAGGACGCCGAGAAATGCAGCAATGCACCAACAAAGGCAGGGAAGAAGAAGACCGCAGGCTAGCAAACGTGGCTGTAAACAAACAACGCACGATTTAAAATACTTGAAAAATCTGCTTTGCAAATGTTTAATGAGCAAGGAAATGCATTCATCACATTTGTTAGAGCTCAAGGACACACACAATGCATTTTGGTGAGTTAACACTGGATGTGAATCTAACTTTTGTTTGTTTATAAGGAAACTCCACAGGGCACCTTAATTCATGAACATGAGACTGATCTTCTCATCTAACTCTCGAGTATTTCTGAAAATGTCAAACTCTAAATTTAAAGAGCATTCTGAGCACGTCACACTACCTTTTGCTTTATATGTAAGTGAATAAAATATAATAATAAAAGCTATGTGAACACACCTTACTCTAGTAACTGCATCACAAGTTGATTTGGTCCTAATTGGCTCTTCTCACTTTAGCATTATTGAAATCTGGACATTTTGGAAATCTTCACTGGGAAACGTCTGCCTTTTAGGATCCTCATCTTCAAATGCATTCAAAATGCAACATCTACCTGGAAAACATGATAAATATTATTCATTTCCTGGGACTGTGATTCAATGCTTACATCCATGTAGTCCATCTTCTGAAAACGCCATCTTACCAGCTTCCTGTTTCTCTGATGTGCAAACCATTACCAGTAATATTGTGGAATCCAGTGAAATCGCTGTATTGCTGTGCAACTGTTGCGAATGCTTTGCTGACGCAGGGAGGCAATGATACAGCTGTTGGGCAGAAATACACTGCAACTACAGAAATGTGAAAGGTTTTCTCTTTTTAAGTAAATGTCCTTTTCGTCACACAACATACTGGAGCAGCATATGTTGTATTAAAGAGTTACAAACCGTGTGTTTCTAGAAAATGATGATCATTTGTATAGTGAAACACCAGAAGAAGAGAGCCATGTGAAAGAAACATAGAGGAAGAAGCCATGTTGTTCCTGTATCCTTTATTTATTGTCTGAACATATCACCAAATGTGTACAGCAATTAACATAAAGTTACTTCTTCTGAAATCAATATTTGATTTGTAATTTAAGATGAAGTGTGTCTGTAGGCTTCATGTAAATGTTCTTTTCGTTATTTTATTTTCAGTTTATCTTCTTTTGTGTTTGTGAAGCATTGAGTTATACAGAAAAACGCTGTCCTTTTTAAACAGCTCTAATATTTTCATATTTTGAATACTCTGTGGGCTCAGGAGGGAAAGTAAGGAACATGTCATTCTATGATTTGTGGTGACAGTGTTCACTTGCAGTTTGGTTTGGTTTTGATTGAACATTAAATAAAAGCGTAATTTTTCTACATAGCAATAACATTATAAAACAACAGGTGTGCAAAGTTACTATTTATCTGTTTGGTTTGCACCTACGCTGCAAATACTGTAAAGGAATACAAATCCAATAAAAATCTACATCCTTCTTTTTGTTTTGTTTTGTGAGCATATCCAGAATGAAAGTTGCAGTAAAGCATAGCTGACCAGTGAAACCCAACTTTTTAGTTGAAGGATTGGATAACACCAAAATGTTATTCTTCTCATTCAGTCAATATAAGAACCTTTTTCTTGAGATATAATGTTTCCACCAAACAACAGCAATAGGCTGCTTCTTTAGATTTCAAGAGCTTACCTTCCTTAAACTTCCATCAGTCTGATACCACTGCATTTTACTGCACTGCCTCTAGAGACGCAGTAGACCAGCAGCGGGTTTAATCGACCTGGACTGATAAAAGTCCAACGCAGTTGCACATCAAGCAAAAGCTTCATACTTGAATTAATACATTACACTTGCTCTTTGTTTCATTTTAGTCCTTGCTACACTTAAAAGTGTAAACAAAGTGTGCCAACATACACTCACTTACAAAAAAAAAGATGCTCATCAATACACTCTTCGTCCTGTTAGACCTGCCAGACCCTGGTGCTGCTTTCTCCACAGAGGAGTCATATCCTACAGATAAACAATGTGGAGCCCAGCACTGCTGCTACAGCTCACACAAACATTTACATGTGTGGAAGGTAGAGGTCACACTCAGGACTGTGCCACCAGAATGATTATAGATCATTTTCAGTGTTTAATTATAATCAGTTGAAAACATTTACAAATGTACGCATAAAAAATGAATAATACTCCATATTGGTGGAACTACTCTGGAGTTTTACCCTTTGATTCAGTTGCTCTTTCAGTCTGGCTGTCACAGTGGTCCAGCATGGCCTACAGTTTCGCATCTGTGATCATCATTACACTATGTGCTTTGCTGCAATTGTATTAGAATGGACAGGAAACAAACCCCTACAAGCAGCTCTTGTATCGACCCTTTGCTGCCTCAGGCTTGAATCCTTCCTCAGGGGCCCATACAATACAATGGTGCCCAACCGGCTAAATCTGACCATGTTGCAGAAGCTATCCAGTTTTGTTAATGCCTGTGGTTCAGACACAACATCTCCATCATTTCCAGCCCAATGAGATACTGAACCTGTCTGTCAGGAAGCACATTGAAGTCTTGCAGCTGAATTAATTTAGCTTCTATGACATCAGTGTTGAAACCTGGATGGAAAAAAGGGTGCCAAGATGGCAGGCTGAATAGGCTACTGTGTTCTGAACTTTCCACTAGCTTACTGCAAGAAGTAGCATCACTGACTTGATCTTTTAAATTTCAGTAATCTCAAACACCTTCTCAGCTGAACAAAAAAGTGAAGGTCAGCCAACAAAACATCTTGAAAAAAGGTCAAATTAAATTAAAAAAAAACAGTGGACAATATGTGACAGCACCATCACTATTGCAGGAATTAGAGATGCTATTAAGAAACGTTTTAAATTGAACAAATCTCCTGGAACAGATGGGTAGACATAAGAGTATTATTATGGAAGATTTAAGATGCCTAAATAAAACTAATTGTCCTTTTAACATTCAGTTTTTCATTTAATTGTGACAGTAAATGCATACATAAAACGGAAATACATATAACAATGTGTATTGTATTACACTTTATTTATTTTTTATTTATTTTTATAGAAATATCAAGGTCCTTAAACATAAAGTGGTGCCTTAAAGAAGATATCAAATATCTTGAAAAGGAAGGTAACTATTATCTAATACTAAATCTGAGCAGTCTAAGACATCAGGGCTGACTCTCATATTATTTATTATGTCTGCCAGACACAAAACCATTCTGGGATTCATCAATAATGTTGTTTTCTTTAACTTATTAAACAGACAGTGCAATGATTTTTGTAATTATTGTTTAGCAGTGATATCAGAAAACAAATATCAAGCATTAAAACATTTTTCTTGAGTTTTGGGATTAGATTAATTAAAGCAAAATAAAAAAATCAGTACGTAATTTATACGCTTTGTATAATAGTTCCATTAAATTTCCCCATGGATCTACAAAGAGATTTAGAATAGAACATGGGATCTGTTTCCTATATTAATTTCTTCTCCCCAAGCAAATTTTAGCTAATTACATTTTTTTTAAGCTGAGTCATTTCTCTGAATCAGTTAGCAGGTAAAACAACTCTCTTTCTACAAGGTAGATCTCAAATGGCTCTCCTGGCTCCTGGATCCCTGCTGATTATGCACAGCTGCTGAACCTGCCCACCTGCTCTCCATCAACTCATCAACCCAGCAGTATTTCAACCCCGGCTCTGCAGCCGCTCAGCACCAGATTGTTTGCTCAGCTTCAGTGGTAGGCAGAGCTTGTATCTCCACTGCAGTGTATTTCTCAGTACTATTCCTTGTGTTGACTCTAATATTCATTGGTTTTTCCTGTGTGCCATAGTGGATCATGCCTGCCTGCCACCCTGCTTGCCTCCTTGCTTGTCTGTCTGCTAACCCCAAAGTTAACTCCAGCCTGCCCATGCAACTCACCCTCATCTGTCTGCACAGCCTGGCCCAGTTCTGCCATCCACCATGGCCCCTCTACCCTCAGTGTTTGCCAGCCAACTTCTCCTCGTCTCTCCACCTTTGTTTCCCCGTTTCCCTACAGTAAATCTTCCTTAACTGACTTTTTTCTGATTTTACCTTCAGTCAAACCTTTTGGTATGACCTTGATAACTTTTAATTTTAATTAAATCAACTAAAAATTGGTATTTATACCAATAAAGAAAATCAATCGAATGTATGTCAATCTTATTTCTTCATTAGTAAACATTCCTTATACACACAAGATATTTTTCAAAACAGAAACTTACTCTCTTCATGTCTTACATAAACTCTTTGGTTCACATTGGAAAAGTGAACAAACTCCAAAGCTGACCAGCCTTATGTAACAAATGACATTTTAAATTTTCTTTAGTATTTCTTTCTTTTCTTTTACTATTTCATAATTATTTGTGTCCTACCTCAGGTATACAAACCTGTGTTGCTATCTTTGGAATGGTAACCCTGTTGTGAGTTTAATTTTGTTAATTGGTTGTTAAAATTCTAATTAAATGTTTACATTTAAAATGGATCACAGCAGAACTGAGGGAGCAAGGCAGAACAGCAGGTACTAAAACCCCCTCGTAAAACTACGACATGTGATTTTTACACTTCAGATTCTGTACAGATTAAACAACTGAGATACAGCATGTTAATAAGTAAGATTTAAAGGTGCTAGTAGGCGGATTGTGTTACCTTTGGACAGAGCCAGGCTAGCTGTTTCCTCCTGTTTCCAGTCTTTATGCTAAGCTAAGCTAATTGTCTGCTGGCTGCAGCTTCATATTTATATGACAATGGTATTCTCATCATGCTAGCTAACTCTCAGCAAGAAAGCAAATCTTGTTTCAGAAACGTCAGACTCCTCTTTCCCCTTTAACATCTAACTGTTGTGCAGTTACAGCTAAATGTTGGGTAAAACTGGTACAAGAGGCTGGAACTTAAGCTGATTATAATAAGGGCTGTGGAAGAAAAAACATTCTTTCAGGTTCAGTTCTGTGGATGGTTCAGATGAGTTTTATTCACTGCGCAGTGGAGACAAGTTCACAAGAAAGCTGTAAGATTCTCTCTGATCAGAGTGAGTTTCTAACCAGATGCATAAAAATAGATATAGTCTGTAACATAAATATAACTTTAAGTCAGACTTGCTACAGACACTTACATTTACCTGGGGCCAGTTGCATAAACTTAGGTTAAGACTAGTCATGGCCTTGGACTTATATTCAGGTTTACAGGAAACAGCAGGCTAAACTAAAGGTGTGGGATGGACTAAGTTAATTCTCTAAAGAAGTAAAAGAGACATTAAGAGGTTCAAGTTAGCGTCTCGAGGCCTATACAGTGGTCTATACAGAGAATAGAAATGACATTTGTCTCACAGCCTCATGTTAAACAATTGGATTGGAAGGGAAATGCACTCTGATACACATGCTGGTTCTGTTCTGAATTTACAAATAGCTGTCTGGAAAGAAAGTCTTATTTATTAACAATTGGATGAATAAAGAATTGGAACCAAAATTCTGTTTCCACAGGGCCAAATATCACATCATGTCTTTAAATGTTGGTGTGAACATGGAGCCTCTGAAATGGCCTATAGCTCCAGATGGCTACATCCCCAACTCTGTGATCCGGAGCTTGTTGGGGAAGGGAAAGGAAGAGACAAAAGAAAAGGAAGATGTGAAAAGACAAGACAAGGAGGGAAAAAAGAAGATGGAGAGAAAGGAAAGGGCAGATGAGGAAGAAGAAGACAAAATGGATAGAATTGTCCTCCTGAAGCAGTACTACGACAGCCTGACTAAGACTACTCTCCAGAACCATCTGAAAACTGATGAGGAAAAAATTAACGTGGAGCCTCAGAGGCAAGAAAAGACAAATGGTGTGGAAAGAAAGACAAAAGAAAAGGAAGATCAGAAAAATGAGAAAGACAAGGAGGGACAAAATACGGTGGAGGGAAAGGAAAGGGCAGATGAGAGGAAAGAAAAGGAAGAAGATAAGATGGATAGAATTGTCCTCGTGAAGCAGTCCTACAACATCCAGACTAAGACTTCTCTCCAGAACCATCTGAAAACGTCTGATGGTGAAAAAATGAACGTGGAGCCTCAGAGGCAAGAAGTCAGTTCAACATACAGTTCACGAATGACGGTGAACTTCACGTAAGTGTTAAAACTGAATAAAGGTTTGCAATTATTCAGAACTTCTTATGCAAGTTATACAAATCCCCATAATTATAAACATGTTTTTCTAGACCAGCCTCCTGTTATGAAAATGGACCTAAACAACTGAGAGAACTGGGGGACGACATGAAGCTTCATGAAACCATCACACCTCAACTCCAGTGTCTTACTGTGCCCAATAAACAGAGAACATCCAGTTTCATTCCTGAAGGTACAAGCAAATGACATGGGATTTGAAATAGTTATCTTGGCCTGTACAAGTGAAAATTTATATTTTTCCCTTTTTCATTTTGCAATATTTTTTCCATTTAGATAGAGTCAACCAGTTGGGACTTATCTACGTCATGAAATTGATCATAAAAAAAGACTCTAATCAGTGTCAGTCTCCCCTGTGTCCCCTGACCCACACACTAAGTAGCCACGAGGCCACGCCTCCTACAGGTGTTGTTCCCTCACTCGTTGCAGTTTTTAAATTTGCTGGGAGAGAGGGTTCTAGCAGAATCTGAGGGTGGAGTTACACTTTAAGTATTTCAGCTATAGTTAAGATGTTTTAATTGCTTCCCTGAAATGAATGAAAATTTTGTAGTGGTATTGTGTACAATACCAGACAGGGAGTGTCATGTAACATTTATTTGTTTAGCACCCCCTGCTGGATATTTCTAGTGCAGCTTTAGAGTAAAGCCACTTTAGGAAACTGCCTCTTCCTTGTTTTCCATTGGTTACTGCAAACATGTCGTAGTTCATTCCAGCCATCTTTGTCTTGAATACATGCTGAAGAGGCTCTGTGGGATTGCCCTTAGAATCTGCTTCCTTCTGTAAAGCCTTGGAGATGCTTTGTTTTTTCACAGAAAAGTCTGTATTGGGAGAAACATGATGTTTCAAGACATTCAAGTAAAGATGGGGCAACTTTACCTCTTCGCCTGAGTCATTATTCAAGCCTCTCAGAGCATAGCATTTAGCTATCTGTGTATGCGTGCACAACAGAGATGCACACAGCGGGCAGAACACTCACAGAGCAGCTAGCATGGCTGTAGACTTTTAGTCTTGTTGCGAATGTAACTTGCCCACAAATGGAGTGGAACAGTTAACCTTATATACCAGTTTGGGGGTATTAATTAGGATAATGATCAAATACCTATAATAAAAGTTGAAACAAGCAATTCACAACAAGTTTGTGAAGTTAAGTGATTTCACTGAATCTGACTTGGGACACTTGTACAAGAAAAACCTCACAGAAAAAAGGAGGAGATGTTTATGATAAGAATATGAAGATGTTCTTGCATGAGGCCCATTGCTTCTTACAGTACTTAAATCACCATTCTTGAGAGTTCACATTCTTTGTGTTACATGTACCTTTACATACTCACAGAACCCAAGATAACGTCGTACGTACCACCTATGGAGCCCAAAAACTTGACTCCTCATCCCCTGAAGCCTCCCTCTCCAACCCCAGAGGATCCTCAACCCCAACCGGACCTTGGGCCTCCTGAATGTTTGCCAATCAGAGATAAAAGGTCCCTCCTGCTCTCAACCAAATACAGCAACATCAGAGATCAAGTACAGGTGCCCCTTGATCGAAAGGTCTTAGAGTTCTTTAAGAAGATCAAAGCCAGCAACAAGAACTCGTCACACCCTCGAAAACTCTCCACTACAGCTGAGCGCCCTCCTGCTTCTAAGGCTACGCACTCCACTGTTCAGACTAATACTGGGGGGCCTGAATGTCCCAGCCACTCACCCTGTTCTGATTACCCTGCACAATTTGCACAAACTATCCTTCCCATCAAAGGCCAAGGAGGCCAAAAGGCAATGCCTGAGTGGAGGAAGAGCCTGTACAAACATCATTCTCTCGAAGGTTTCTGTTCTCCATGGGCAGCAAGGTTGGCCACTACAGATCATCTGGTCATGTCTTCCAATACCAGACAACTTGTGGCAACCATCACCTCACTGCAGCCTGGCCAGGCAGCAGTATATCAGAGAGTAGTGCAAAAGATTCAGATGACAGACACCCTAGAACCAGCTTCCTCTCACTTCCACTTGGTGATCCCAATGGCTTCCCGACACAACTTCTTCACTTTGAATCGCTGCGGGAAGACTCAGTATGGGAGACTGCAATTTGATTGGGTGAGGGGATCTGAGGAGGACAGGATGCTGAAAGTGTCTGGAGTTAAGATCAAAGATCCTGCTGTCACAAAGTTGTAGATGAAAACAGGGCTTTGTACCATCTTAATAGATCTGCTTAGCAACCAGCACCATTTCATTATGAGGTTATTTGGGCAAACAATAACGTAATCTGTTGTGCATTATTTTTGTCTATTTTGGTCAAGTAGTACAGTAATTTAGGTTCAAACAATGGCGATGTTTGTTGATCCACT
The DNA here is from genome assembly GCA_008360985.2 of Macquaria ambigua. Classification (NCBI taxonomy): domain Eukaryota; kingdom Metazoa; phylum Chordata; class Actinopteri; order Centrarchiformes; family Percichthyidae; genus Macquaria; species Macquaria ambigua. Next base: position 408,195 of record VMKM01000269.1, on the reverse strand, counting down.
AATTTGGTCCAGACTGAAATATATCAACAAATATTGGATCAATTGGCATGACATTTTGTGCAGACATTCATGGTCCCCAGAGGATGAATCCTATTGACATTGATGATCCCCTGGCTTTTCCCCAAGTGCCACCTGCAGGTCACAATTTTCTCTTCTCCAGCAAAGTATTTCAACATGTACTTGATGGATTGGCACATAATTTGGTACAGACATTCATGGTTCCTAGACATTGTATCCTAATAACTTTGGTGATCCCCTATTCACCTTGTGCCACCAGAAGGGTGACATTTTTAGGTGATATGTTTCGACAACTAATGGATCGACTGCCATGAAATTTCATACATACAGTCATGCTGCCTAGATGATAGATCCTAGATGAATCTGGTGATCACAGACACAACTATTGGATGCTTTCCCATGAAATTTGACATTCATGTCCCCCGCAGGATGAATTGTAATAACCTTCTTGATTGCCACTTCTCAAATATCGACGTCATCAGGTCAAAATTTAAATTCCTCCAATACTTTGGTTAATGACCAAATACCTGCAAAACTAATAACATTCCCATCAGCCTCAGCTGTACTTTGTGTTTATTGCTAATTAGCAGATGTTAGCATGCTAATTCACTAAACTAAGAAGGTGAACATGCCTGACATTACCTGTAGCATGTTAGCATGCTGACATTAGCATTCAGCTCAAGGCACTGCTGTGCCTAAGTATGGCCTCACAGCTGCTAGTGTGGCTGGAGACTCGTCTAGTTGTTAGTATGCAGGTACTAACTGATATTTTGTGCTGATTATATCTTCAGATTTTACAATCATCATGGCAAAAGTTGAAACTAGCAAAGAACTTTTCATTGCAGGTTTAACAGGTTGTTTCTTATATTTGAGGAACACATTTTTTTAAAATCCCAGTTTACTAACAAACATATATATTGGTCTAAGGTGTTGCTGCAACAAGTGTCTTAGCTGTCCGCTGATATATGATTAATAACAACACATAGGACATAAAACCTGGACAGGTATAACACACATAGCTTTATTGACATCAGTGGTTTAATTTGACATAATGTTCACATAAATGGCAAAACAAAGACACTTGAGGATGCAACATAAATATTTTGTCATTAACAGACTGATGCAACAATGAGTACGGTGATAAAGAATCTAAATACAGATATTCTACGTTAATTCATACCGAAATTAAAGCTGAAAAACAAATATGGCTAACATTACCTCACACTGTCTCAGGAGGTTTAAATGAATTGTAATATACAATAAAGACCTATGAAATAAAAGAAATAGAATATGGTATCACACTAACTGTACAGTGGGTATACTGATGCAGAATGGAGATCTACTGTGATTTATCCAAGAAAGAAAAGGCATTGTTCTCTCTCTCTCTCTCTCTATATATATATATATATATATATATATATATGCAGTTTACATTTACTGAGATGGAACTTTGATAGAAACTATAGAAAGACAAACAATGGCATTCAAGACATGTTTATTTCATTAGGCAAGTAATTAGGGTCAACAAGTTTGAAAATCTGGTGCTTCAGTAGGCCACACCACCATGTGCATGAATGAGTCCATAATGGCTTTTGAGCCAGTGTAATGAGTGTGGCAATACAGCTGTAAGACACTGTTGTGGTTTAAAGAAATAATCAGTGATATTTTCAGTTAAATAAGGTCTGTTTGGCTACTTTACATCTCTAACAGTAATTATAGCCAGTTCATGAAAGTCAATGAATAGGTTCACTGCTGTGCCCTTTACTTTTTAAACGGTCGATTATACTACTGTATATCCACAACTCTAACATTTACACTGCATTTAAAAATCATAAGCTCACAGTTGATACTTAATATGGTGCTGCATCTGTAGTGATACTGCATCCAAGATACAATACCAGCAAAGCATAAACAGGACAAATATTGCTATACACTGGCCCAGTGCACAATTAAAATCAGAAAATAAAACAGAAAACAGATGCAGGGATTGCTCCAGCTTTAAACAAGTAATCTCCAGTCATGTAGTGGAACTGTACTTAATATAGGTTCAGTACAAAGCTGTATAAATGTAGCATCACTAGCTGTGTCACAGGTGGGGTAAAAAAAAACACTACCTCCAGCTTATCATCATGTATGTTAAATATATTCTCTCTCTGTAAAAGATACCAGAAAATGTGCCCACGTGCTTGGAAACTCATCTTTGGTACCATCAGAAGTCAGTTTTTCCAAATGAGAATGCAGCTAAGAGCTAAGAGAGGAACAATAATGGATGTTGATGAAAAACTATGAAACATTATGGAGGAAAATATTTGAGAAGGCTGAATTTTAGTGGCATTCCATCTAATATACTGATATTATGATACTATACTGATATGCTTTAAAATCCAATAAAAGGGTTTAACCATGAGGATATCGGACAGTGATGGTACGGTAAGAGCTACGACAATGTTTGGAGGCCATTTTGTGTTTCTCAATGATAATCCCACTAAGTCGGCCTTATATGGCTCAGGAGATGGTTCCATGAGGTACTTTATGTAAGAACAGGCTGGAACCAAGACCAAGAGTGCTACAGACTGCAGTGACCCTGAACGAGCTGATAATGACAATCAGTTTAGCAGCGTTGTACCACACCGAGCACAACTTTGACCCAAGTAGTGTTTGAAATCCTCAACAATTTATCTGCTGTTGACTGAGCTCACCTGGCGCAACACAAAGTCACCATTCTTTTTCTCAAGCAACATCAAATGTGTAACATAAAAAAGGAATTCCAAGTTTGTACTTGACACAAGGCTGTGCTCCTGCACTCGAGGACCCGGTCACCTCCGGAGCCCTGCCCCTCAGCCGAGCAGGATTATCTGGCATCATTGAGCTGCCTGGCCACCGTCAGGATCTCCTTGGCTCCTTTGCTCAGCAGTAACTTGGCCAGGTCGACCCCCAGCCGCTCAGCCCTGTCCTGGGCTTCACCCGAGATTTTGCTGGCTGTGACTCCCACTCGTTGGACCTGCTCGTCCACCTCTTCTATGCTCTGTCACACACATTATCAATATAAAGTTTGGTATGTGCTACTGTATGAGGGCCGACAAACAAAAAGCACACCACTTCACGCTTATTACATGTTCCACCCGGTCTCTTACTCTTTGTGAAGTCGGACACATTTTTTAAAATCTAGGCAATAGTCATCAATGTGACCAGTGGCCAATACACTGTACACTCAGCTGTTACCTTGTCACCAGCAGCAATGCTAGTCTGCATGGTTTCCTTTAGGCTGTCTGATCCATCCAGGCTGTACACTGCCCCCGTCAGGTAGAGCTGGGGAAACACCAAACAGTTTTACCTTAAACTTTTACACATTTAGAGCTAAAGATGAATCTCCATGCACTATTTTTTGGTGGGAGATCAAATGGTAAGTAACAGAATTTGGATGCGTACACCACAATGTCCTGCATGTCTTGCAGTGTGCTTTTTCAAAAACTTGATCATGACATGTAATTGACCGTTTGCTAAACCCCTCCACGGAACAGTGATTTGTCCAATCATAGCTTGGTAGCTGTAACTTGGCTGTCGAGCTTTAGATTTCTCAACATATGGAAGTGGTGGGGCTGTAGTAAGAGCATTACAGCATTTGTTTTCTCCGTCCCAAAAACACAATAGCAAAGGTACAAGGAATGGATTGAAAAGAGCATTTGTCTGTAGCTGTCAACGTTAGCATGTCGGGCTAACTAGCTTACTACAGTAGTCACACTAACATAGTTTTACTGCCAAAACTAGTGAGAAAATCAGCTCACTACATTATTTTGTGGGGTTACAGGTTATGTTAGAAAAAGCCTTGCTCAGGACTGGAACAACCATGTGTGATATTCCCCCACTGTGTGGGAACTGGTCCTGGTTTCCACTATATCAGAGTGTACACTGGACAATATTAGCTTACGTCAGCTAACATTAGCAGATTAGTCCTGATCTTTATTGGATTTAGGGAAGTTTACACTCCAGCAACTTATCAACCAAGCTCATCAGTTAATGCTTGTCCTCAAATCTTTTTCTCTTGTAAAAGACACTCAAACACTAAAGTAAATCTAACCTCTGTTGCTTGTCCAAGTATGTGTTTCTACAGTAGCATCCAAACTGGGATTATGTAAGAACAAATTATCTGATCTTCTAACATTTTCCTTATCATACTGTACTATAATACAAGGTCAATCTAACTCTACACTGTAATAAAAGAACAATGTTGTTTCTTTATTTCCATGTCTTCTACATGGTTCATGACCAGGTGAGGATGATGACTTTTTACCTGGGACCAGTTAGCTTTAGCCTCAATATTTTAGCACAACATCATGTACGTAGCTATCAAGTCCATATTTAAGACCTTTTTACAGGGTCCACATTTTAAAATAAGTCAGGTGGAAATATTAAAAAGTCCGTTGGAGACGTGTTTTCAGCCAACTCTTGAAGCTAACATTTAATTAGCTCGCTAGGTATAGCTGATAAAATCTGCTAGCCAGTCATTTCAGGGGACAACATCGACGGTTGCTGGCTAGAAATGAGAAACCTGCTTTTGTTTACCTCCGTCTGAAGTCAAGAACCCATTGTTTCAAAGACTACTAAGAATTGTGAGTGGTAAATCTGCCACCATTATCACTGTAAACTGCATATGTGCTGTGCGAGAACAGAAGGCATAGCAACAGTAACTAAGGGGGGCAGGGCTTAGTGAATGGTCAACTGTATGCGTGCAAAATGAGTGTGTGTGTGGGTGTGTGTGTCTGCCTCTACCTCACATTCTTACCTGAGAGTCCTTCACTTCGGTGTGTACAGCCACTGGAACGCTGCACCCACCCTCCTACAGATGACAGTTACATTGAATACACGGGGATTTCCATATTCAAACAATGTGAAGGAGTCAATGAATGTGTGTGTGTGTGTGTGTGTGTGTGTGTGGTGTACCAGGTGTCTGAGGAAGGCTCTTTCAGCTATGCAGCGCAGCACAGTGTCTGGGTCATGGAGGACAGACACCATCTCCAGGATGTCTGCATCTCTGGCCCGAACCTCCACTGCCAGAGCCCCCTGACAACACACACACGTGGATTTTTTCCCCACAACAACTTTAAACACACATATGGATGTAGTGTGGTATTATTAGTTATTATGTAGCCTTCTCTTCTATGTATTAGTCTTGTATTATATTTTCCATCCCACTGTTCTTACCTGTCCAACAGCGTACATACAGTCTTCAGGCTCCAGGATCTACCAGTAGGAAGAATCAGAAAGTTTGAGTGTTAGATGAGAAATGTTAGCCAGAGACTTCACAGGGAGGACTTCACATGATCATGAACTGTACCTGGCTGATCCGGTTCTCCCAGCCCATTCTCCTGAGGCCGGCAGCAGCCAAGATGATGGCAGCAAAGTCCTCCTTCTCGTCCAGCTTCTTCAGACGCGTGTTCAGGTTCCCACGCTAGAGACGCCAGCTAAGGAAAACACTTCAAAGACAAATATCCATTCTGCCAGCTGAAAGTAAAAGGCGTCTTAAACCTGTAAATGAACAGATTGTTTGTTGTGCAGTAAAATCTTGTATTGAACTATTATCATGTTCTGACTGGCACCAGACGGCCTTCTAAAAGGATACAATATCTTTGAAATCCAGGTGGGGGAATCTCTTCTTCAGCTGAGCAGCGCGGCGCAGTGAACTGGTGCCGATCACACTACACAAACACACAGTATGTATATATAGTAAGTATATTTCATATGAGGGAAAAACAAACAACTAGTTGAATTATCTATTTGACAGTACCTGTTTTTTGGCAGAGTGTCAAGAGTTTTCCCTATGTTTTTGGGGTGTAAAACCACTGCATCATGGGGGTTTTCTCTCCTAAAAGCAGCATGAAGCACAGGACAGTGAGTGGTTACAGCTGGTAAGATTACACAACAAATACTATAGCGATCTGCAGAATGGACAATAAGTAATATTTGACTTGAACTGAGCTCCACAAAGGACCAATAGGAACTGTTCTAACAAAGGCAGAGCTGATCTGCTGCACACACACCCACTATCTGCTCTACTCAGCTTCAGTGACAGTAGCTTGGAAGAAACAATAAAGACCTCCTGATGAGGTTTTACACTATGTTCTCAGCCAGGCTGGGACTTTGTCACAAGTCATCCTCCCTTTCCTGTCCCCCCAAAAATACTTTGTCTTTCCTACCAATGGGTACTTTCCAATAAAGGAAAAAAGCTACATAAAATTATGTATGTATGTATGTTTGTTTTCACAATAGAAACAACTTATTATAAACAAAGTTATAAAAAGTTTATATTCAGTGTTTTTCCACCAAAACACACTGTGAATAATCATGTGTTGAATACATCATGGTAAGGTATTCAATACATGTCCATTATTATTTCATTTAATTTACTTTATTTGAATATATCCATATTTGCTAGCTAGCAGTGTTCTTTTCCCTGCCTTCTGCTGGTGCATTGCTGTGTTTCTTAGTCGCAAATTACTGTTGAACAGAGGAGTAGCATGAAACTGTTGGCAGGATGCGTCACCCGTGTGCTCCTGCTTATAAGTGTACACGTGTGGCCCTGTGCGCACGCTAGTGGAGCACGAGATACAAACTAAATGAGGAACAGCTTGTCAAACTCTTGCTCCATGGTGCCACTAGTGGTCAAAAACTCAACAGGGTAAATTGAAATTCTGAATTCTGAAAAAAAAAAATGCAGGTTGGGTGTATTTCATGTACACCAGCTTGTACTTTCAACTTTTTAAATCAAAGACCCAGATATTTCTAACACTGTCTTCACCTTTTGTACTGATGATTCAGTAATATTGTGTATGGGGGAATATTACTTCCAGAACCAGGAGCACCCAAAATAGTCCCTCCCACCTAGCAACTCTTTATCATGACCCAAAATAGTGGCATTTCAGCCTTTGGCAATGTCAGATGCTTGCCTGTTGCAACATCCTCCATTTTTGAGTAGCTGAAAATGTTAGTAAGTGAGGTGACTGAGACTACAGTATGTTAAACTCTAGCATGAGGCTGGAAAAGTGACTTTAAAAATCAGAAAACAATGACTTCACTTGCTGCTGAGTTGAGTATTTTGTGGTCTTTCTGAGCTGTGGGACAAAGTATCCACAACATGAAACAGCATGAATTTATACAGACATACTGTACACTACTTGTGTGAGTGCACTCACTTCAGCACAGACCCGATGGTGAATCCTGGAGGCAGAGTGGTGGGAAGGTCCTTCAGTGAGTGAACAACCAGATCAACCCTGTGGGGACACACAGGAACACAGTCATGCTCCGTTATGTCTCATGCTATTTAATACAGCCATTCAGTGGTGTGTATGTTGTTTTCCATCTTCAAGGCAGCTACAGAACAGAGCCACCTGCTACATCTGAGGCTGTGGGAGAAATCAAAGGGTTTCCCTCTGCTTTGATTTTATGTGAAGCATACAGTGGATGCTCTCATGGAGGTTTGAGAGTATGTTGTGGATAGAAAAAATGGCCTAGTGAATGATAATGACTTGGGTCACTGGGGCTGATAACTGCATTTTATCAAGTCGGACATTAGCCAGAGATTTTTTCTGCCATGAAAATGCTTAAAACTCATACTTGTTGAGTATTGTTGAGCACAAAATATTTGTAACTGACAGCTACAATACAAACGTCTTTAAAAGTGAAGCCCTGTCAGTGAAACCCTAACGGTTGGTGTCTGTTGGTGAAACAATGGTGTGAAGCCAGTGCAGTGTCAGCCACAGATGACGGCGGTAACACTCACTCATTCCTCTCCAGAGCGTTCTCCAACTCTTTGGTGAACAGACTCTTCTCTCCAATCTGCATTCAAAAGAAAGAACAAACAGTACTTTTCAGTCCCATTGTTACTTTACATTCATCTGTTACGTTGAAAATAAGACATTTACAAGTAGCAGATCCACATTGTACATCTTCATGCATGTTCCATTTACATGTATGTTGTATATCATCAAAAATCTAATCATAAATCATACACTAATCCTACAACGAGTAGTGAGTATGAACTAGACTCTAAAGCATGGGGGTTTTGGACCTAAAGAGCAGTAAGAGTGTCTTACAGGTCTGCAATGTACTGTAGGTCATTAAATACTGACTGCTACAAGTACAAGTCCTTACCATGCATGTTTGTTTGGATTATTTGAACAATTACCCAATTATAAATTGTCTACTTGAATTTTCTGTTGTTTTCCGATGTTGGTAGAGGAGAACGTGTCTGTTTAAAATCATGACCAGCCTCACCTTTGATAAGGCGGTGTCAAGGATTTTGTCTCCTGTCGTTGACATGCCAACTGAAAGAGAGAAGACACAAAGATTCAATAATATGATTATCCTTCCATACCTCAGGCCTCGTACCTGTTACCACTTTACTCCCTGCAGGTCGCTCTCAGTCTCAAAGAATCTATTAACATCAGTACTTATAGTCCATGTTTATCCTGCCGACGAGGAGTCAACTAACAGAGTGCAAACTTATTGACTGCATTTCTCTAACCCTCTGCTGTTTCTGGTTCTCTGCCCTAGAAGTCACCAAGCTGTATGTTTGTCCCACTTTATGAGACAGAGGATATTCAGCTGATAGAATGCACCCCTTAGCAGCCGTACTTGAGGTCAACACAACAATGCCTTAGAAGTGGAAACAATTGGTGTGAAGCCAGATAAGATAGTGGAAGTAATGGCTACAAGCGGCATCGGCCTGTTGGCTATGTAGCTTTTTAAAACTCTCTTTACAAAAGGTATTCCTACTACAGACCGACAGTGGATTTTTGAGGCAGATAATGATATCATTATTTGGGAATTTTAAAAAATCTGCTAATGATATATCAACCGATAGTAACATATACACACAAGGAAACAATTTTGATTCGGATCACTTCGATTTGGGGTATTTCTTTTTAAATGGGACATGTTACAGTGGAAACATCAACTTGTCCATGCTCTCTGGTGGACAAACTATGTCACTATACTTAACAGCTGACATATACACAGATACCGCAAGCATCTGCAATAAGCTAATATCGGCCGATATATCAGTGTCGCTGATTCATCACTCCAGCTTTAATTCCTACCAAATTGTTGGTAGTTTGACTTCTGTATAAAGTTGTCAAATTGAGAAAAACACAGGTTAACTCGCCAATTCAACATACATTCTGAGAAAAGCTAGACATTAAAGGCCCTGCACACCCACACAGGTGTTTTCACTCTATCTGATTGGACCTCTTCTCAGGTTTATGTTGGGCAGACCTGTGCTGAAATTATGTGAGGTCGCCAGTTGTCATAAACCAATAAGGATGATAAAGGCGTAACCTGTCCCACCCTAACAGGTAACAGGAGGGTCAGACAGATGTCAATCAAGCACAGTCTGTACACGCCCACATAGTGAAAACACCTCTGTAATTAATCTTAATAATGAAACACGTGCTTAAAACTAAAACAATATTATAATAATTCAACCTTAATTGTCACATTGCCAATTATGGAACAGACGTCCATGAAGATGCCAGCTGCAGTTGCTAGAAGATTTTGGGACACAACTACAAAGCCTCTACAGGATCCTTTGACAGAAAATGAAGGCTGGGATGATTCTCACCTATTTCCAAGTGGACGTCAGGGTACAGTTCTTTCAGCTTGTCCGCCACGCTGTCAGTCTGGATGCGAGCCAACTGGGGCAGAAGAACACAGCAGCGCTTCACTTAAGCTGGATTGTATTGATAGTTGTAAAGAAAGACACCCATCCACAGAGCCTGTGGCCATCAAATCAGTATGACAGACTGGAGGAGAAACAGTTATCTTAAAAAGACATTGTTGAGCCAGGACTACGTTATCTCTGCAAGAAGAGCTCCAGACATCTTGCTCTGCTGTATCTAAACCAGCATGGAGGAACAGAGCATCAGATAACTCACATTTAACTGACACACTGAGGCTCTGCAAGGCTTATGTCCACATTTAAATTAAAGCAAAAAAACTAAATCCAAGTCAAAGGTTACACCAGCAATGATGCAAAAGCCCCACTCTCTGAAATATTTAAAAAGTAAGCAAACTCAAGTAAAGCTCATGATTTAACTGATGTAGTACTGTACCTGGCTCTTGCGGGTTCCAATCCGGATGACCCGACTAACCTTGCCATTCCCATCCTGCAAGGACAAAAGAGAAATCAGCCAAAAGAGTTCAAACTCACTTTCTGCCAAACCCCTTTAAGGTATTCTTACTGATGTCCTTCAATCACCCCAACACATTAACAACCACCTCTATAACTAGTTTAGAAATGTGCTGAACCATTTTCTCTGCTCGCCTCACCCTGATGTACTTGTAAGGTCCTTCCTCCATAATTCTGTGTGTCTGCACTGAGCGTCTGCACTGTAGAGGCTATTGTGTCCGCTGTGTGGCTGGGACTGCCTGCTGTGTCTTGGTAAGGAGCTGTGCTGAGGTCATAAAGCCTCTAGATACTGAACAGTGGTCTTTTTTACCGGACATCCCCCCCCCCCTTCCTTCAGGACCTCCACCCTAAGATATCTCTGGTTCCAAAAGATAAGTGTGCCAATTCATTGAGTCCGTTATAAAAGGCAGGGAGGGGCAGCTAAGTAGGGTCTATTAGTAGGGTACATTTAAAATGAACATTTTAAGCATATTTGTCACTGCTGCTTCTTTGATGAAAAGACATAAAAACCATATTGTCTATCAAATTACATATTTAACTGTGTACAAACTGAGCTAACCTATCTTTTTAACCCTTGGGGCCTGGCGAACATTGATAATCTTGAAAATATGTATAATTTCCATGTTAAAAACTGCAGTTTTTAATGTGTCGTTTAGTGTTATTGGACACTTATTTTATTGGCCATGCCTGGTAAGAGAGGCTAGTGATTGGCTGAAGGTTGAAAGTGCAGGAATTGGAAGTTAACATTGGAAAAATGCCAATATGAAGTAAAAGATTTTTGAAAAAGGCATTTTGCTGTAATGAAATGTAAAATAACTCAAATTAAACCCTTTTACAATTAACAGTTAATACAATTAATAATACTGAGATGAGTTTTTTATATAGTAAAAAAACATTTTTTTTAAATATAGTTTTAAATTATTTCACATTTTACTTGTTTCGTTTATATATATATATAATATACACTACGTTTGGAATCACCCTTTAGTCAATGTCCCCACAGTGTTGCGTGACAGGGGAGAATACTGTTGTAACAATTTTTCCCCCCAAATACCCTTCCATTTTGAATTTGTTTTCCAGTCCAGAGAAGCATGAGTTACCCTAGATCATTACTGAACCACAGCAGTGTTTGCAATTGGGCTATATATTTTGGGAACCCGTTTTTCTTTGGGCCCTCTGCAGTCTACACTGGTTAAACTGAAAAGGTTTAAACTGTGATTTGTCAGTCTATAGTATGTTCAGCTGATAATCTGTGATCCAATTCCAACAGTGCTTACCTTAGACTAACCTTCTATTTCTATTTTGAAGTTTTGAGAATAGCTTTGCTAAAGCAACATGCCTGCTAATTCCAGCTTGTTATAGGCATTATTGTGCACTTTACACTGAAACAGGAACCTGTTCCTTTTTAAATCTGCACAGATTGTGATGCTAAGCTTTTAATTTCTTTCACTAATGACTGATGATTTCTTATATTCTTATATTCTTAACTGTTGCTCAAAGGTATCTTTGTCTTTTTCTGCCCTTTCAGTTGTCAGTCTGGTTGAACCATGGTACAGCATTTTGTTCTCCAAAACATTACTTGTTTTTGTAAACCATTCATACAAAATAACATCTATTTGTAAAGAGGACTTTCTCCAACCTTAAAGCATTAAAGACCATTCAAAAATATAGAGTAGTCTTCTCAGCCATCTGACTATACCGAATCAAGTTTTTGTGGCTGTATGTGTACACACATTGGAGCGTATTCTTTAGTTTTCAGTTCTCTTTTTTGTGTGTCTGAAAACTGCATTCAAAAATCTATTCTAATCTATTTCATGTTGCTTTGCTAGGCGTCAAGGTTACTACATCATAAAAAAGACTCAACATGATTTTACAGTTGTCAGTAGTTGGCACTCTTCCATTCGGCATGCACTAAGTAGAACAAACAGCACTTAATCTAATAAAAACTCTTAACTTTTGTTTTTTTTGTTTTGTTTCGCGTGCTACAGATAAACTATAGACCACTACCAAAAACACACGTAACGTTAGTGGGCGGGAGCAGGCAATGCTGCCCAGTTCGTAAAACTGGAATTAAAGGCTAGAAAAGTAGCTAAAATACCAAACATTTCTGCTTGATTTTATAGCCGAATGCCAATATACCTTCAGCTCTTAAAAAGTCAACCGCCGTGATGTGTTGCGAAGTGTCACAGGCTAACATTTGGATTGAAAAGTTTAGCAGATGAAACAGGAACAGAGTTTTGACTCGATCTTGAGGTAACGTTTTCTGCTTACGCAATGTTGACAAAAGATTCATACAGTATATTATAGTAGTTTATTAACCTACCAGGTCAACTATGTCGTCAAAATGGTTTCATGGTTCAAACTCTTAAACATGTTCATTTGCTTTTTGTAGCCGCTATCGGTCAACGTTTGACAGACCGGTCATGTCTTTTTAATCGTCCAATAGAGACAGAGCACTGAAACAGACAAAAAGATTAACCAATCACCGCGCTCCAAATTACGGCGAATACGGAAATGTCACTCGCCATCCACAGCGAGCACTGGAGGTGCTTCGTGCATGTGGTAAACCATCGTGTCATTTTGGTTGAAACCTACCGGAGAACTTGCTTCTCCCGACATGTCGGTGATCCGGTTCACTCTGCCGATATTGCACGAATCAACAGCGCGTTTTGCTTGACACAGAGCCCATTGAACAACTAGAAATCCTTGAAAATAATCAGTGCTCCACTCATACAGCGCCTCTGTATGAATGAACGCGGAACCTGTGATGTCATTGGACCGACTAGAGGTCATTTCCTTGTTCCGTCTATCAGTTTCCTCTTTTGGGTAGTCTCATGTTGAAATAAAAAATACGGATCTAACGTGTGCGGTGCCCGCGGGTTTGTCATGTTTCTATTAGCCGTGGTAAAGTCCCAAAATTATCATTCTATGTTAAGAGAAAGTGCAACAATTTACTTAAGTGCGTCAAGATCAGATCAGAACTGCTGCTAAATACATGAAGGCTATTAGAGGGATGACTTTAAAGTTAGTGTAATTCTTTCAGATGTGACCTGATGATCATAATAAACTATACCGGTATATCAACTTTGGACTTGCATGTCAAGTGCCACACCTAGCGTAATCCACTACTTCCATGAGAAAATATTGCCAAAAGGATAGGTTCAGACAATCTTTGGGGAGGGAAGGGAAGCACATTTCATTGAATACAGCTGGCCCTCATACCCCTAGTTTTCTTGGATATATTCCTTGGAAAAGGAAGAGTGAAACATGTTAAAACCTCCTCTTCACACTGAGTAAGTAGAGCTGACAGTGTGGTTCCATAACCTCCATACACAGTTTAAATAATGACATCTGGTGACCAAAACAATTACTACAACACTGTGTATTCTGTAGTATTGTTGTATTGTGTATTTACTATGTTTTGGACTTTTTCTATTTGTAATATGTAATCCACCATTTTCAATGTACTTAACTCTTTTGCAACGCTGGTTCTCCTTCATTAATGCTAATAAGAGTTGTTTGAAATTTAATTTGACCGACATAGTGTGTGTATGAGTGAACATGTAAACTAAATGTTCAATAATATATTTATCTGTATTAAATGTATTAGCCTACTATTTTATTCATTTTTAAAACTCTGCAGCCCACATGGATATCAAAATAAACCCAAAATAGTAAATGTAAAATTTTACATTTACATTAATTCACTTGGCAGACACTTTTGTGGTGTACAAGTGATGTACAAATGAGGTACAACCCAAGCTACAGTAAATTGTAACCTGTGAAATATCCTGTTATGTGAACTCTATGTGGCACAGACACCTACAGTAGACACATATTAGGGCCAGGTAACCCAACATGATAAGATTTTTAGTGTAGTAAGGAATTAAAACACTCTGACCTAGAGGCACATAAAAGTTGTGAAAGAGCACGATTATACTACAATCATTTTAACACTTAATACGATTATATTTTAGGAAAAGAAAACGCTTACTTTGAAAGTATAAATGATTTCTGTTGATAATGGTCATTGTTGTCAATGGGCGTGTGACAGACCCTAAAATATTTAAGTGTCTGTCATCTTGCCTAGTGATTTAATTTCTGATGATGAAGATTAAAGTTTATTAAATGCCACATAACTGATTACAACCATTGCTTATTCAACACAGACGAAATATAGATGAAAATACTGTAAATGGTTGGCACCATCGGAGAAATATAATGAAGAGGAAGAAACGCCTGTGGAAGTAGTGCGAGTAACTTATTTATGCAACAAGGCCAACATTTTGGGGCCCACGTCACTGGTTTCCACGGTGGGCTGATCTAGCGCTGCTCTTCCGGTGGAGACGTGGCTCTGTACTGCTGCCATATTGACGCTAGCTAGCTAACAATCACACAACTTGAAGTCAGCTGTACATTCGTACCTTGCTATTCCAGGGTGACTAGAAATCACCAAAGCAAGAAACACGAGAGACGGAAGATCGTCGTACCATAGAGAGAGACCAAAATGGTGAGTGACAGTCGAAAATCAAGATATTTCCCTGGCTTTTATCGGGCCTAGCAATTATCATAACATTGGCTAACCTGGCAACTAGCTAAAGCTAGGTATCAGTTAGCTAGGTTCTCCAAGAGCGAAATAAGAGGAAAACCCAACGTTGTTTTTCAATGGGCTGACAGCGCTAACCTTATATTTAGTTGCTAAAATCAAGTAAATGAATCGTCGTTTCACTACACAGAGTCAAATTTCAGGTGGTAGGCGGCACTGAGTGTGCAGACATTGCTGACGTTAACTAGCTTCATAAGCTAGCGCTAGGGTTAGCTCCTGTCACTAGCCAGATCCGAGCTAACGTTACCTGCTGTCATATTGTCCCCAGCCAGGCAATACTGGATACCGTTCTTAAACAAACCTTTCCCATGTATACATCTGTATTATCATTATGGTTAGCCAGCTGCTGCAACATGTATTCTGAACTGTCAACATTAACCACAGTTGTTGCTTGTCCATATTAAGTTCAGATCCATCGCAGTCGGAGTCTTTAATTTTCAACTTCAGCCATTGTCAACGTGGAATGAATGCAGTTCCGTCATTCATTTACCACAGTGAAATAAAGAGTGTATTTATATTACGCTTACTTATATTAAGCAAAACTTACAATTTTATGTAAGTTAATTTACTGGAAACGTATCGTACCTGTCCACGATAGCTGCCGTTGTCTTTAGTGTGATGAGAACGTCTCACCAGGCACCATTCAAATTTTTGGTGATTCAAAGTCGGTTTTGTTTCTTGGCAGACATACACACATCGTAAACACTACTTAACGTCTTCTGAATCGCTTCTCACCATTGTCAAATTCGGCATTCATGTTAGCTCTGGGGCAGCAATTATTTGCAATAAAATGTCAGGTTGCACAACCAGTTGCCACCTACTCCTACAGTCTTCGTCCACCAAGACTCAACATAGTAGCTGGCCTTGAGCAGTGTGAACCAATAATATAAGTTGAACTGATAGATGAGTGGGTTATGTGTATGCAGAATTTGCCAAACAATTTTAATTGTACAATATTAAATTTGCTGGTGATGTTTAACTTGGCAAGACACGCTCTCCCTAGAAAGATGCAAACATTA
Source organism: Macquaria ambigua (assembly GCA_008360985.2). Taxonomy (NCBI): domain Eukaryota; kingdom Metazoa; phylum Chordata; class Actinopteri; order Centrarchiformes; family Percichthyidae; genus Macquaria; species Macquaria ambigua. Next base: position 392,369 of record VMKM01000269.1, on the reverse strand, counting down.
GTGGGAATTCTGGTTACCGCAAGTCGAGTAAAAGGGGGAACTTTTAACCCAATCTGCCCATAAAGTTCCTTTATCCCCATAACTTACTTTTGCCTTTTGGTAACGTTTTCATGCTAAATATGAATGTGCAATGTGTTATAATATTGAAGGTCTGTAGGCACTACAGCAGTCATGTTTTCTCCTCCCCTGCAGGTGCTGTTGGCAGCGGCGGTGTGCACCAAGGCCGGAAAGGCCATTGTATCGCGGCAGTTTGTGGAAATGACCCGGACACGCATTGAGGGTCTCCTGGCTGCATTCCCTAAACTGATGAACACGGGCAAGCAACACACCTTTGTGGAAACAGACAGTGTTCGCTATGTGTACCAGCCGCTGGAGAAACTCTACATGGTCCTCATTACCACCAAGAACAGCAACATCCTGGAGGACCTGGAAACACTCAGACTCTTCTCCCGTGTGGTAAGGAAATTAATTTATGTCCGTCATCAGTGTGATGTGAAGTTACCATTGTCACATGGCAGTGTGAAGAAATGATGATTCCCCTGTCTGTGGGTCCATAATGACTGCATGTAATGGATGGATACGTTTTCACACACCCATCACATGCACTGAAACCTGTCAGCACCTGTCACCAGGTTCTTGCTGTTAACCCTTTGAGTTATTCTAACAGCCTCCAGCATCTCAGTGCTTAATAATGGCAAAGTTTGAAGCAAAGCCATGTTCATGTTCTGGGTCTCACTATTGTATTTCATGACTGAAAGTGACGATGTGTTTAATTAGGAGAATATGATTTGGAGAGTAAGCAGAAGATTGGATGAGAAAAGCTCACTAATTGTCATATCTGTAGGTTCCATCATCAGAGACAACAATATGACCAACCTGTAAAGCCTTTAGTATTTAGCTCACTTAACGTAACTTTTCTGATTTTTAAAATAAATCAATATGAGTAAATCTGTTGGCAAACACCGCATTGCCGTGTCCCCTTTATCTTTTTCAGAAATAGGTGAAAGGTGCATATGTGCCACAAAAATTATCAGAAAACAAGCAGCGTTTATAAAGTTCAGCAAAAAGAACCAATGCTTAATAGTTTTTTATTCAGGATCTGATACATAGTGTTCAGTGGAGTTGTCAGCAGTCAAGCTTTTAGCCTCAACTGTCATGTAGAAATCCTCTTTTTTATTTTTTGTCACTTTTCTAAAAGTTCACATCCCTTACTCACTGCGCTAAATGTTCAAATGTTTGCTCTGATTCAGGGGTCTGATATTTTCTTCCATACCATTCCAGATCCCAGAATACTGTCGCGTGCTGGAGGAGAGTGAAATATCGGAGCACTGCTTTGACCTGATCTTTGCCTTCGATGAGATTGTGGCACTAGGCTACAGAGAGAATGTCAACCTGGCTCAGATCCGCACCTTCACAGAGATGGACTCCCACGAGGAGAAGGTTTTCCGTGCCGTCAGAGAGGTGAGATCACACTGTTGTGTCTGTCTGGTTTATTGGAGAAAATAGTGTTTTGATCCCTATGGGGGAATTGTGTCACTGCAGCAATGTACTGTAATACATCCTGTACAAAGTGTGCATTGTATCACATGGTAGATAAGGCTACTGTATTGTATACATTTACACAAATGGCATTCACAGATGTTTTTCATCCTATCAACTGTAATTGTGTTGAAAATAATTTCCTAACAACAATTAAAACACTAATGAAAATGATGTTTTTCTCATGTCACATCATTTCGAACATCTTTAAAGTTTAAATGTTTGGTTCATCCACAGACTCAGGAAAGAGAGGCCAAGGCAGAGATGCGGAGGAAGGCAAAGGAGCTGCAGCAGGCCAGGAGGGACGCTGAGCGCTCCGGAAAGAAGGTGCCAGCTTTCGGCGGTTTCGGCAGCACCGGCATGACCAGCATCTCCTCAGGATCCATCATCACAGACACCATTGTCGAGCCTGAGAAGCCCAAGATCACACCGGCCCCAGTCAGGTACAACTCCAAGACATACACGTGTGAAATACTAATATCACTTTTTGCTATAGTATTGGGTTTCATTATGGTGCACAGGGACTTTTGTGGCCAATCATTGTAGTTTTGATTGGGAGTGTTTAGAAGTTGATGTTCTTTGTAATGGTTGAAGACCACTGTTCAAAGATGGTGTTTTTTTTCCCCTCCAGACCAAGTGGACCCAGTAAGGCTCTGAAACTGGGTGCTAAAGGGAAAGAGGTGGACAACTTTGTTGACAAGCTCAAGTCCGAGGGTGAAACCATCATGCCCACCACAGGAAAGAGGGGCTCGGATGTATCCAAAGTTCTACCACCACCAGTCAATATGGAGAGGTACAGACACATCATGGTCTATATGATTAAATAATGTTTAGTCCTCTGGAATTGTTAGTTTGTGTTAGAGCTTTAGTGGTTGTTTCTGCTGACCATCGTTGGCCAAATGGGAGTGCAAAAATCCAAGATTAAAAGTGATAACACTGTGGTTCTTGCAGACTTTGTTAGAAACCAGATAATATACTGAAGGGCCTTAGCCCTGTTAACGTTTGATTTGATTATGATGAAACTAAGTACTGATGTTCATGTATCTATTCATGTTGATAATCTGATAACAATGAGGATATCGAACCTAAAAAGAAAAACGTCCTGAATGGTTTGGCAAAAATGTTATTGGGGGTTGATGTGGCATGGTTGGTCACATGGTGCCTAGATGACTAGGGCTGCCCCCTAAACGTTGATTATTCGAATGATCAGTTGAGAAGCCTCCAAGGCGAGTCTTATTTTGTCAGTTAAATCATTGCCATTTTTAAAGCCACTTCATTGTACACAGAGCAAAGCAGGATAACAGCATGGTAGGCCTCAAAGTTACTTAACTACAAAACTAACTGTAAATGAAATGGAGGGCAGTGTGATGCAGAGCGACACCATCCAGTGTTGCCTCTTTGACTCTCATTGACTCTTAGGCTGACAGCACTGTCAGGAGCCAGGCATGAGAGGCGCTCTGCAGTGTGCTAGAATTTTATAACTAAACTATGACCAGAACGCACACTTTTACATTTATTTTGCCTGTGTGGAAAGATGATGAACAAAGGCATTAAACAGCATTGACTTGCAGCTGTTATCGGAGTTTAGTGTTGGGCGGCTGCTCTTCAGGGGTGCAGGATTGCACTGTAACTGTGCGGAGGAGTGAATAATATTTGTCATAATCAAGGTGAGGTGTGTTGTAGAAAAAAACATCAGTAATAATGTTGAGTGTTTATAAAAACCCCAACGCAGAGTCAACTTGGAAAATTCTGATTGGGGTCCAGCCCTGATTATGACACAAATATGAAGTGGGTACAACAGGATCTGATATTTGACAAATATTTGACTGTAATACAGTCGAGCTCAAATGAAACAAAGCAAGTGTACACTTCCATCCAACATTTATATTTTTTTAATAATGTTATGACTTCATAGGCTATTTTTTATATACATTTCATGACATAGACAGGTCCCAACCGGTTGACTCTATGTCAGCATTGGCCTCGCAGGTTCAGGGCTGATTTAAAACAGTAGACGGTGTGTTGAGCCATTTTCAACCCATGAAATGCTGATTTTTATGAATGTGGTAAGAAATGTCAATATTAACAGCAGCATTGATGTGTTTCATCACAGTACAGTCATATCATGTCATCAGTCACATCATATCAGCTCAAAAAACAGGTTGAACTATCTGCAAAACCAATAAGTGAAGCTTCTCCTGTCCTGTATTAAGCCACTGCTCACTTCCATAATCACAATCATTTACTCTTGCTTTGAGTAGACAGTTTTGTTTTTTCTTTTTGAAGCTTTTATACTTTAATAACTTTGTTGCATGAAAATGGTCAAATGTATTGGCTCAAACCTATCAACTCTTCAGTACTGGTCAATTGATTACTTGACCCCTGTTTGGACGTGTTTCCTCTCCAGTGTACATCTGCGTGTGGAGGAGAAGATCTCTCTGACTTGCGGTCGTGATGGCGGCCTACAGAACATGGAGGTGCTGGGCATGGTGACGCTCCGAGTCACAGACGACAAGAACGGACGCATCCGCCTCATTATCAACAATAATGACAACAAAGGACTGCAGCTGCAAGTAGGTCTACATGTGCTGACGACAGTGTTCTGCCATACAACAGTGTAGCTTCTCGTTATTGTGTAAATAATGTTTTTGTTAGAGGATGAAGGTGCCACAGTGTGGGAAATTGCCTTTCATGCTTTTAAATTTGCCAGTTTTGGATTTGGAAGGCTAAGCAATAATTCAGTATCATCATTCAGCAGTTCTCCATACATTTTCAATGAGATATCGTGGTTTACAGTCCGTGCCTAAATCAATGACAACAAGTGAAATGTCACTAAAGCGCTCAAAGCTTAAGAGCTTAAATACTGATAAAAAAAATCAATTTGACTCATCAGCTCTTTGCCATTTTTATCATTATCAATCCTTATATCACATATTAATATATCCCAGCCCTAAAAGCAAATGATAAATGCACGAGGTATCCAAAGCATGAAAAATAATAGACAAGATGGAGGAGGAGAATACCATGAATTCAAAGGAGGAATATTCTTTCTCACACACATGCATGCAATAGAGAGGGGGAAAAAGGGAAACTAAAACACTGGTTACTAAAACAATGACCCAAACTGGAATGTGTTCATGTATCAGCGCTCTGAGTTTAACAGGTGAATAATGGCAGTTGCATTGTGTTTCTGTCTGCCTTCTCTCCCCAGACACATCCCAATGTGGACAAGAAGTTGTTCACATCTGAATCAGTGATTGGCCTGAAGAACCCAGAGAAGTCCTTCCCTCTCAACAACGACGTTGGTGTGCTGAAGTGGAGACTACAGACCGCAGATGAGGCCCTCATACCTCTAACCAGTAAGTGCTGCTGTTCTGTTTGTTTCATTAGACGATGAGAGCCTTGTGGTATACAGTTATTCATTGTCACCGTTTGATCAGACACAATTATGACAGATAATATGTTAATCTGACTGTCATGTTCCTTCCACAGTAAACTGCTGGCCTTCAGAGAGCGGCACTGGCTGTGATGTCAACATTGAGTACGAGCTGCAGGAGGAGAGCCTCGAGCTCAACGACGTGGTCATCAGCATCCCTATACCGTAAGTTCATCTACTGAACAAATGGATACGTTCTGAATGAGTTTGTGTCGTGGGTTATAGTGCATTGAAAGTTCCTAATCGTAGTTGATACATACTGTCCTCAGACCTGAGATCAACATAAAATAATAGTGTAAAAATGTTTTTCTACCAGGTGTATTTTGGTGGAAAAGTGTCTGTAAAAAGCTTTTAGGTCAGAGGACTTAAAACACTGGTTCATATTGTAGTTTTAATTTGAAGCTGCTCTTCTTCTACGCTGTATCAACAAACCTCCATGTCAGTCCAAACCTATAATGGGAAGCTGTCAGTTGTGAAGGTCCTTAGATTCATTAAATGAATAGGGTGTGGCTGAACGTAGGTCCACATGATTACAAAACACACTTCCCCAGATAAATAAAGGTAAATACATTGAAACTTGTTTTACACCATTTAAGAAAGCTTTGCCTTTTTTTGTAACGAAGATCCTCAAAGATGGGTTTCTGGCACGACAGGTTTCAAAATCATGAAACCTCTGTGTGATATCACATGTTTGTGTTGTCCTGCTCCTCTGCAGGTCTGGTGTGGGAGCTCCTGTGATTGGTGATCTGGATGGAGAGTACAAACACGACAGCAGGCGAAACGTTCTGGAGTGGTGCCTACCTGTCATCGATGCCAACAACAAGACTGGCAGCCTGGAGTTCAGCATCGCCGGACAGCCCAATGATTTCTTCCCCATCAGTGTGTCCTTTGTGTCCAAGCGCAACTACTGCGACATCCAGGTGGGTCACCCGTCATGGGTTTCTGTGTGTGGTTGGAATCTTTTCACCACTGTCTTCATGCACCACTGGATCCACTGAGTTTAGATCGCATACACTCAGTGGCCACTTTATTAGGTACACCTATAATACAGTCATAGAGGTGCTTATTAAATTATGTTTTAGCATTGAGTTCATAGTTAGTGATGGTGTTGTACTGGACTGCCTTGTATTGAGAAGTGTTTCTAATATTCTGCCCCCTTCATGTATCTAAATGGGGGGGGACAAAAAACTAGAAACACTTCTCAATATTTGCACATTTCCGACAACGTCAGTAAAAACTGAACATTATAAACTTCGTAAGGTAGAATTTATGACAGAGCTGTTGTATTGAATTACAATAGGTGGTACAGATGTACCTAATAAAGTGGCCTCTGAGTGTATGTTTGCCACTTAAGATCCTATATCTGAACATGGGTCACTTTGGCTCTGAAATGGTTGCAGCTGTCAGTTAAAAATGAACCCAAGGTGACATTTTCCTGCTGATTGTCCTATCTGTCTTTGTGGTGTATTTAGTCCAACTATTACCATTTAGAGCTGAAAATTAATCAGCAACTATTTTGATAATTAATTGTTTATCTCGCGAAGATGCCAAACATTTTCAGCTTCTCAAGTGTGAGGATTTGCTGCTTCTCTCTGTTTTCTGTCATTGTAAACTGAATATATTTGGGTTTTGGACTGTTGGTCAGACAAAACAAGACACCTAAAGACGTCACATTGGACTCTGGGAAATAGAGCTGGACCGATAAATAGAAAGAAAACAATTAAGGAATCCATATCAAGATAGTTTTAGTTTATGTTGCGTGTTAATCTTTTATAAAATTTTTATTGGCTGTAATATTGTTGTTGGATTTTTTTAAACTCCCAAATAATGATATCGGTATTGGCCCGGGTTGAAGAAATGTTATAGATAGATAACTGTATATAGTGTAGATATGCAGATAAAAGTAAAGTTGAACTCACTCCTGAGCGTGCTCAGTAATGTTCCTTATGATAAAATGCTTCCATTCTGGTAATGCTGGTCTGTTTCTCTTTCTTCCCAGGTTACCAAAGTGACTCACGTAGATGGAGACAGCTCTGTTAGATTCTCTTCAGAAACCTCCTTTGTGGTAGACAAATATGAAATCCTGTAAAAAATATTCAAAGAAAACAACAAAATCAAAAAAAATCACCAACAAAAAAAGTCCAATACTATGCTACAGAGAAAGATTGAAGATTTCTTGCCTGCCCACCCTGTATACTATTTCAGAGACTGTGTACATCGACAGGACTACGTCAGCCCTCTGGCAAAGCCTCTTCCTGTGGTGGAGCAGAGCAGCGGTGGTGTATTTATATGTTTGTATGAGAGAGGATCATCTATATATAGAGTTAATTGAACAGGAACAACCAACAAACACACAAAAAAGAAAACTACACTGATGCTGTCGTGTTCGCCAAGCAGAACTGTAAAGAGGACTTCAGACTAAGTAGAGGATGACTGCGGGCGTGCAGGAGAGGCCAGCCACCGGTAAAACCCTGCCAGGAGGTAGAGCGGGAGAACAGGGACCTGAGGCCATGCACCCTCCACAAGCCTTTCTTCTTCACACTCGCATTGCAATGGTTCATCGATAAAGGCCTTCCTGAATGGGGTTCTTGCTTTCTTTGTTTTCAGATTTTCTCATCCATAATAACTGCAGAATCATTATAAGCCTGTCACTCTTTAATCGTTAAACTATTGTGATTTGCTCTATTTGATATCTTCACACTTCAGATGATTGGGTTTTTTTTTCTTTCTTATGAAGACAGAGTTTTGAGTTTTTGTAGAGAGGTAACACATTGTTTCTTCGCTGGAAAGCAAAATATGGCTCTGTGCTCAGTATATAGTCTGTTCTGTCTGCAGTTATCAGCAAAAGTAGTCCTTTTATTTTTAACTTTGAGATTTTTTACTGTTTGCTGTATACTTTGTCATTGTTTACCACTAATCTGGATATTGAAATTTGACAGTGAAGAGCAGGACTTTGTAAGGAATTCTCAGCTGCAGGGCAAAGTTACCTACCAGTAAATACATTTGACTGTTGCATCTGTTGAATTTTCTTACGATCTTTTTTTTAACACCATTGCAACCACTCCTCACTTTGTCAAAAAGAGACGCCATGTTTCACTCTGGTCCATTTAAGTCCAATGATCAGATCAGATATCACTAGAAAGTACTTTGAACGCAGCCCAGAAACAACATCCAAGCTCCTAATCTAACAACCCATAAGGCCTTTTAGATCTGAGATGGGAGTGGATGTGTGTTGGCATGATAGTGGAAAGCTACATAAACACACACACACACACACACAGCAGGGATCAGAGACTGCCAGCCTGATATTCGACCCACTCCCCTCACATCCAAGGTAAGCAGAGAGACTACTGGAGCCCTCACAGTAAACTGCTGCAGACACCTCTGCTCATCCACCTAGTCATCCTTTACTTACTTTCACATAGTACATCAGCATTCAGATTATTTGTCTTTCATGTTCTTGTTTCTTTTTTTTTGTTTTTCATTTGTACTCCCCAAATTTCAATTTAGCAATGGTTGTGTGGATGTGGGGTTGAAAATGACTAGCTTGAGCATTTTTAACTAAATTACTGAAGGGGAATCTTAACATTCCAGTGTACAATTAGAAAAAAAATCTTTAAGGGAATAAAATGTATTATTGAAAATGTAAGTCTGACTTGGGTTTTTGTGTTGATGTTGCACTTAATTGGCTCCAGGAATTTACCCGGTCGGGAATCAATAATGCAATAATGTATTATAGTGTAGTGGTTCTAGCTCTGGGCATTTTATGAATTTGATTCCATGTAGGTGTAGAGTTATTTTGGAGTGTCTTAAGAAGTTTTAATTATGTTACAAATGACGTGTTCATGTGTTGCTTGCTAGAATTTATATTTTATTAGCTTTTAACATTGGATTGAATATAAAAGAAAATGTGATATGATATAAAAGAGAGGCAGTCAGAGATGGTAAACAGTAGTACAGTTAGATGGTAATGAGCTACCCTGATACATACTCCATATTATTCTTTTAATATACAAAACATGTATTTCTTGCATTAACTCAATTTAAATCTGAGGTATTTCATTGTCTTGTCTAATGTGATGACTAACCACAGTCACCTATAAGCTCAGTATGACTCATCCTGTCGGGGGACATCACTCACTAGCATTAACTGTGAGGGTCACAGAAGCCAGACTAAACATGGAGCAGTGAGCCACAGCTTGTACTTCCACATGCATGACTCATGTCTGATCTTTATTGTACTGCTCCTTTAGTAACTTTCAGTGGTACCTAACCTTTTTGCGTTGTGGCCTCCTTAAATCAAGCCTTGTAGCCCTTTATCACCAGTTGCAAATGTCAAAGACTTGTGAGCAGTTCAACCAAAAAGTGCAAAAGTAAAACATTTTTTAGATTAAATTATCCATTAATTTATGAGAAAAAAAGACTAAGATTCTATGTTAGCGGTACTGTGAGGATGAACATAGGTACAGCAGATTTAAAAATGTCAGCATGCTAACATGCTGATGTTTAGCAGGTGTAATATTTATCATGTTCACCATCTTAGTTTAGCGTGTTAGCATGCTAATATTTGCTAATCAGCACTAAACACAATGTTTAGCTGAGGCTGATGGGAATGACAGTTTTGCAGGTTTATGGCTACGCTGCTAGTGTGGCAGAAAAGCAAAGATTAGAAGGAAAGTTCAGAATTTTGTGTAGCAGATTTTTTTTTTGTCTGTTTTCCTATCCTGTTTATTATTTCGCAACCGTTCAAATTTATCTTGCGACCACTTGTAGGGGTTCCGACCCCCAGGTTGGGAACCACTGCTGGTTTAGAAGATCTATGAGAGCCAAACAACTTTTGTGGATTAGAGGCCATGAAAGTTTTAATCTGGGATGCTTTCCATCTAAAAGCCCACGATAAAAAAAAAAAAAAACATTCTAATGTGTTGTGATATATTGCAGTTTCAGTGTACAATGTTCACCTTATTTGTACATAGTAATGCATTGTAAGTACCATGTGAGGGAATACTTATGCATGTAGAGGCAGAAAACATAATACGAAAGTGTTAAAATGACAATAAATTAAAGGTGCACCCAGCAACTTTTACCACTTTGGTAACCCCAGACGGCACTGAGAAGGCAGTGCTCGAATGTTCGGAGGTTGAAGAAGTACATTTAGCAGAAGTCATGTAGCCTAAATGTTTCTGTCTCAGTGCATGGTGGTAAGAAGTTTCAGCCACGTTAACACTTTCACAAACAAAAACAAATTGTCTCACTTGTCTATAAATCGATAACTAGCGTGTGTAACTTTCTGAATTGTCTGAAATGTTTAAGCATGCTCCTGCTGGGCTTTTGTTTTTTTGTAACTATGCACCCAAACAGAAATCCCATTATTCAGGTCATCTTGGCTGATTTGAGATATGCTTGAAGGCTGGAGCTGCTTCACTGACAGTGAGCAGGTGACTGACTCTGTGGACTGTTTTGAAGGTGGTTTTATAGGGTATGGGCACTTTTTATGTGTTTGTGTTAGCAGTAGCATGGGGTCAAAGGTCAAACAAACACTTCTTCAAATGTCAAAACAGTCCCTCTTATTTCTTTAGTCACATTAGGTCTCATTTAGTGTCGATACATTCACTTCACAGAAAAGAACATTTTGACCTCTGGTAAAAGGCTCAGATCAATGTTCCCAAATCTTAATATGACTCCAGATTATTATGATTTTACATTGCAGTATTCATCCCTGCCACATTCGTAGATTGTTTTGAATTCATTGGAGTATAAATGATGTTTTTGCTCTGCAGTACTTCAGAGTATTCTTTTTATACAGATGGACAGTGTGACCGGAGAAGCTGAACAGCCATGAAGATGCGGCGAGTCAGATGTTGAGCTGAGACACTGCGGCCCAACAGATGGGTAAATGCTGGGAGATGAAGAGTGTGAAGGGGTGGGAGGATGTGTTGGGGAGGGGCGGGCAGAGGCAGGGCTTTAAAGGGTCAGAGGGGGCGAGTTCAAGAGAGCTTACCAGCACCCATATTTGGACTGGGGGGTGTTAATAGCAGCCCTCCAGTCATAAAAAGAGGGTGTGTCGTTTTACGGATGAATGAGCAGGCTGATAAGCTTTGTAAAGGGTCTCAGAGGAGAGAGAGGGAGAGGGGAGAGCAGGGCGACACTGGAGCAGACACTGTTGTCTTTGGCATGTTAAACACACAGTCGGCAGGCAGACGCCTCCTCACGCTGCAGAGCCCACGGTGATTCAGTTTGGATGTTTTGGCTGGATTTGGAATCAAGAGGATCGACTGGAGTTTCGTTGAAGGCTGTTTTCCTGAATGGAGCGTGGAGTTGGAAAAGTTTTGTAACATCTCATTTTTGTTGCTACCTACTCACCTGGATTCAAGGATGATGCTCAAGAAAGTGCGATTCAAGGTAGGAAAACGCACCTTTTTTGTGTGTCATAGTCAAGATCATCATGTTTTTGTGGATGTCTTCTGTCGTACTGTGACTAATCAAACTGCTGTGTTAGACACATTCAGGTGGATGACTGTCCACACCATCATCGTCTACAATATACAGTACAGTGTCTATTAGAATCCTGTTTAGAATAATTATAAGACTAAACTGAGAAAGTTCTAACCTGATGCACACACACTGTTCAGGTCTGCACTTACTATTTTACCATAGACCAACATGTAAAGGTGCCCCAGAGTGTTTCCTCCCACACTCTATTTACAGAGCTAATGTGTGACATTATAACACATCATGGATCCAGCAAATATCTTTTCCACTTGTTCTGAACACTCAGTGGCTGGTTGCTCCTTCCTGGTGAAATCCTCTGGCTCACAGGAAGTGATGTGTTTTACTTTTCAGATTTATTTGGAAGAAATTCAGGGGCAGTAATCACCATTATAACTAAACAGACAAAGGAAAGAGCACCATCCACAGAAACATCCATCAGAGGACTACGACACTCTCTGAGTGATATGTGATCCCTGAGATGAGGTATAGAGGGAAACCACAGCCTAACATCAAAGTGTAATAAATGTAATAAATGTAACAGATTAGCAATCTAACCATCTCTGTATCCAGTTCAACCATGTTGAAGAACTCTTAATGCACATGCAATCCACAAGCTCTGTGTCCCATTGCTTTTAAGAAGACCCACAGTACGTGACTGAACAAAGCTGTGTTGGGCCTCTGTTGGCTCTTCATTAGCAGCCCGGCCTGCAGTTCAAAGGGGAGAGCTGCTGCCTGCTGCTCAGTCTGTGCTGACACTGAGGTGATAATTACAGCACAGGGACAGGAACAGGAGTAGCTACAGCACCAGCTTTAATACTAAAGATTTACTGTTTAATTACATAGGTATGAGGCAGGTGAAGAGGCAACTCCTATTATCTGACATGGTACATAAGGTTCATGTTCATAGGTCTGTTTCTTTACTTTGCCCACCTTTGAAGTTCGAACATTTACCTCTTACGTTTTTCAGGTGCTCCATTAATCCACCACCATTCAGAATAAAAGTTACAAAGTGCTTTACAGACATTAAGAGACCGGGAATAAGATTAAAGAACACATTCATAAAACTGTGAACGCACCAATACTCAACATCAGTTGTTTGTTGCTTTACGTATGTTAAATATTCCCTGTTGGGGTTGTTTCTCTCATGTAAGTTTTCTCTTATTCTGTGCAGGCAGTGCATTTAGTTTGGGGACTTCACAAGAGATGTAGGTGCGTCACAGCAGGGAGGTGTGAGAGGAACTGTAGGTCATCTGTTACTGTTAATGTAGCAGCCGTCATGTGATCATGTCATTACTAATAAATAACTATGGCGTACTGTACGTTTAAATGACACAGGATGCAGTGGATGAGACTGAATGGAGGGTGATCCACACTGACCCACAGAGTATGTTGATTTATGTCATTTACACTCTCACCTGTTAGTGCCAGCTGTTCAGACCGTCCACTGAGAGGTGACACTTTTCCCGAGCACTGTGACAAAGGGAGCATGAGGAAGAGGGGCAGGCACCCAAAAAGTGAGAGTGAAAGAAACCAAGTCAACAAAACTAAATCAAGAGAGAAAGAAATGGAGGGTTCTTTAATAGCCCTTAAGTTATGTTAGTGAATATATAATGTATCAAATGCGGCCCTGATTTGTTGGATATATAGATAAACAGTGAGATGGTGCAGATTCCCCGTCATATGTGCACTTCTGTACTCGGAGGAAGTGAAAAATAATAACTTTAGATTAAAAATCAGTAGTCCCTCATGAGCCAGGTCTCTGTCTAAAGGAAGGTGAACTCACCAACAGTCTCTGAGCTTTACTTTCGGAAACTCATGCATTTGCTTACACTGTGCACAAGTTACCTATTAGAGCTATCATACACACATTTAGCATCACATAGATGTACATTTGAAAATGTTTTTTTGGAGTACCTTAAAGGCCTATGTACCATGGAGGCATAGTTTATACTTTTCTATATACTTTATAAAAGACCAGAAATGTTAAAAAGGAACCATTTTGTGCCACTACTTACTGAACCATCTGTATTACTGTAAGAGCAAAGAAAGAAAGGAAAACAGACAGAGGATATCGGATGAAATCTTGTATCTGTGTGTGGAATTTCCTCTCTGTGACTGCACTGAACTGTCCTCAGCAGCTCTTTGTTTGGACCTCTCCTCACACTGTCCTGCTACATTCTGTCTGCCACAGCAGCTCTTTGACATCCAGGTTCAGTTCAGTTTATAAAAGGTGATCATGTCAAATGGGATTCATTACTTTTTAACTTGTTGCCAAACTAAGGCATGGAGCCATTTTTTGTGGAGTCTTTTCTTTAACTATCAGATCTCTTAAAAAAGCAAACAGATGGGTCTGCTAGAGTGGTGGGTTAGTGCTCCTAAAAACACAACAATGATATATTTAATTACTAATTATTTCCTCATTGTCTGACTAACTATGCCTGAATGATGTGGCTTGTGAAGATTCATGCCACTGATTTATTTTGTGATTGTTAAGTTGGGTTATGAATTATAAAAGAAATACTTTTGCAGTAAACTTTTTCAGTGTTCAGATTTTAGTGTTGACCAGGAAAAATCCTCCGAGAATTTTTTTAGACTAAAACTCTTTATCATTTAACTTAAGTGTCTTTTCAAGGGAACTTTACCTTGAAGCCAGTATTAAAAATACAACAGACATGCCGCTCATAAATGCATAAATACATAAAGTATATACCAATAAATTTGTAAGGTCATTTTTAAATTAACAACTCTGCAAATTTAGAAACGTATCAGTGTGAGATACAAAGGAAATTCTGTATGTGTTGTGTTTGATTCTGGGCTGCTGCCGCTTGCGTCTCAAGGGTAAAGACTTAAACAGCTCTTTTAAAGGGGATTTTGACAATAGCCCAACCAATACTGGATTTTTGAGGCTGTTACCAATATCAATAGTTGAGAGTTTAAAAAATCTGATATCAGTCAATAGTCTTTGTGTTAACATAAACACACACTTGCACAACACAAAACATGCATTTTTAATAATAATCCCTTAAACTTGGTTATTACAGAATAGTAACCACAATGTGGCTTAGTGGGACATTCTGCAGTTAACAAATAATGTGCCATACATAGAGGTTACATTGTTTCTAAATGACCTCAAACATATCTTTGGCATTTCTGTACTGCAATTTCTTGTTACTTATTTGCCGAAAAATACGCCCATACAGATATATCTTTGATAGTTAGTTAAGTTATACTGGTGGATATATCGGCCCGGCAGATTTATCGGCTAGTGAAAAAGAGATCTCTGATTCGATGAAAGACTTAAAAAACAATGTCATCATTTTCTTATCTACATTAAAATCATTCAATCTTTGCAGGAAATAAAGTCCTAAATACAGTGTTGACATCAAAATAAAGTTTGTTATCAATAGCACATTGGAAGGACCAAATGTAATCTATCTGCATCAAATTTATCACAAATACAACTAATCCTAATTGTCTCCCATCATGGTTAAAGTGTAACTCCACCCTCAGATTCTGCTAGAACCCTCTCTCCCAGCATATTTAAGAAATGCAACCAGTGAGGGATCACCACCTGTAGGAGGCGTGGCCTCATGGCTACGTAGTGTGTGACTGACTGACACTGATTAGAGTCTTTTTTTATATAAATTTCATGACGTAGACAGGTCCCAACTGGTTGACTCTATGTCAGCATTGGCCTCGCAGGTTCAGGTCTGATTTAAAATAGTAGATGACGTGTTGAGCTATTTTCAACCCATGAAATGTCGATATTAACTCCAGCATTTATGTGTTTTATCACAGTACAGTCATATCATTTAGTTTACAGCTCAAAAAACAGGTTGAAGTGTGCAGTACCTCTTTAATATCTGTCAGTGTTGAAGCATTTTACGTCAGCAGCACTAGATGGCACTAGTGTTCTGCTGTTTCCCTGCTCTCTGTCTCAGACATCACCATAAAGAAATGATGCCTGAAGCTAAACTCTCAGTAATCCCTCAGAACAGCAGCACTCCCAGACATTTGTCTGTATCAAACCACTGCTGGCCATTGTCAAAAATGGGAACAACATTTCAGCGTTGAAAGATGGAGCGTGACATGAAGATTGACATGGAAGTTATTGTAGGAACACTCAGTCACTCTGCGTTCAATAAAACATTTCTCTGGTGGCACATTGTAGGCCCACAACAGAGCTACAGCTTCCTGCAGTATGGCCAGTATGGCTTCAGGGGCAACATGTGGGAGTGTGATCCACCACCCATCAGTTGCAAACACATCCTGGCCAAAAATGACGACCCATTTCCTTCAAATATTTACATTCCTCCCCCTCTGCCGGCCCTGAATCGCTTGGTAATTGAATTTCCATCCCGCGCAGAGAGTCCAAGCTTTTTGTTCACTGAGTGAGATACTCCAATCATCTCAAAGGATCAAGTCAGCGCCCATCTAGGCCTTTGATGTTCATAATGAGCGCTTCCCTCAGCTCAGCCCTGCAGCGCTGCACTGTGTGTTTCTGTAAAGGCGTTAGGATTTGAATGGGAGCGTGGGTGCTGGTGTGGTGCTGGTGAGGACCAAATATGCTTTTCATTAAAGATGAAAGGAGAGAGAGCTTTTACTGTCTCAGACGTCTGTTTATGCTAAGTGTGTGTGTGTGTGTGTGTGTGTGTGTGTGTGTGTGAGAGAGTGTATTAACATAAAAGAGAAATTTACCTTTGACCCCTAGTGATTTGTGGTTACCTGGAGGCTCATCCATGCAGCGTGACTGCTACTGCGTGTCTGGTACCTTTTTCTGCATCAAGGAATTAGCATCTTTCCATCCAGAGAGATACAAAAAGGGAAATGTAAAAGACAATTGAAGGTCTTATGTGCTCTTGTCTCTTTGTATTTCTCTTTGTATATTAACTGTATGCATATTAAAGCTGCTCAAGGCAATCTTGCACATATTCAACTCAGAGAGAGAATTGTGTTAAGTTTTCACTCCGAGCATCCGTAAGTCCAAATACTGTGATGTGATGTCTGTACACTGTTCACCGGCCACGTCAGTCTGCAGTGATTTAAAGCTCCTGTTCTATATTACCAGCAGACCAAATGTCTACGTGTAATGTGAAAGGTGTCACTCATGGTGAGGAAGCCACAGAAAAAAAACACTAACTACTAACCAGTAGTAGCGCTATGGAGCACTGTTGTTTATGAGTGAGTCCCGTTTTCATTTGTATAGTGCACACACACAAGGATGCATGCACAAGCACGCAAAGCAACACACATTTCTGCTGCTGGTTTCCACTAATCGCTAATTAACAGTTGGCGGCAGTAACGCGCAATAAAGTTTAGCAATACGCCCACAAAGGCAGGGAAGAAAAACACTGCTAGCTAGCAAACATGGATGTAAGGGTCGAGTTTCAAATGTTCAAAAAAATTGCCTTTGCAGATGTTTTACAAGGAAGGAAATGCATTCAACATGTTTGTTAGACCTCAAGGACACACACATTTTGGTGAGAAACACTAGAAGTAAGTATAACTTTTGTTTGTTTACAAGAAAACTCCATAGAGTACCTTTAAGGTATCAGTATGCTTAAAACGAACTAGAGGCAAAAGTGTTTATACCTGTTTCCAATGACCACACTTGAAGGGTGGGGGTGGAAAGTGTGAGCTAGCTACTTACAGCCAACACAAATGTCTAGTAAAGAAGGAATACATACAAAATGATGCTACAGGATGAACTAGGCATCTGAGCTTGAAAATACTACAATAACAATGACTTTCATGCATTGTTGTAACACAGCTGGGCAGTTGGAAATGTGTGTAGGTGGTCACGGTGGGAGGTAGAGCTTGTTTCCAAAACTCAGAATGAGCAAGAAAGGGAGTTTTGAAGGCCAGACATCTCAGTAGTGATTACTGTAACACCCCTATCAACCCACATTGATATGTTACAGCAGTTCTATTCTGTGTGCAACTTGAAGTGTCTGCAGAAATTTCCCACCAGCTGCCATGAACAGAGTTTCATTTGGATAAACAGGGTGAATATGTTTGTCTCCGTCAGCTTGGTCGGGATGTTTTCCTCTGTTACAGCCCAGCTGTGAGATGTGTGCTGACAGATGAGTGTAATTCATATAAATCATGATAAATCCCACCCAGCCTTACAGGAATTTTAGGCATGCAGTTTGTCATATAATTCAAAATGGAGCTTTTCCAGATCAGGACATGCAGGTATGTGCTGGACAGTATACACACAGATGCATGCAGTGGTTTCAGCTGGAATTTGAGCTTAGTGATATCATAGTGGAGTTAGTTTGATCAGAGAGGAACCACCAGCTATTTAACGTTGATGACTGTCTGCAGTGGTTCTGCTCTCCACAGCTGCACACAGGACTGTAGAGCAACAGAAACACAACATAACTTCTACCCTCTTGTCAGCTATGTGAATAAGTCTTACAGTATTACTGAATGTATTTAAGTGTTATTTCACTTCTGTGTATGGATAACTCTGCACCACAACAAACATTGCTCAGACACCAGAGTATACTCTGGTACACTGTGGGTGTACATATTTGTAGAGTTCCAGTAGAGTTCAGAGTTTGTGGTGGACCACCTCACTAAGGCACTCTAGGTTGGTTTTTCCTTTAATTTGTCACCCATCTGTTGTTGCTGTCCTGTCTTCAAAACGTAACTCTTCACAAGCTTGGAAAAACAGTTACAGCTTTGTGACAGTGCATATTTCAGCTAATCCAGTGGATTTTTAAATGGGTTATTTATCCTAAGAAGCAGGAGGATTTTCTCAACCTACAAAGGAACTGAATCCTTCAGATTATCTGAATTAATTATCTCCTCTAATCCCTACCTCTTAACATACTTAGAAGGTTTTTAAAACATTTTGATAGAATATGTAACAATTTCTTGTGGAATGGGAAACGTCCCCTGATGCGATTAGAAAATCTCCAACTTCCAGTTGATGGGGGGGAGGGAGGGTCTAGGGCTGTCTAAGATGCTGTTTTATCATCATTATTATCATTTTCAGGTGAACCTGGAAATGTTGTTGGTTCTATATATGAGAGGGCCTTTGTATATGCAAGTCAAAGTGGTTCTCAAAGTGCACACATGAGAAGTCACTGTGAAGATTCCTGTGGATTCCCTATGAATATTTCACATCATACAGTTCACTGCACTGTACTTGTTAGACTTCATGTAGGAGGGGCCTCCTAGTGTCCTAGGGGTTCAAGACAATGACGATATAGTTGCAACTTCCCTGTTTCAGTCCAGCCTGTGACCTTTGTTGCATGCTATCCCTCATCTCTCTCACCTCATTACCTGTCAGCTCTCTACTGTCTATGGGGGCCAGCGTTGTGTACTCAGACTCGTGAATGTGTTAGGACAAACATACAGTTATGTAACGTGTGGCTTCTGTAGAATGGAACAAGTTACCAAACAGTATTAGAGACTCAACAAGTGCTTACACTTTGAAGAAACAAATGCAGATGTACCTAAAGCAGACTATATGACTGAATATACACGTTTTTCTATCTGATGTCGTCTTAGTTTTCATGAGTTTTATGGATGGCTGTGTATTTAAATGTAGCTGAATTATTAGTGATTTGTATTCCTGATTTGGCACACTCAGGCTTTCATTTTGTTTCTATTATATGTATTAATTTGAACCATTTATTGTGTGTTTAGGAATCGCTGCTTTGTTTTATCTATTTATAAATTATTTCTTTTGGACCTTGCTGTTACCTTTGTATTAATGTTCTATTTGAACTTTTTTTTTAATGTGTGAACCCTGGAAAGATTAGCAAGAAGCTGAAGCTAATAGGGATCCCATAAAAGAAACAAATAAACATGTGTGAAGGAATCTGAAAATATGTACTCAAAAAATGTTAGACCATATTAATGGATGAAAGTGTATATCATTTGTTTCAAGAGCTGAAAAAAAACAGAGAATTCTACCACTGCCCAGCAATGTCAAGAGTGAAGTGCTTCTGCCTGATGGCAGGTAGATTCTACAGTTACTGGAGCCAGTTGGAAGTGAAGTGGCACACAGCCTGCCATTACACAGTGTGAGCCTGTTAGTATGGACTCAGGGCAAAGAAAATCTTACTTACAGACAGAGTTTAGCTAAAGTCACATGTCACATGTTTTTTTACACTGGTTAATAATAGACCATTTACATGTGGTTTTTGAGTACCTGCATATTTTCACATTCCTTCACACATGTACAAATGTTATGGTACAATTTTGGCCCCATATCTGTCTTTGTCTTAGGTAGACCATTGTATAATCTAATACTAAATCCAAACACTAAGTCAAATGTCTTTAAACGATACGGAACAATAAACTGCAGCATGTTTATTAGACTAGAACAGGCTCAGTGCTGAGAGGTGAACATGAGGGAAAATGTGGCTCAGGGTAACATTAGTTCCAGTGTGAGAGAACAAATGGCTGTTCACCAGTGAAAAGCTGCCCCCTCACTGTATTCCACTGTTTTTCACCACCTTGCTTACCTACGAGTCCCGTTTAAGGTGAACACTTCTGCAGGTTTTCAACACAACACAGCATTTCTTTATCCAGAAGAATGAGCGCCTTGTATCCGCTTGTTGGGGCGAGGCTGACCGGACAGGAAAGCCAGAAGAGAGAGAGGGTACATGTGTTCAAGGAGTGTGTGTGTGTGTGTGAGTAATGCCAAAGGAGAGAGAGAGAGAGAGTGACAGAGTGAGCATGTGAGTCAAGAGAGAGTGAGAGGGAGGGGACCAGCAGCAGCCAGACAGTGTGTGTCAGCAGCCACATGGCTTTAGCCCAGTGTGTGTAATGACAGCGAGAGACAGTGAGTGAGAGACCCTGACGACAGAAGAGAGAGAGAGAGAGAGAGAGAGGACACAACAAAGAAAGGAGCTTCCTCTTTGGATCCCATTCAGAGTTTTGTCTCTTTCTTTGTGTTTTTGGAATTTTGTGACACCAGCAGCAGTTTTACGCTCCCATCCCGTCTTTATGAGCAGCAGCACTGTGTTTGTTTAGTCCTGTGGTGTTACCGGACCCTCCCGCCCAACACACACACCACTCCGTCAGGTAAAGTAGAAGCTTCACCCATTTAAGATTAAAGGCTGATTGCTGTTTTCACACTGGCAGCTTGTTTTCAAAACACTGATGTTGTGTGTGTGTGTGTGTGTGTGTGTGTGTGTGTGTGTGTGTGTGTGTGTGTGTGTGTGTGTGTGTGGAATCAGTGCAGGTGTCAGACAGTTGGCAGGTGGGATCATAAAGCTACTGTAACATCTTCATCCCTTTCCTTTTTTGTGGTTAACACCTAAAGTGCAGTCTGGTTTAAAAGCAGTGAAAGACTCGCCTTTTTATGACACGGTTTGCAAACGATATTTCTTGCATCATGCTGTAATTCTATTAATTGCCATGCACTCATAATAAAGAAGCTGCTGATAATGTCAGAAAGAACCACAGTCAACATGACAATTGAACAAAATGTCATAAAATCTCCAAAATAGTTGGTTTAAACGCAACTAAATCTGTTTTCTGAATAACAATATCTTCACATTGTTACATTAACTGATGATTCATAAGATTTGAAACCTATTTTAAAGTTATGTAGTTACAGTATTGACTAATAATGTACTAGAATGGCTTGTATGATAGAAATTCTTTACATAATGAATTTTATGGGGTTTTTGCCCAAGTTAAAATGACATTTGGTTTTGCTTTCCAGTGGTTCTTACATTGTTTGATACAGTATGATATCTATGAACACCACTATCAGTGACTAGATAAATGATGATATACTGTATATATGAGTTAACTAATGCCATATTTCCCAAAGTGTTTTCATGACCGTGGGGTTGTACATGGCATTTTTCATGGTTGGGATAACCATGTTTTTGTGTTTTGTGTTTTTATTACAATAATCCAAGAAGGCACTCAGCCAAAAAACAAGGTTGGTGTCAAACCTAATTAATGACCTGATGCTATCACTGCCTTCATCACAGACCATTCAACAGAAGATTAAGAGTTCATTGTCTTTGTCCTGTGTGGGATCTTGTGGATGTTTCCTTCTCTGGAAGTTAAGTGTGTCCTTGGCTTATCAGCAGCACAGACACAGACACACTAGTCTAGGCTGAGCTTGTCAGGTGGAGTCTGCTCACTGTAAAGCCTGAGACCGTAAGGCAGGACTGGTCAGCATGTTGGATCACATACAGAGCTGAATAAGTTCATTTTAAAGCTGCGCTAATCGACATTAACAATCGATCAAAGGCCCATGCGTATGTGAAAGGGGTCACAGAGAATTATCACCAACCCTGCAGTTCTCCTCGAGTGTTTTAGCTTCTTTCAGCTCAGTATTTTGGTTTTACAACCCACATCTTTAATGTTTGGTGTCACTCTCACCGCTCTAATATAGCACCAAACAGCAGAGAGACACAGTTAGTGACTAGCTGATGAACATAGTGGAGCAGGTGGAGAGTGAATATTGGACTTACATTCATCCGGTGGACAGAAACACAATTTCAAATCAATTACGGCTGCTTTAAAATGTAATTTGTTACAGAATACCCATCATCTACTTAGAATAACAGTAAATTCAATTACACAAAATAATTTTATCCAGGTAAATTTTTTTACTTTTGGTTTACTTTGCCTTTAATGTGATTTTTTTGCAACACAGTTATCTGTTATTCTCAGTAGTACATTCGTGAACAATCCGAAACGGCTCTTTTGTATGAATGAAGGGAACCGAGTCGTTTCATCGTTCTGTCCAAATGTGTCTGCCTGCCCTAAATCCACTCCCCTTCAGCCAGTCACAAGAGGTAAACGTGTTTGGAAAAAAGAAATAAGCCAAACTCGAAAACGCAGCATTTCGATGATTAGCACTAAAATCTGTTTTGCACAACAGTTCATTATGCTTTTTTCTAATATTAAGTGTTGCATGAATTGCATTCAAGGCAAGGCAACTTTATTGACATAACACATTTCATACGGGGGGTAAGTACATTCACTGACAAAGCAGAGGGATATGGGGTCACCTTGTGTAATGTTTACAATGCAGATCATCAACATTAGGTCTGGCAATACGAGTCTTTTAGTGCTGCTGAACCAGTCCACACATGCAAAAGAAAGTTATGCTGGTGTGATGTCTGAGTTTGAATCTGATCCAAATCTTACCCTATCATTATAGTTATATCATCACCTTGTAACCCTTGCCCCCTAAAAAAAAAAAAAAAGAACAGAGCCCTTCAAAGAGCCATAATTCCCATCACTAATTCTCAAGAGATGTAAAATGACATCCACAAGCAGCAATAATCTCTCCAAGTCAAGAAATCATTCCACCTGCAACCAGGTGATATGTGTATTAGCAAAAGTATGTCTAATATCTAACGTTAGCTAACATTAGCCACCATAAGCTAGTGGTCATACCAGACCAAGTAAGGCCGTAGCAGCAAACCTCCCTGAGTGAACTGAATTGAGTAAGGGTATGTTTATTATGAATTAAACGTTATAGTCTTATAATCCAAATCATAATTTTACATTTTGTCAAAAGCGCCCCATGATCAGAATGAAATGTCTTGCAGTTATACAGTTTTAGTGTGATCCCATTAAATATAATCAGTTACTTTCTCCCTAATCTGGAGTAACCCCTAAGCACAGATAGACAGTGTTGCTGTACCTGGAGGAAAGAAGTTAGAGATGGAGAGGAAAACAGCAAAGCATGGGCCTGTGAGAGGCAGCGTTCTCTGAGTCTCCCGGTCTTCCCACCCCCTGAAACACTGGCTGCTTTATAGGCCGAGGGAGAGAGAGACCCATACAGGGTTTGTTGTTGTTTGAACCTCCCGACCAAAGCAGAGCTGGGCCACATTTTTCGGGCGCCTGGCAGAGAAAACGGCTGTGCAGAGTTCCCAGACTGCAGCAACTCTCCAGCTAGTGATAATAAATCCTTTGTTATGTGAGCTCATTCTGTTGAGAGCATAATCAGGCCAGCACAGAGGCACTCTATCTACCCCCCTTCACTCTCAACCCCACACCCAACATCCATCCCAGTCCCATTCTCTTACTGGCTCTCCTGTGTTGGGTCTTAATGCCTCCTCTGGGTGCTGTGGGTGCTCCACTTCTGCTGTTAGTGATACTGCTGACCTTGAATGTGATCAGGCAGTCACAATTTGTTCCTGGAGAGTCAGCCTTTTTGGAAATTCACCCCCAGGGGACTATAATAAGCTTGTAATTTCAGTGCATCATGGCTGCTTAGTGTAAGACCCATAGGAAATGAGTGAATTTATAGAGGAAAATAATTAAAACAAAATTTGCAAATGCTGGCAGTCGTTGGTTATGAATTTGGAGTAGGAGTCAGAGCATCATTACATGCATGCAATTTGCATCAGAGCCTCTCAATTACAACATCAGGGTCTGGGTGGTGATTATTTATCAGCGTGGAGCAGTTTGAGTGGTAATTGACCTCCATGTGTAAACTGGAGTGGCTGTGTACTACTAATTGGTTTGCATCCTTTCATTTAACGTGACACTAATTGACTGTATTCGGCAAAAAATGAAGGTATGATGAAGGGTACATCTTTGCAGTGAGCTGCAGAATGAACAATAATTGGTCTGATGGGCGCGCTGTTATGAAAGTAAAAAAAAAAAAGAAGTAATATCTCAGATGAAAGAAATCCAATATAGAGGAAACCATGGGGCATGATCTACTTTGATGATGCATCCTGTAATTAAAAAAAATACACTAATTGACCTGATGGATTTAATTAAATTATTTTTTTTTTTTATCAACTCTCCCATGAACTGTATGTTGCACACATCAAGTTACACCGACACCGACAACGTAATTAAACGTCAGAATCCTGATAAAATGTTAAAAATGTTTTATACATGTAAAATGCCAGACACCTCTAGTATAAGTTTTGCATTGCTTTGAAAATATTTCACAGATTTCCATGGTAGAAGAGGTGCAGTTAAAGATTTGGCTATAATTTCTATCACTTATAACAACATATACTCCCCACGTTAACTGCTAATATCTGGAAACTCTGAGACATATCTAAAAGGAAGTGAGACGGGGCAAGAAAACAATCAGACACGTTTTAAAACAAACCCAGAGGTTAGTCAAATATATTTGGAAGACAGAAAGTTATCACCTAAACTGTCTGTTAAACATTCAGTTTACAAACCGACTACCTTGTTCAACCTTGACGTACCTGTGATTGTTGTGGTAGCGACGAACCCACAGAGAATTATCACCAGGCTCAGCAGATCCTCTCAGCTCTACAGGGAGTTTTAGCATCTTTCAGCTCATTGTTTTGTTTTTACAGCCCACTGCTCTTTTGGTTCAGTATCACTGCTCTGATCAGCCTTGTTTTCAGCAGCAGCAGGAAACAAGCTCTGATAAACCCACTGTACACTACCTGCTCAGCACCAAATGGCAGACAGACACAGTTAGCAACTAGCTGATCAACATGGAGCCGGATATTTCCTTCAGGAGTGGGTGGAGAGCAAAGCAGAGCTTAAAGGAGAGTGAATATTGGCCTTTCCTCAGCTGGACACAAACATGACTCCAGAGCTAATGAATGCTAATGTTGCTCTGTGTCTGCTGGATGTGTAAACAGGCCATAGGCAATAATATGTCAGTGTTGTGTTTATAGCTTTTTGTACTGCCCCCAAGTGGCCAAGAAAAACCCAAAAAACAAAACAAAAGCAGGTTTAAGTTTTATTCGTCTCAGCAATAACTGGGTGAGTACTGTTACCATAACAGATGGACACCATGGCCCAAACTACGAAAATAACACCCAAACTGTAATAAACCGGAATTATGCTTTAAAGTTAAACATCTCCAAAGTCATGGTTGCTCCACCTCTGGTCAGATTTGGATGATGGACCAGAGAACTGCATCACTAACGGGGGAACAAGTAGTGAGGATGAGCGCCTCATCAGGACAGCAGAGGTTACTGTAGGTCAGATTAGGCTTACACTCCGTCCTGACATACTGCTCACTCCACTTTGTTATTCACACAAACAGCTGTACAGTCTGCTGTCTGCTGCCGCTCCAACAGCTGCAACATATACAGCTCATGCACACACAAACAGGCAGCCAATCAGAATGCATGTGATCTGCAGACTGGGATATGACCTCTGCAGATTTCTCTCTCCCTTTCTTGTTCCTCAGCCATCATTTCCTCCCTTCATTGTCTTTGTCTTTTATCTGCAGCATGCCTGCAAGCCAGCGATTCATCCCAAAACAAAGACATAATCATTCTCAGACTGCTCACCTCACTTCACCTCGTTCTTTGAAAACCTTTTCCTCTCTCCCGCTCTAATATAAAGACTGTCTGAGACATTGTTGGCTTGTAATATGAAGATCTACATCTAACATCTAACAAAATGTAAGGAATAGGCTGCAGTTGCGCACACACACAAACGCACAAGTGTTTTCCCTGAGGAGTTGCCATGGTAACAAAGGATTTGGCAGAGGCAGCAGTCTGGTAAAGGATGATCTCATGGTGTTTTGGCTGTTGCTCCTCAATCTTCACCTAGCCTATTTGGACAGACACACACACACACACACACACACTGGCTTTCTCTGTCTGGCTCTTTGGATGGAAAATCTGTGAGCACACTGATGCACTATGATGTTAACGGGTGTGTCATAAACCAAAAAAGAAACTTCAATGATCCGCACAGGGATATTGTAAAATATAGCAAGATACACCCAAGAAAAAATAGGATGTAAATAGCAAAATGTGATTGTGTTTGGCAAATGTGGGGTTCAACAACATATTACTGTAAATAATATCTGAAAAGATATATTTTATAATGAAATACAGTCTTATCCGTGCAGATAAAGTGAAAGCAGCAGGACATATTGAGAAAAATAATAATGAAAATGTGCTGTAAAATCAAATGTATAAAAGAAAAGATTGTGTAAGTAAGAATTATTAAGAAAAACATCCAACAGAAGAACATGAAATGAACTATACGTGATATTAACATGACAGAGAGTGGTGAATACAGAGAGCGTGTGTATTCAGTAGTGATATTATGCATGTTTTCCAGAGACTGACCAATACGGAGATATGCAGTAAGTGTTTCCAGAGGCTGTTGAATGTCCTCACACTGTAATGAGGCTAAATGACAGGACAATACAAAAAGACACAGAGGGCTGTTTGGCTGTCTGCGAGCATGTCTGCTCTTTGGATCAGTTTCCATGACTCAAAGGGATATCCCACGCTGCCTCCAGCCTCCCCTTCATTTCCCTTCCTTCCCCCGCCTCCACCTCCTCCCCGTCACTCCCTTCTTTCATAGTTTACCACCAACAACGTTATTTCCTACATACGACTCAGCTGGGTGGATTTTGGAAGTATTAAAATATGGACACTGCATGGATTTTAAAGCTTACTTTTGGATGAGTTGACAGCTGTGAAGGAGAGCATCAAACTGAAGAGAAGAGAGAGAGGAGGGTGAGTGACACTGAATGTACAGTATGTGTGTATAGATGAGTGTTTGTATATCGTGTTGAAGATGAAGCTCCTCCTCCAGGCTGGAGGTAGGAGGGATCTGATATGATATAGTTTAATTTATTTCACATTTATTGTTGAATTGATCAATACCGTGCTAGTTGTCTACGAGAAGCCTTTAACCCAAATGGATTCTAATGCACACAAACAAGCATGGCTATGTTGTTTATATATTGAGTTTCAGTGGAGGAATTTAGTGTTTCAAGGACACTAATGAATACTGTTTCTGATCATAAAGACTCAAAGACACTTAATATGTTTACATAAAACGTTACGTTAGATTACCATTACTGCTGAAATACAGATTAAATGTACTAAATGCCAATCTCCTTAAAGCTGCACTAATCAATATTGTTATATGAACGCCGGGTCAAATGACTGTGAAATGTGAAAGGAGTCCTTCAGGAGTTGGTGGAGACCAAAACAAAGCTAAAGGAGAGTGAATATTGGACTTAGAATCATCAAGTGGGCACAAATACAACTCCAAATGAATGCTAACGTTGCTGCTTGTCTGCTGGATAGGTAAATAAGCAATCGTTTGCTAACATGGCTATATTAAATGTACAGTATCCTGTGATAATATGTCAATGTTGTGTTTACATCTTGTTGTAAAAAAAAAAAAAAGAGTAAAATAATACTGCTTTAAGTTCAGTACAAACAATTTCTGAAAAATGTGTTGTGACTGTAATCTTCCCTCAGACACAAAGGGATCAGGTGGAAAATCAGCACACAGAGCAGCATCAACTCTGTCCTTCTGTTTTCTTCCAATCTGGACTCTCCTGTCTCTGCCTGATAATGTGCTGTGAGTGTCCGTTAGTCAACTGGAAAATTGTTTCGAACAGTCAAGGTTTGGTAGCAGATTGACATAATTGACATCTATAAAATGTACTCAATATTAGAAATGTAGACAGTACACACTAAGACAGTGGTTCCCAACACCAACTTTTAGTTATCCTTTAAAATAAAACAATTGACACTTTTTCATAGTTCTGAGAACACCCGCCCCCACCTTTTTTTTTTTTATTGTGTCCGCACTGCAAGGAGTGGGAACGACCGTAGCTCTTAGACTGACGTTTGTAGGGACTTTTTTTTAGCTCCTAGTAAGTACTCTCCGAGCACAAGAGGAACCTTGAGTGACGTAAGTGTACGTTGATTGATCAAACACCTGAGCCAATGCAGCACCGGCAACGGGCATTTTTTAAAACCTGTGTAATACATTAGCCTCGTAAACAACAGCTCCTAACTGTAGCCTTAAAAAAATGGAACAAAACACGGACACATGGACTGACAGTTGTAACTGTTGTTGTTGTTGTATATCAGGCAGAAGTGACGTTGCTATACCAACTGCCGGCCAGCTTACGTCACTTCAGCGTTTCTAGTGGCGGTGCGACTGCAAGCAGAAAAAAAGCCCTTGGAGGTATGTAGTTCTCAGGGGAAGCTCCCCAGTGGGCACGTCCTCTCAGGGACTCTCCAGAACTGTTTGGTACGAAAACACCTAATGTCTACATGTGAGGTTATGGCTTGAGTATGGACACGACTTGTGAGCTGTTCAACCAAAGAGTACATTTTTTCCATCTTGGATTGTTTCATCTGAAGGATTTGTAGAGGTTGAAGAGGTGAAAGTGTTTAACATTTCACAAGAAAAAGTCGGAAAAAATTAACAATCTTGTGTAACAGAAACCTCTAATCATCACCTTTAATCACTGGGTGACCCCACAGACTTATCATGGGACACCATTGGAGGGTCCTGACCTCTAAGTTAGGAACATCCGCACTAAGGTGTCATGGATACTAAGATGTTTTTTGCATTAAAGCTGCAAATCTACAATATCATAGAAGTAATCGTTTGTGACACAGTCATTT
This sequence comes from Macquaria ambigua, assembly GCA_008360985.2. Lineage (NCBI taxonomy): Eukaryota > Metazoa > Chordata > Actinopteri > Centrarchiformes > Percichthyidae > Macquaria > Macquaria ambigua. The sequence goes on along the minus strand of VMKM01000269.1, from coordinate 363,551 downwards.
TTGACTATTTTGTTTGACAAAACCATTTAAATCCAAGGTCCTCTTGCTAGCTTTTTCCAGAGCTTTCAACCTCATCACATGGCTATGGTCTTCATCAACACATGGAGTTTGCTCAGTTGTCATGGAGAGGGGTCAGCTGACATGAGAGCTTGGTAGCTGTTACAGTATGACTTCATCATCAAACTCCATCCGGCAATTAAGACTGTGTGATACAGCTAAAAGCTCCCTCCAGAAAGAGCTAGTAAGTGGATCATGAGTTGTGATTGTGTTGTCAAACTACTGCTTCCCATTAACAGCTTCACTGATTGATTGTAAAACAACCATGTTTTTAAACTGAATTATGCAAAACCACCTCTGACATTAAACTCATATCCACTGTTTGATAAAAGCCCAGTATTGGCCCCATATATCAGTCTAACCCTCATACCCACACACACACATGGTCCTGTCCCCTCTGGTGTGTTGTGGTCACGCAGTGTGTGTGAACCTTAGTGTGGGTCTTGTAGTCCAGTATGCAGCAGCAGGCGAGCAGCGTTCCCACTCCTCCTCCAGAGGATTACTGCTGTTGAAAGAACCTCTTTGTCCCCGCAGGGCTGGAATGCCTGTCCCGCTCCACGTCTTTGAGAAACACAGAGCCAAAAGTCAACGGAACCACTGAGCAATGGAACACCACTGGAATTCCACATTCCCAGTCACCCACTCCCACTGGTTGCTTAAGGTGGAAGTAACATGTGACATTCACACTTCTTAGTGTATTCCAGGTGTTTTTATCTTCATTACTTTGTGACAGTTGAATGGCAAATCAGCGAAAGCATGTTCTGGTGGTTGGTCCACTGGTAGCTGGGCAGATCTTTCTATATTATTATATTTCTTTATATATATATGTATAAAAAGAAATAGATGTACCTTTTGTTATATCCAACAAGGCTTCAAGGTTTCCAGGTAAAGCCTGGGTTTTGGTTTACAACTTGCTGACAATGTACTGCTGAAATATTAAAGCTACATTAATCAGTTTTTTGGCCACTTGGGGGACTCCACAACAATTTGGATATGTTAACTAGCTAACATATTAGCAAAAGGTTGTCTGTTTACACATCTAGCAGACATGGAGCAACATTAGCATTAATTTGGAAAGTCCATATCTCTGGTCCAATATTCACTCCCCTTTTAGCCGTTTTGGTCTCCACCTACTCCTATGAGAATTTACTTTTTATCTTGTCATTGATTGTTCATATAAAAATATTGATTAGTGCAGCTTTAATGTCTTGTGGTAAAGAACTATTGACTTTGTATTTTAAGAGAGTTTGGAGAGGGGACTTTTTCAGTGGACTTCCATATAGTTTGACTTTACTTAGATGAAACATCTAATGGCCATTGGCTTTAGAGTTCAACCTGTTGATTTAGGGCTGCTGGGCCTAAATTCTCTAACTGTGGTGCCAATGCCAGTCAGTTTATAGATGACCAGCTTTCTGGGGCTAAGCAAAGTATTCATGCAAGGGTTCCTACTTCAACTGCTCTCTTCTGATAATATACAGTATACATGCTGTGACTAAGCTGGTCATGTTCCAAATCACCTTCATTCTTATCACGTTATTATTAGTACTTGGCTCTGAGCGTTTGTTGGCACGACAGCACACTCCCCATCATTGTTAGTCTTGGACTCGAGCTAAGATTTGTTTCGGTAGATTGAGAAGCTTCAGTGGAATTAAAGGAACACACCTCCGGATATCTATGTTTTGAGTATGAAATGCTCACACATCTTAAGGGTTGAAGAATGGCTCTGAAAAGTTTGTAGCTTGCTCCTGCACAAAAGACAGCAGTTTGTTTTCAGTATGCAACCTTTGCAAGCAAGATGGATTTTCAGCGGGGAAACCTTTCACAGCTTACTAGCAGCAACACAGCAAGTGGAAATATTGAGCTAATGTAATATAGCTGCAACCTTACTGGTGGCAATGAATCAAGTCCGCCATGATTTACTGTAACAAACAGAGGTGTGCTTTTCAAAAAGTAAAGAAATGATATTTACAACTGTTTCCAGTCCTACTCTTGAGTAAACTCTGAGTCATATCTGCCTGTGGCTCCAGTTGAGTGTCTTAGTCAAAGTTACCATTTTGCAGTGTTGGATAACAGTGGTTTGGATCCTGACAACAAGTATTCTTTCATGGAGGTTTTGAGGTATAATTTCTACTGTCACTGGAGACAATAATCTGATAATGACAGGCTCTCTGATCCTCAGAACTGCTGCGCTGCAGTTTCACACATCTCTCCTGGCAACGATTTCACAGCTTTGATGACAAACACACACTACCGCATATAGTCAGTCGGCGTTTTCATGTCGTGTCATTTGCTCTATTTACGTCGGTATTTATGTTGTAACCTGTATTCATCTGCGGAAAGTCACCTGAGGCATCATGCTATCTTTCAGTCCTGTACAACCACAGATTTCTACTGTTAGTAAAACACTTCTCCTGCTCAAGGGTGTCTCAATATTAGTCACTGAGGAAGGTGAGAGGTACAGTATATTCATTCACTTTCCTCACCTATCCTTTTTCCATTCGGTCCTGAGATTCAACAGCATTTCTGTAACCTCTCATCTCCTGCCACTCTAGTGTGTACGGTATGTTTGTGCATGTGTAGAGTTATGCATGTGTGTTCATACCATTTTGTGTCTGTGCAAGACACAGAGACGGGGCAGATGGTGTGTTTGGCTGCCAGCCGATAATGGCGTCTCTCCAATGCTCAGCGTTTCATGCCAGAATAATGAATCTGTGTTTACTCATGCTATCAGGCTACGAGGGATACACTGGTGTCTCACTGCGCATAGATTTGCATTTTAATGTGTGGTGGTTAGGCTTATTCTTATCTGTGGAAAAATACTATACTGTGTGGACGTAATCATTCAGAACAAAATGTGATTTATCATTCAAACCACTAAATTTAAATGACAATTCTTTGGTGAAAAGTTGTGAACGTGGCTTCATAACGTGTCTGTTTCAAGCATTTATTTTGAACCCCGGAGCATTTTTCTGTTTTGCACACTTTTGATGTCAGCACATTATTCTTTGGATGGAACAAGACCATGATGACAGGCTGGTTTGTCAGTGAGCTTCCAAACCAAATCTCATTTAAAAACAGGGCATATCCCAAAAGAAATCCTTTCCTGCACCAAATATCTGACCAATAAATTGATGGCCTTCTCAAGCCAGATTAAGCTTTGCTTGAAACAACTGAGCCCATTCACAAAAGCATTGAAACAGCAACTGGTACCCTGCATCAAACCCAAGCAAATGCTGTAACCTTAAAATTTTGCATCATAGGACTGGTAACTAGTGAAAGCGGTCTCCATCTATTTAAAGCTGCAGAATTTTTTGTGGCAGCGGAACAGCCTTACAAAGTTGTTCTGGCTAACATGTTACAGAACAATTACTCTCAAATTTTTTACCAGAACACATATTAGAAAATGTAAACAAATGTTTGACATATTGTGGCCTTATAAACTTGTTCTGGCTAACGTGTTAGCAAACAGTTTCACATCCAGCAGACACGGAGCGATATTAGCATTCATTTGCGGTTGTGTTTCTGGTCTGCTCTTTTTTAAAAATATGTTTGTTTATTTCTAATAAAATACTTACTTGGCACTTTACCTTGGCTGGTCTCCTCTTCTTGCTAAGTGCTCCACTATGTTCACTAGTTAGTTGCTAATTTTGTCTGACTGCCGTTCGGTGCTGGGCAGGTAGTGTAGAGTGAGCTGATCAGAACTTTTAGCTGAAAACGTTACGTACATGCTGTGGCTGGAAACATGGTTGATGAGAGCCGAGCTGTGGGCTGAATAACCAAAATGATGAAACTCGACCTGTTAGCTTAGCTTAGCATAAAGACTGGAAAAATCAGGAAACAGCTAGCTTGTAAAAAGGTTAAAAAGGTAGAAATCCTCCTACGAGAACCTCTAAAGCTCACTAATTGGCACATTATCTTGTTTGTTTAGTCCATATACGGGGGGGTATCGAACTTCTCATCTAACTCAAGCAAGAAAGCGAATAAGTGTATTTTAAAAGATATTGAAAGAACTTAAAAATCAACATGCCTTCATGAGAAAAAGAGATACTTGTATGATGTATAATACATCATACAAGTATCAAACTGATACAAATGGCTGTTTTAATAAAGATAAGAGCAGAAGTATAATTTTAATCATCAGCTGGAGGGTATTTGTATCCATCTTTTCCCCTTCACTACCAGTTCCACCACTTGCTGTAATCAGAACTCAAATAGTAAAACTAAAATGCAGAAGTCTGAGCAGATGTGATAATAGCATACATCAGCAGTGTTCATAGTTGAGGTCAGTCCTGTCCTACAGCAGAGGCTAACCCTGACCTTGGCCTGTGCCACTAACAGGAAATGGTCCCTGGCTCGGCTGGCTGTACAGGAAGTCTACATATAGTGACACTTCAGACTGCTGGATGAAGCCTCTCTGTATGTCATCTTCCTCTATCTGTCACACACTTCCTCCTGTTGCTCCCAAACTCTTTTTCTGTCTTTCTTCGAGTCTGGGCATGTGCCCGAGTGCAAATGTATTGCTTAAAGACAAAGGTTTGAGAGGAGATATTACCATTTCGCATTGTAATCTACATAATTGCAAATATGCAAATGGTTGGATTGGTTGGAGAAAGTTGGTTGGAGAAAGTTGTTGCTGTTGTTTTTGCAGCAGTTGTTTCTTGAAGCCGAGACACCACAACGAAGGACACCACTAACCAGAGCTATTCAGGATCAGACCATAAAGCTTGTAAATGCTACGTTTAGGTTTGGATGCCACCACTGGAGTGAAGAGCATGGATGCCTATGCACTCTGCTACATATTATGTAGTAAAAAATTGTGGAGAAAAGCTGAAGGACATGATTTGTCATGTTTAAACTTCCATAGATGGACTTCTTCCTCTGCCTCCCACCAAAAAGTAACTGCTCCAGGGTTCCCAATGACTTCCAAGACTTTTAGTCAGAATTCTTTACTTCTCTCAAAGTTCCTCCTTCCTGATTTTCCTTTGGACAAAGTTGTAAATTATATTCCATGACATCCCATGCCTGGATACACCTCTAAAACATTCCACAAAATTCCAGAAATTCCTACACTAGTGCTAAGTACGAGAGGTCATACAGGCCTTCTCAGGTCCAGCAAGATGGACCAACCAAAGAGAGACTGATTTTTAGAAACCTCCTGTGTCACCGGCAGACGTTCACAGCAGACATTTTGACTCGTCACAGTAGGAAAAGACCAGGTGTTACTAATAAGAACCAGGACCCTGAAACTGAAGCAGCTAAATGGAATTCAGCCATCATTAATTTTATTTTTTACACCTGTGCTTTTCCTACTGTGACATGTTGTGCTGTTTCGTATGTGTTTTCTTGTTGACTTGTGTGTATTTTAAAGGTGTATTTAGCGATGGACATTACAAACTAGCTTAGGCTATAAATGCTGTGGTATGTGGCAAAGGCTCATGCTCTATACCTGTGTTCAATATCATATGCTACATTCTCTCTAGCCTCTCTATGCTCTGCAACATTTGCAAATGAACAAATAGCACACTTTGGGTGGAAGAGGCCTCTTTAGGTCTCTCAATATGACCAAACTGTGAGTGTCTGAGGCTTTTGTAGTTGAGAGAAGATGAAGGCTGTCTGCTGGGTGTTGTCAGACTGTGGCTTCATACATATATGTTGTGTGTGTGAGCTGTTCTGCCTCCTCCTCACTGCCATAAATTCACTTTCAGCTCTGAGCTGATTGTCTGCCTGGCTGTGTGTTCCATAAAAGCAGACTTGTACAATTTATGTTGTGGTTTCCAGATGTTTAACTATCTTGTCATTGTTGTTATGATGTTATATCCAAATCAGTTACCTCATCTCATCCTATTAGTTCACAACACTCAGCTGAGCCATGTAAATTCAGCTGAAAGAGCCACTTATCTCTGAGAATCTTACAGCTGGAATAGGGTGATTTAAAAACACTTAGCTTTGTATGTTGCACCGTCACCAGCGCCACCACATTTTAGACAATTTACCTCTTATGATTTGCAGATTTATACACAGCATATGGTCTGCATGTTGTCTTGCCTGAAAAGGAGCCCATACTGGATCCACCCTTCTTCCCACGGCACGAATTTACTGCATTTCTGTGGTTTGTTTCTAAAAACAGAATGTGTCATTTGGCTTTGACCACATCCATCAGAGAAAAACAAAGTAACACTGCAGACTGCCTGAAATGGCAAAAATCTATCTTCAACTGTCAGTTTCCGGAGCAGAGGACGCTGTGATGCCAGCGATGACCGCGAGAGGAACCTGACACTTGTCTCTGATTCAATATCACTGCTGTAGCAATACGACTAAGGCTGTGCAGTTTTCACATGTTTACCTGAATTGTAGCTTTAGATCCACTACTGCAATCAAACCTGCCCTTCATATTGTTTGTATTCTCTCTCTCTCTCTCTCTCTCTGTGTGTGTGTGTGTGTAAAAAGAAACCTCAAGGTCAGAGAGAATGCAGACAGCGACAGAAAGAGGCCATGGAAATGATAAGGAAATGGAAGACTTATGAAGAGAGAGAGAGAGACTAATGAAGTCAGATAGAGAGACAGAGAGAAATGTGGAGGGATGGAAAGAAAGACGTCCCTGCAGAAGGAGGATTATCCAACAGGCTCCATTATCAGAACTCAGGAGAGCGGAGCAGAGCTGTGTGGTGGCAGCTGGCTGGACAAGATAGAACCAAGACAGAAAGTATCAGCTCTTCTACTGCATGCTGTCTGACCTAATATTCCTCCTCCATCCTCCATCACCCTGCTATCTCCTCTCTCCTTCCTTCTGCTCTCAGCTGACTAATGTAGTCACTAACACTCAACTCTGTCTTCCTCTGGCTGATTGTCTTCTGTGTCTCCGTCACTTGGATCTGCCTCTGCCTTGACGCTCAAAAACAGACTGCGTGCATGTGAGTTTTAGGTGATGACTGGTGCTCTGGCAGCCATGTTGGAGGCCCTCAGCTCGTGGCAATGACGCTGACAATGGATCACTGCATTAATCAACATGCATTTTTCTCTGCAGTATTGTTTAGTTTTGACTGGTATCGCTTGGTTAGCCTTTCCAGTGGTTCTTTAGCTTGCTACCTGTTGGCAAACAATCAGCATCTTTTAGTAATATGTCTAATTTTACACCATATGGTACGTAGCTTGGCTAGAAAGTTACAGATAACATTAGTATCAGTTGCTTTACTACAATTAAGATCTATTTCAATGTCATTTTTGTGAATCTTGTGTCAGTTTTGAATGTTACCTGTAACTGCAGAGGCATTAATGTCTGAGCTATAGCCTACACTGTATATAGCCTAGCCCCTTTTCACAGGATGAATGATGGCTGAATTCCATTTAGCTGCTTCAGTTTCAGGGTCTAGGTATTGTGCATGCTGGCTCACTGTCACACTGTCATGGCTTACTGGGACACTGGGAATAGAACAGAGCCCTGTGCTTTTCCTACTATGACAAGTCAAAATGTCTCCTATGAAAAAGTCCTATTAGCTTAGAAAATACTGTTCTGTTGTCTTTTACATGTACGTTTGAACTGTATTTAAGTGTTCCTACAATATCCAGTGTTTGTTGAATGCTGTGGGATATTGCTGTAACTAACTGGTTGTTAGCTCATTTTAGCTACTTTTAGTAACCATAGAAAATGAGAAAATATTACATTATTGGTCGTATATCGAACAAACACACTCACTAATCATTTTTGTTTTCCTGACGGAGATGGTTGTTTCTTGTCATAGTTTAAAGTTTCAATGCCATGACATGTCACACATAGCTACACTGCCTGGGTGATATCACTCCCGGGTGCCATAGAACCACTACCAACAGACCAAAAGAAAAGACAAACAATGCCAACAGGAATGCAATAGCAGTGCCCTGTTAAATAAGCACTTACTGGTATGGAATGTACAAATATATAATGTGTCATGGCTATATGGCTGATAAACATGAGACTGTTAGCTGCTAACCAGGATGCTAATGGCAACATTTGCAGAGTTTATACGTTTGATGATTTGCTTGGACTGGCACTTTCAAACCACATAATAGCAATGTTTTGTTAGTATAGTTGCTCTGAAGATTGGATTACAACAGCCACATTTCACCATAGAAGTGTTTTTTATTCATAAACACTGGCATATCATTGACATTGCCATGAGGTGGTGTTGTATAGTTTGCCATTATTTGCACACATACCCTTGTCCGGTAGACCTCCATAAAGCAGCCAGGTGTGTTTGTAAGGAAGTTTATGACATGCCTCAATGCCTCCCCCATTCATTTACACTCTCATCGCTGTTCTCAGCGCTTCAGCATTTTTCTGCTGTGATCATAAAGCATCTCATCAACACAGCGTCTTGCCTGTGGCTACAGACTGCATCTATTCTCAGGCCAAATCATTTGAACACATGACCAAACCTGCAAACATGTAACAGGCTGCTAGGAGTGTTAGTTATATCAAATGGAACACAGATCTTTGCAGCTTTAGGGCATAACTTTGTTCCTTAACTTCAAACAGTGACCTCTGACCTTTCTGAGAGAAAGGCTATTGGTCTTGGGTACATTTTGAACCTTAATGTGACCACATGCTGTTGTAGCATGTAAGTACATTTTATTTATACAGCACTTTTCAAAATAGTGGTCACAAAGTACTTGACGTAAGGGAGACAAGAAAAAGCAATGCTGTAGTATCTTCTTAAAAATATATCAAATAAAATATAAAGGTATAGTGGAAAATCGTGAGAAACAAATGCAAGTATGTGATTCAATATGTTATTCTAATGCACTATGTATAGATTTTACAAAAAAAGAAAATGTAGTTTTGTGAAATGTTCATGTGTGGACTGGGCAAAGACACATTTTGTCCAATCACTGCATAATGGCATAGAGTAAGAATAGAACAATTGTGCCTTTATATTGCTAAAAGCAGGTTAAATAGCTATGAGTGGTACCGTAGCTGTGCAGTGACCAAGTGAACAACGAGCATTTTCTGAGCAGTATGCAAACATATACAACATATTAGGCTGGCAGACAAGGAATGGTGGGTGCATGCTCTCCTCAGATGAGTATGAAATGATCCATCCTTTTCTCTGTTTTCACACTCCTGATTATCTCCACATTCTCAGAGAAGGCCCCTAGCCTGTTTAAATGACCGGTTCATTTGTCCCAGAGGAGTGACTGCTGCTGGATGAGAGGCTGGACAGCCTGGCAAACCTCCTCTACACAGACCCACAGACACACTTCACTCACCAGCACCCCCCTTTTCTTGTTCTTTTTCCTTTTATTCTACTGTAAAACCAGGCTATTGTAAAGTAAAGACAGCATTTAATGAGGCTTTACTGTGTTTTCATTATAAGCATTTGATAACTCTGACTGGTTGCCATGGATGTCAAATACTTACCCACTGGTAAACCAACTTCACACACCCTTTTAGCTTGACATACTGTAAGTATTTGCCCCATTAGAAGCAGGGCCCAAGGTTGATGATGTCGATGCCAAACCCCAAATGATTTTGGTGAATCCCCTGAGCTTTCAACTATAACTACAGCTACTGTCAGGGCAAAATGTCTCCTTTTCATCCACACTTTAGCCCACATCTGAAGAGCTATTTGCTGTGGATATTCATGCTCCCCAGAGGATTCATCTTTTTCATTTTGGTCACGCCATGAGCTTTTGTCTAGCACCACCATCAAGATAAAATGTCTAATTTGCATGCAAGATGTTTTACAATCTAGAAACATTACTACACAATTTGCTCATTCCTGCTCTCAAGAAGATAAACCATTTAATTTGAATTACTCCATGGTCTTTCCACTGACAGGGCAAACTTTCTACCTTTAGTCCCATGTATTGTCGGATAGGGGTGGGCATGGATAAACTCTTACATCTATCACAGTATATATAATTTTACTGATATACAGTATATTGTGATAGTAACTTTCTGGGGAAATTCCACTTAAGATTTTTTTATTTGCACTAGATACTAAAACATAATGCATTAATGGATAAAAAAAAAGAGGGTTGTGCTGGTAAGATTAAAAATGTTTGTTTATTAGGACATCTGACCAAAATTGAGAAGCTGTTTTCATTTCTATTTATTGGTTAACTGAAACAGATAAGCCTTTGCATTTCATTTCACCTTTCTTTTCTCTTTTTATGATCTACATCATTCATCCCATCTACATTTTTATTCACCAGCTAGTTGGCAGGCTGTCTAGCTTCCCTCCCTGCTTCGACATTTTTGCATTCCAACTAAATGGTGAGCCTCCCTCCCTCGCTTTCATAACCCCATCAAAAAAAAAACAACAAAAAAAGATTCCCTCATGTGTGAGGAGAGATCCATGCCTGCTCCACAGAAAACAATGGATGCCTTTCTGCCCTGGCATGAGAGAGAGAGAGAGAGAGAGAGAGAGAGGGAGGGAGGGAAAGAAAAAAGAAAGAAAGAAATAAACAGAGAGATTGAGAGTTCTTTGTGTCCAGAGAGAGTTTCTGGATCTGAGAGAAAGAAAAGCTGCTGATGTCCTCCCCCAGTCTGAGAGAAATGGGCTTTGATGTGGTGGGAACGAACACCCAAACTCTTTAGTTCTAGTTTAGAAATTAGATTTAACAGCAAAGACAGAACTCTTGCCAAAATATTAAGATAAAATATAAATGGCAGTAACTTATTCTATTTAGTCTTTCCTCACTGTGGTATTTTGCTCTCTGCACGCTAGCTAACTAGCTTACTTAGATGGCTAATGTGGCTAGTTTGAGGTTAGAAGGCCAGCTAGGCTAACTAGCTTATCTGCAGTTCCTGATCTGCTAACATTCACATTTTCAAAAGCAAGACTGCTGCTGTGTTTTGCTTTTGAAAACTGACAGTGCGTTACTGAAAGGAATTTCAAAATGCATTCTGCCAACATTCAAAAATATATTAGATGTAACATAATGTGTCTTAAGAATATTAGGAAGAACGCCACAGCTGAATGACATGAATTTGGCAGAAGTCGAAACTTGACTGGACTTGGAAGTTTAAGGCCTGGTCTACAGCTTGATGGGATATACTTGTTTTTAATATCAGTCCCCGTCTATCCATCGTGATTTATACCATCTTATACACTTACTAACATTTAGTAAGGTAGTAAATTATTATAAATTTAAGTATTACCTAAAGTAGCGTCCACAATAGTCTTACTGGACTTTGATGTGTGGCTGCTGGTCCCAATTAAATTGCTAAGTGGCAGAACTTCAACTTTCAACATCATATGCACTATTACTTTTTATTACTTTTCAATATCATGTGCACTATTACTTTTCTATTTTAGTTTTTTACTTTTATTGTTATTCTATTAGACACTGGTGTTAGCATTTACTCCTTATACACTTTACGTTTATTTCTCTACTGTTTTTATTCTTATGATTATTTTTTGAGCTGTCTCTGGCACAAGAATTTCCTTCAGGATTAATAAAGTTCTATCTTATCTTCTCTCTTATCTTAACTTCCTGGAGGTCAAGCGCAAACAACAAATCTGACACCAACTCAGACTTTAGGCAGTTCAACTTGCAGTTGTAGTCTTGAAGCTGCTGCTCACTTATCTGAACTGCTGCCTGAAAACACAGAGCACATGTAGTCATTAATACATATTTGAAAAAATCTATTTCAAGGAGTCAAATTGCTAAAATGTTCTGTATATGAACTGCTAAAATGACATGAGAATATGCATCTATCAACCTATTTGGGAAGTGAAATGTTTAAGCTGCAGTAATAAATAGTGTGATGATGCAGTTTTCCTGTTCTGATCACTCTAACACTTGTATGTCAACATAATATATTGTTGTATAAAATTGTATGATTGATGGTGTAATGCATCAGGAAGATCTTCATCTTTTCAGCTATTCTTGTCTTTCTTCTGGAAATGGACAAATCAACATGGGAAACATAGTACAGGTGTCTCCTGATGAAGAGCTGCTGTATTATACTATCCATGGTTTATTACCAGTGGCTTGTTCAGTCAGGCATTGTGGTACATTTGCACTGTGCATGATTACAGAGCTCCTCCTTTCTCCAACATGTTTACCTCTTTACCTCTATTTTTTTTCTTTACTTTTATCAAATCATTTCAGCCATCACTCTCTCTTCTTTTTTTCTTCTCCTCTCTTTTGATCACCACGTACACACACACACACACGTCTCTCTGCTATCTGGGACTTTGGTGCTGCTGCCAGTCAGGAATGTAGGTCTTAGTTTAGTGGAGCAAGCAGCAACAGGTCCACCTCCTGAATGGGAGTTTGTGGAGGGTACTGCACCGGTAGCTTTAGACAAAGGACTGAGATTAAGACAAAGAGACAATCTGTGTTTCATGGAAAGAAGCGGCGTTGAAGAAATTGTGTTAAATTCGCTCTGCAGTCTTAGAGGTGTCCTCATTCAAGTTCACACTGATAGGACTGAGTCAGTAGCCAGGAGCAGCTCTGTGCCATGGAGGCTATGCATTTGCTGGACAACTGGAGAAAGGTAATTATTGTATTTAGAGACAACAAAGGAGACTAAATGTTGGTTGAAGTTTCACATGAGAAACACTGCATGCAACCTGAGAAAGAACAGTTTGTAGGCTGAATTCTTGCCTCCTCTGGCTTCTTATTGCACTAAAGCATTTTTTGAATTTTCTCAACATTTATTTTTATTTTCTGGCTGTTTTGTGATTTACTGTTTGAGGCCTCCCCGAGGCTGAATATCATTTCACGGGTCTGTCAGAAGAGCAAATATGATGATATTGCAGCAGTGTTTTGTTACCCTGAGGGCAGAGTACATCAGAACCATATTTTCCATCCCTGCTGCACAACATTTTAGGCATGCAAATGACTCCGGGTACACTCTGATTCTCTGTGATTGCTATAATTATGTGTTTTCTAACCTTTCTGTGTGCTTCCTCACAACCACAAGCTTCTCACATCTTATATAATGACTGCAAAAGTGTTTTCTCACATATATGTTCACCCATATACAGAATCTGACCACTGAACACGTGTACCAAAATAGCCATGGAATATATTTATAGCCGTTTGTTCAGCGCTGACTTGATGGAAATACCCAAAAATGACTGAGTAAGAAAGGAGGAATTTGTGGGATTTGGAGTGTGTGTGAGAGTGTGTGTGTGTGTGTTTTTATAGAGACTGAGAGACAAGAGAGCAGCCAAGGTGGCTGATTTCCAGTCAATGTGTCAACTACCAAGAGATTTAAATGCGTGTGTGTGTGTTACTTCCTCAGAGTGTGTTGCTAAATGCTGTCTACCATCTGTTCTGTGTGCGGCGCTGACAGCATGAATCACACCTTGACACATTAGTGTGTAGGAAGAGTGGGGAGGGGGAATCCCACTTCAATTTTCTGAAATGATTGTGAAAAAAGTGTCAGTTTGAGACACTTTAAAACGTTTACACTTTATTCAGATGTGTCCATATCAGAAGGTGACCATGAGAACACACAAGATTTTGATACTGTAACAAGCCACTGTTGTCCTGAGATGAAGTCGGCCGTGACGACTTTGTGACTTAATTTCTGGCTAATATTGATGTTCTCATTTCCTCCCACAGGACCTTCATGTGTCGCAAGGAGCCGTGGACAGCTCAGTGGACATGGACCGCCTGAACAGGAACATGCCTGAGTGTGGACGCCAAACCCGCCAGGTGTTACAAGTGAGTGTGTGTGTGTGTGTGTGTGTGTGTGTGTGTTTTGGGGAGGTGGGGGATGGGAGAGGAGATGGAGAGGGAGAGGGACAAGAGGAATGAGTCAGAAAGAGAGTTTTCAACTTGGCAACCACCACAGAAAAACACTGTCATGTGCGATGTTGCATGTTTCCAGTGTGGACCCATTCACACAGTAAGTGCTCTCTGTATTCATGGATGTTAAATGTCACCACATTGGCTGCTCTGGTCGATTTTTGGCACTCAAACTCTCCATGGATAATAAGTAGAGAGTTGAAGGTCCAACTGAGTGACGAGTCAGCAGGTCAGGTCAGGCAGTACAGCCGGGACGCGTTCCTGACAGCATATGTCAGTGTGTTGTAAAGCAGGAATCTTCAGCCAGAGTCAGTAATTAGACAGAGCCGGAGATTGGATGTCTGTGTTTCCCACCTGCTGGGTCTGACAATCCTATCAGGCATTAAGGGAAGGGCTGTGTGTGTGTGTGTGTGTGTGTGTGTGTGTGTGTTCTGTTTTTTCTTGTGCATGGAGCAAAAAATGGAAGATAAAACACGATGAGATGATTAAACTTTAATGATTCCTGCGGGGAAAGTGGGACGATGCTGCAGATAGTGCAAGGAAAATAGGAATATAAATAAGATTATAGCAAACTGGAGGTATTTGAATGTAATTTGACCACATTTTCAACAGAAGAATGTTTCTGTAGAAATGTATGATTGAAAAGTCAACAAAGAATTGTTAATTGCTGAGAAATTCATTTCTCTGTGCTGGTTACAAAACCAGCCACTGACAATCAGACAAAGGAAGGAACTTAAACAAGTATAATGAAAAATCATAATGGCAAGTTTATGACTGAACATTGACTCCAGCTTCTTACATATCTTGCAAAACAAGGACATGAGTCTCAGTAAAACTCTAAGAGATGGATATGTTTAACCAGCAGACCCAATGGTTTTATGTTTGATTTCCAAGTATGTATGTATGCAGTACAGTAGTGACAGTAGTGTATGTATATATGTGTACATGCAGTACAATATGTGTGTATATCTTAGCATTTTTAAGTGGAGCTCCTGCTGGGTGAAAGATCACCATCATTTTTATTGGAGAAAGATTTTATTAGAGCAGATGTTTAAATTCTATTTTTTCTTCTACAATATATTTAAGTTTTGTTATCAATTATTTTGCTGTTAATATTCTGTTAACTTTACCCGCAGGGTCGGGGAGGAGTCTAATCTAAGTCTACTCCACAAATAGATCCTTTTCACAGCAGACATTTTGACTTGTCAATGTAGGAAAAGCACAGGTGGAATTTATAACATGAATGAAGGCTGCATTCCATTTAGGAGAGCCAGTTCCAGGGCTCTGGTATTGTGTATGTTCACTCAATGACATGGCTTACTGGGACACTTAATGGAATGGAGCCATCGTTAATGTTATTACTTACAACTGTGGTTTTCCTGCTTTGACAAGTCAAAATGTCTGCAGTGAAAAGAATCTATTGGTTGATTGCATGTTCAATTTAAGACAGGACGTTAGCCTGACTAAGTGTGGCTTTTGTCCAGCAATGAGGTCAAGATGTTTTTTTTCCCTCTATTACTTACTCTATTTTTTACTTTTCCTGCCTTTTCCAGTTAAGATCACTTTTTAAGTGACAGATGGTGAGTCTTGTTACCAAGAAATGTTACAGACTATGTTTTTCAAATCTGTCTTGAATAAGAAATGAGCTAAAAAAAAAAAAAGAAATAATGCAGAGCTAGAAAAAGTACAACATGCACAACATACATGATGAAAACATAGTTAATGTACATAGTGTACAAAAAGTGTCTGTCATTACAGGCCGCTACAGTAAAAAAGTAACCTAATCAAATACAATATGTTTAATTTACAGATGTAGACATCAAGTATTTAGCATGCATGCAAATTCAGAACTGTGCAGTACATTACATTGCTCTGTACAGACAGACAGAGGAGCAGGCTGTTGCTGTGTGCACCACATGGGAGCAGCAGCACACAGGATAAGAGGCAGTATGAATCCTGCAGTGTTGCCCCACTGGCACCTCCCATCACTCCCAGTAAGCCTCCCAGCGCCTCCCAGCCAGTCTCTATCTCGCCAATCCTCTTAGGCTTGACCCCACTCCACCGACAGCACCACCACAATCAGATAATCCTATTAGGACACACACGGCTAGCTAACCAGCCGAGAGGCTGAGTCAATGATCGCGCACAGGTTGTAAATAAGAAATGTAAGGGCTCAAAAGTGGGACAAAAAGACACAGTCGCAGCAGGTTTTAAAATGCAAATCCATGCCAGTGAGCGACTCCACACCCATCAGAGTTGATTTAACACTTCACCTGGCACAGAACTTTATCAGCACCAGTGAACAAACAATTCTTTAGTCAGTGCATGTCACTTCAAAATAAATGAGACTGAAAAATAGTGATAGTAAATAGTGAATGCTAAATGATGAAGCCACACCTCACTGCCACTGACTGACACATTTGGGACCTAAAAACAAGGTCAGTTTTGCAAAGTCACCAATTTAAATAATTGGCTATCACTTAAATGTATGGGACCGTATCATACATGGGAATGATTCATGTAACCCCTCTGTCAGCTGGAAGGGAACATGAGTCCTGAAGGCTGTCCTGGTGTACATTTGTCTTTGATATTCCAAAATATTTTTCTTTTCTTCCTTTGGAATAACGGATGTTACCCAACAGGAGACGTGATTCATTTCATTACATCAAACCCTGGGAGGTAAAACTAAAGAGACAAAGAGAAAAACACAACATAACACATTTTGCTGCGTCCCTGCCAGAACTCACCTCCACACTGGGATTCATTTAACAATAAGAGGATGACTAAAAAGCAGAATTGTCTTTATATTCAGGCATCGCTGTGCTGAAAAGTGCTCATCACAAGTTAGCTCGTTGAACACCCTCCAGGAGCTTCATGTTTCTTAATTGCAGAGCTCTGTTGCTATGGCGACATCCCTTCCCCCTTGCTGAGCCCGGAGCACATGGTGGTGCTTTAGGCAGAGCTGCAAGGGGGAGAGGGGGGAGACGACACACACACACACACACACACACACACACACACACAGACAGACAGACACATACTTCCGTCAGTGTGTAGAGGAATATGTAAACAGCCAGAGCAGCCAGCTATGGAAATGACCTTCCATAGTGAAGACATTCAGACTCCTCTTCTCCTCCCCAGAGTGGAGGATGAACCTCTCTCTGTAGGTCTGATGCATTAGTGAAGCAGTTAAACTCCACATAAAGAGGAGCGTTATCTCTCCTCTGTGGCTCCCCTGTAATACTACATATGCACATGTTTTGTGTCATGCACAACCTATTAGTTCAACTAATGGACAGGAAATGATTGCTGATTAGGTCCCATTCACGGTGTGCCATTTATAGTCCAGACATAGTGGTGTAGTGCAAATGGAGACGGAGGATGTGACCTCCTTACGTTCAGAGGTGTAGATTAAATACAGTATGCTGCGATGTCTGCAAAGCTGTGATTGGCCTTTTCTTTGTGGAGGCTTTCAGTGTAGGTGTTCCCAGTCAACTGTTGATACTCATTTACAACACTTGTAGCTATGAGTGAGTTATGTGTGACTTTTTCAAATAGTTATTTGGTACAAAATACATGTTTTGTCAACTTAATCAAAACATGCAATGCAATTTGCTGTGTGTTTTACAGGTATAGTAAAAACACTAAATGGTCCTAAAATGGAAATAATGGAAATATAATAATGATTTTACCCACCCTCATTAAAGAGGTACTCCACACTTCAACGTGGTTTTTGAGCTGTAAACTAAATGATAGGACTGTACTGTGATGAAACACATTTTAACCACATGTATAAAAATCTGCATTTCATGGGTTGAAAATGACTCAACACACAGTCTACTGTTTTAAATCAGCCCAGAACCTGCCAGGCCAATGCTGACATAGAGTCAACCTGTTGGGACCTGTCTACGTCATGAAATTTATATTTAAAAAAAGACTCTAATCAGTGCCCTGACCACGCCTCCTACAGGTGTTGTTCCCTCACTGGTTGCACTTTTCAAATATGTTGAATTTGAGGGTGGAGTTACACTTACTTTAAAAACAACCAAAAATCCCCTTCTGTGATTCTGAGAATACCATGTACTCCATAAATGTTTTTATTTTTCTGGCAAAAGAAAGGAAAAGACTTATAATCAGTCAATTTGAACCGTACACTAACCCAAAAAAAGGCTCATTTATCCAGACCAAAAACTCAGGATAAATGTAATATACAACTGGTGTGTGACCTTTGACCTCCTTTTCAGAGCACTCCGCTGGACCTGATTGAGACCGGAAAGGGGCTGAAGTTCCAGGCAGAGCGCCCACACCTGGTCAGCCTGGGGAGTGGACGGCTGAGTACAGCCATCACCCTGTTGCCCCTGCCCGAGGGTGAGACATCCAGCACCAACACACCAGTTAGCTTCAGAGAACGACAACAACTGATGTCAGTGTTACAATATACACCTAGATATTTTTGTCAGGGGAAAAGGCTTTTTAAGACAGGTTTTTATATTATGGATCACTCTTACATTGTTCAGTTAATACCTGAACAGTCATACACACATAATAAGTTGTGACATCACTGGTAAAATTGCTTTCACATTGTTGTCACTCTTTTGCATTATTATGGCATTTTATTGTGGTGTTAGCTTTATTACATTAAGTTTATTTAAAATGATTTAATTCCAAATAGGCTTTTACAAGGGGCCACAACGACACACACACACACACACACACACACACACACACACACTTACATCTCTGGTGACCTGACCCTGTTATCACCTCTATATCTACCTTTTGTCCTTGTCTGTCTCTTTCTCCCAACTGCGGGGCAGGCTTCATCATGTGTTTCTGTCTGGTGTCCTCTTGGCCTTTGGTCTGACTGTTTGTGCAATGCCCTTTCTGCCTTTCTGTCTGACTCTCTGTCAGTCTGAATGTCTGAATGTCTGTCAGTACCTATGTGTCTGCTGGCCTTCCTGTCTCTGTCTGTGCCTCTGCAGGCTGGTATGCAGGGAGATTCCTCTATCAGAGGTCATGTCCAGGCAAGGATAGCGTGTGTGAGTCAGAGTGTGTGTGTGTGTGTGTGTGTGTGTGTGTGAAAGTGTGTTTGTATGTTACATTTTCCTGTGACATTTAACTGGTCACTGGAGGGCATTACCACTACAATTGTTACAACTACTCCAGGGCGTAATTTTCACTGGGGATCGAGGAGGACATGTCCCCCTCACTTTTTGAAATCCTATTTTTGTCTCGCTCACTTTTAGAGTTTCAGGTTGAGTTTCTTACTAAAGACTCTGTGAACATTGTTCTCTTACTGTCCAGATGAGAGAAAATTGGAGTCGCCTTCAGTTATAACCGTGCGCTCAAAGCAATAGGCTTAATGAGCAGCAGGGAATGGTGCAAAAGGTGTTTGGAGACTTTTCTTGCCCTGGGTTTTGCCTCAGGTTACATACATGCTGCCTTTCCTTATGTTGGAGATTGCTGGGGCTGTATGCAGCCTGAAAGGAACACCTGCAGACACTATTCAGGGCTGAAAAAAGGTGCTACCACCATAACAATTTTGGTAAAAACAAATGTGATATATATTTTTATTTACCAGTAATATTGTCATAAAATATACTAGAATTGATCACCAGTCAAAAATTAGATAGATAAGCACAGTGCTCTTTGTAGAGAAGTTTATAGTAAAGATTATCTATCAAAAAGTATCAGGTATCTATAAAGGAACACACACACACACTTCTGAAACCAAACCTACGCACTTGCTACTACTACTGCTAATTATTACTATAACCTGCAAACATGTATACTGGGGTCCAAGCAGCTGATACAACTAGTGAATATAATAATATCTCATTGTAAACAATTCATGCATGATTGCATTAAATTTGTCATGAATCTGTCTTTTAACCAATTTTAAGAGATCCCCACAACCACCAGTACAGTACTGATCAATTCCACAATATATACTGTATGTAATCAATCAACTTGCATATTGCTGCACCAAATCAGATGTTATTCTGACTCTTCTTCCTTCCCCCAGGCCGGACCACACTGGGTCATGGTCCCATGGACATCAACATCCAGGGCCCCGGGGTGGCTGCCCAGCACTGCTACATAGAGAACAGGTCAGGGGTCATCACGCTGCACCCCTGTGGAAACCTCTGTGCTGTTGACGGGCTCCAGGTCACACAGCCTGTCCGCCTGTCACAAGGTAGGAGTCCGCTCAAGCATCTGACCCATAATACACTCTGCTGTACTGTATTTTACCTGAAGTGCACTGTTAAATCCGCAATTTAGTTTATTTTAACAATATTGCTTCTACTTTGTATGGATTTCCATTTTCTCCACAGTAGAACAAGTATTACAGGAAGCCAGTCACCAGATGTTAAAGGATCTGTGGTTTCTGTTTAACTCAGCTGTAAGTTCACCTGCCTCCTGATGTGTATTCAGTTACTGTAAGAAATCAATCCATCAGCTCTCTGCCTGGTCAATGAAAATGCAGCGTAGGAGCCAGCAGGTCTAATCAATAAAATGCACAGAATGTGCTTTTAAATAGCCATCGATTGAAGAACAGCCTGAAGTTCCTGTGTTAATGAGTTAACAGAGTGAGCTGTGCCGTGCTCAGGCATGCGGATATTGAAGAAACTAGAGGGAGAGATAAATT
This sequence comes from Macquaria ambigua, assembly GCA_008360985.2. Taxonomy (NCBI): domain Eukaryota; kingdom Metazoa; phylum Chordata; class Actinopteri; order Centrarchiformes; family Percichthyidae; genus Macquaria; species Macquaria ambigua. The sequence goes on along the minus strand of VMKM01000269.1, from coordinate 343,099 downwards.
GATTTTGGATCTTAGATTAGAGTCTGTGGAGAATTTTACTAAAATGTAAAGGTAAGGTAAAGGGTTGATTTCATAGAAGGCAAGGCCTCCTGGGAAAGTAGGGAAGCTAAGACAAAGGTTAACTGGACGCCTCGACAGACTCATGTGTCTACCATTAAGACAAACCCACAAAGTTGAAAGTCACAAGATAATGTAATTGAAAGGATCTCGCTGATTATGGAACTTTGAAAAAGAGGTGTGCTGCACACAAAGAAGAGATTTGATAAAATTCCTGAAGTCCAGGTATTTTGCATTTTTACAAATGTGTACAAAAATAAAGCAGAATGTATTTTCTACATTGGTTGCTACACTTATTGCATTAGGTGTTGGTTTTCAGACCAGCAGGGGTAGAACCTGGACGGTTCAAAGCTTTACGACAAAAAGCTAAAGGACAAAATGTGATACCTTCACACTTTCTGAAGCTACAGGAAATAATAGTTTTGGCTATCATTCTTAACATTTTACTCACCGATCTGGGGACATGGCGCCAACTTAACAATAGAGCAAGCAGTACAAGCAAATCCCCATTTTAACCCATTATTCTGGACCAAATTATTTAGAGGCGAAAAAGGTGAACACAGCTGACGTTAAAAATCATCAACTGCACTGTAAAAAAATGTGCAGAGCAACTGTATGTATGTAAGTATGGCATGCCAAATCTGAACCAATATAGTAGCTTAAAGGCTAGGTTCACAATTGTTCCAGTCTGTCTTAAATCAATAGTCAGGAACCCATATATACATTGAAACTGATTTTGCTTGCTGTAATCATTCCTCCTGTTCATACTGGCCATGAAGAGATCCCTTCCTAATGTACTTCCAATGTAGCCTAAGTGATGGGGGACTAAATCCACAGTTTATCTGGAGCTAAAATGAGGCTTTAGCAGTCTGAGTTAGCTAAATGAAGTGGATATCTTCCAAAGTCACTGTGTTTTTAGTATCAAAGTCTCTTTTTGTTACTATCCCTCCACTGCAGCTCAGCACAGAAACACTGTCTGGGGAAACGCTAAAAGGTCATTTTGTACAAAACAGATTGTAGCCTTGGAAGATATCCACTGGATTTGTCTAACTCATATTAACTTTAGTTGAACTTAGAAAAACAGTTTTGCACAGAACGAGGACTGTTGATTTGATCCCCCATCACTTGCACTGAAACTGCTTTAGAAAGGGATCTCTTAATGGCCAGTATGAACAGGAGGAATCAGCAAGCAAAACCTGTTTTAATGTCCATATGGGCACCTGACTATTGTTTTAAGACCAACTGGAAAAACTGTGAACAGTTTGGGTAATAACTTTAATGGGCACCTTTGTTTTCAATCCCATTGGACTCTGATGTAAAGATGTTTCAGGTAAAGTTGCTACTTCCCTGTATCGCCACACTTAACCAAGTAAAATGTTATCATAACTGCCTGATAGCCAGAACTATGAAAATACGTTGATAAAACCCCCAGAAAAGTCACAATACTCTTCTAACATACCAACACCAGAAAAAAAGAAAAGTTTTCATATGAGAGAAATACTGTATAAGATGTATCAGTTAGATGGGTCAGGTGTATTTTTGCATCATACTCCTGCCCAGTGCTGCTTAAACAAATCAGAGAGGAAGTAAAACTGTTTCGATTTAGTCATGGAGCGTTTACATCCGAGCCTCAGAGGGAGCAGTGTGTTATGAGAATGAGTTAAAGGGACACTACTCATCATTACTCACAGGATGTGAACGTCCCTCTTTGCTGCTGTGTAATCAGCAAATCAGCTGTGTAATGTGTATTTGTCATTCTCAGATGGATGTGCACCTATACAAAAAAATGCTAAAAGCACTAACTACACAGACTAATATTCCTTTCTAAGTGCTGTCTGCATACAGTTTCCTGTGTCTGGCACGGCTTGTGATGTATGTATGTGTAGAAGAACGTGTGTTGTCTGTCAGAGTGTCCCTCTGTCTTTTGGTATTTCAACCTGGACTCTGGCTGGGTAACCTGAGCGGGGACACAGGGCTATTTATACTGCCCCTCTACCCCAGACAGATCCGACTTTAGCCCCAGAGAGAGTTTCAGGTTGAAGAATGAGTGTGAGGGTAAATCAGAGTTCACTGTCTGTCAGGGTCCCAGAAGGCTTGTAATGAACAGTGGGAAGAGCTGAGGTAGTCATGAAAGGAAATAGTTTTGGTTGTTTACAAGGCGGTATCGCTCCTTTAGTGTTAATGCAGGCTGATATAGATCTAATTTTACAGCAGGAAGTGGATCAGACATTATTGGTTACACAACATTTTCCTTACCACTCCCATGAGTTATGTAAATGATATGAGTAATACATTGCAGTACACTTCCCTACAAGACCAGTGAAGTATTGTAGGGTCCAGAAGATGCATCATAGTAAGCTATGACTAGACGCTGATGTGTGTGACAGGTAATCCAATGCTGTCTGCAGTCTGTCTTTTTTACTTTGCAAATAAGTAGTCTAGTGGCGGCTTCAACTGGTCAGCGTTACAATTTATAGAAAACCGAGCAGCAGCAAGTCAGCATTGTTACAAAATGAAAATGTGCTCAACAAGCTTTTAGTGGTAATCCGCCTGGATTTACAATATAAATCACAGGAGCCGGTGGAGGGAAATCCCGACAATGAAAGGGCATGTAAAAACTAAGCCAGTTTGCTCAAAGCGAGATGAGCTGATGTTTTAAAGTGGATAAAGGTTGGTCGGCTTGATTCAGCCTATCAGACGGAGTACAAGGGGAAGAGGGGACTTGGACGTAAATCTCAACATTAATTTAAGAAGACAGTAAGGCAAAGCAGTTTCTGGCTAAACATCTAAACCCATTTACATCGTGAGTAGAGTAACAACTGATGATATGATTTTAGATTCCATTAAGTATTTGACATTGGTAACAAAATATCATGCATACATACAATGTGGGTATGAGGTACTCAAAATGGAAAAATAGGAAGCTTAGTATAACTCATTCATTATTTTTGAATAATTCAAAAAGTTTAAAGGTGCACTCCACCAATATTACACATCAAATTCAGTTTACTAGCCAGCAGAGGGCCTATTCAGCCTCTGAAAAACAGTTGTATAATGTCTTCTGTGGCCATTCTTCCTCTAGTCTATCTCTTGTGAGTCTGCCTACTTTATGGAAAGGTTATGATAAATCACTGGAGTGCTCCCTTAACAGGGTAGATCACAAATCTGACTTTATTGGCTGTTATCTCTCTGCCTGGCCATATAGATGCATTATTCTGCACCAAGTTGTATCTAACAATAATAATCTTCTCACACTCTGACCTTGAATATTTCCATTGAATGCTATTTTATACTTGTACTCCACTACATTTCAGAGGGAAATATTGTACTTTTTACTTCACTATATTTATTTGACAGGTACTAGTTACTTTGCTGCTTAAGATGTTACATACAAAACAGGATGCACTGCTGTAGACTTAATTACCAGTAAAAAGTAGTTCAAAACAGCTCCACCATGAAAAGCAGTAAAATGCTGCTTACACATGAATGCATCAGTATTAATAATCATAAAATATTATACACATACTACAACATTTACAGGGGCCATTTTTTCTGCAGCATGAGTACTTTACTTTTGACACTTTCTGTACATTTTGCCAATAATACTTCTCTACTGTTAAATAAGATTTGCCGGACTTCTACTTACTTTTTGTTTACACTATATGTTTGTTGTTTCAGTGGGGACACATTGATTTTTATATAAATTCAGTGGGACGGACAAATAAGAATATGACAACCAAGCAAATAATCTGATGGCACAAGCACTATCATAATATTTATTGCAGAGGTTTATGTGCCCTGAGGGAACACTTATCCTGAATACTCCCTTTAATGTGTATTTTTATGGCTTTCAAATACATGTCTGGTAATACTTAAAGCTTCACCTTTGTTCTTTTATATAGTGATAAAAGTGTTCAGAGAGAGCCACACCTTGGCATGCTCTCTCACTGTGGCTCTCACATACAATCAGCTTTACTGACATGACAGGTTAAACCCTAGTGGATGTTGCCAAAACAGTATAGGCTCAATCCAGGCCACAGTCTGACATTAACATAATCAATAAACGTTATTGATTAGTTAAATTCCTCTATTGTGGATTAAGATGTGTGTGGTAGCTCATGGTTCACTCCGGTGGTCTCTCTCTCTTCAGAGACTCCCCCCCCCCCCACTCTCTCAGGATCTCCACCTTCTTTTCTTCCTCCTGCTCCTCCTCTCTGGTTTCTCTCCCAGCCCTGACTCTCTCTGCGGGCTGAAACAAGATGACTGTGAGCCAGCTGTTTCTAACAGGAGCCCCGGCAGCATGACACAGATAGCGTCGTGAAAAGCTGGGACGGAGACAATGAACAAAGATTACAATGACTATAAAGTCCCGCACTGGTTTGAATGAACTGGGATGTACCAACGCAGCAGTGGATGAACCCGTGTTTTAACAAGTGGGCAAGCAGACAGCTCCCTTTGTGAACATTCAGATATCTGCAGAATATATTAGAGTCTTTGGGGTTTTAGGATTACCATAACAAAAGCGCGTCGGGACAAAACCCCATAAACGCTCCTGTTGTTCCGCAATAACTCGCAGAAACGGAGAAAAACACGTGGTTTTCTTTAAAGGAGCAGAGGCGATGAAAACAACGGAGGGAGAGAGGAGTTTCATTCATTGGAGTTAAAGTAAGTTGGTTTGTCTTTACTGTGTACTAGTTACAGGGGTTTCGGTGGTTTAAACTCGGCGGTGTTTGCTTTCAGCACTTGCTGGGCTTGTAATTAGTGGTAGCCGGTGGATGGTGTCGTTACAGTTACGGGCTGTGGGGAGACGAGTAACAGTAACTTTAAGTGGAGCCGAGTGTTTCTTGTAGGCTAGTTTATGTGACTGAAGTTAGCGTATTGTGGGCACTAGTTGCTAATGTGGAAAATACATATTCTTGCATTGCTTTTCGTTGTCCTGTTAAAGAGTTCTTTCCACTCAAAACGCACACTTTCGCCAAACCCCGCTTAAAAATCTGCCAAATGTAACATTGTACTGTCATTTTTGGTAAACTATATGTACTAGAACATAACTTACGACTTTCCATTAATTAATAGGAAGCTCTATTTAATTCGACATACATATACCTAACATTACTTACTCAAGCTTTTAAAACATCTACTTTTATTGTTTTCTCGCCTTTTATTCACAATTGGGTCGTCCACTAAAGTTTACCCTGGTGGGCGATTGCTGTGTTAGCAAATTACAAAATTTCTGATTTTATTTACATCAATAGCAACTTCGGATTATTTTTTATGCCGACTATTTCGAAATACCCTTCTGACATTATTGGGTTGTTGAAGTCACACTTCAAGACGAGCCTATTTTGCCTAAATGCAATGAAATTCTAAACTGCCAGATCTTTGAACGGAGTTTGGTCTGTCACTCCACACATGCAACATGAACACCTGCTCTAACGTTGCTGTCTCCAGCCACTCAGTCCCCAGTACCTTAAGTCCTAACTTCCCCCTGCCTCCATGTGAGTTCTGTTTATAGACTACAAACATATACAAGTCTGCCAGATCTGCAGATACCTCCCATCCAGCCTGGCATGACCAGACCCCACTGTATCTGTCTACTGTTACACTGCTATTCCTGGTTGCCAATGTGACCTAACCAGGGCTGGTGTCTGGAATAGAATAGAGCTTTCCTTTCATGCATTCTGCTTATTCAGAGGCCTCTGGGTCCATGAGTTTTGATCCATGGTAGACAGTTCAAACCCAGGACCTTCTTGCTGAGCCATTGTGCCGTACACACTGCTCAAGAAGTGTGGTCATTCTCTCTCCACTGCTGCACCTCCTCAACATCTGTCATCTCTGACACATTGTGTTGACCCCATTGTAAAGAAAGGATGTGAGGAGTCAGAGAGAAGCCCCTCTGCAAACAGTCATCAGGCTGCTGTGAATGTGATGTGGGCTCCCAGCGGACCCAGAGCACAGGTCAGACTTGTGAGGAACGATGGGGGCATCTCAGCACAGACAGAGAGGAAGGGAGATGGTAGCAGCTGGTGTGCATACGCTGGGTCAGTGTGTGTGTTCCTGCATGTTGTCTTTGACCGTACATCTTCTGACTACACCGAGGTCAAGGCAAGGTGTCCAAATGAGACGGCGGTTAAATACTGCAAATACACCAGTGCCTTGACCAGAGTTGTGTTCACACTGCAGGCTTTTACACTGAATTCCAAACTGCTTACACTGTCTGATTTTTCTGGCTTGTGTGGAGTACCAGTAACAAAAGACAACACACCTTCTCTTTTCACGCCAGGGATTGCTGTGGCACTAAAAACGGAGTCAGTGGCCTGCTGTGACTGAATGACTGTAACTGAGAGTGGAAACTCTGGATTTCATAATTACATTGACAAAGAGTACATGGAAGAAAAGTATTTAATGTGGATCAATCACGTGTGGGTATCAGCACCGATTCCTATCCAGCATATTGGATCAGTGCATCCCTAGTTCAGATCGTAGCATTTAATGTGTACCTTAATGTCTGATTTTGTTCCACATATCCAATATTTTGTCACACAAGGGCTGCACATCTATGGCTGCATTTATGTATAATTATGTATTTAAATTCTTGTATTGCACTTTGACATTTTACATGAACAGAAAACAGCCTTCATTTTCACATTGTCCTTAAAAAAGCAAAAATAAAATGTGCTACTACAGTAGGTTTACAGTTTAAACTAAATCTCTCAAGCTTTTCAAAATGTATTTTGGGGGCATTTTTGCCTTTATTTGATAGCGTACAGTAAAGAATCAGACAGGAAATGTGAGGGCAGAAAGAAAGGAGGAAGACATTAGAGGCACAGACAATGGCTACGTCAGAAATCACTTTATGCTCACTAGATAGTGCACTATATTTACCCCCCCACCATTTTATTTGTGTCCCAATTCTGAGTGTGAAATGTATGCTCTTTATACGACCCTCAAAAACTCCACCATTGGAACAAAAAAGTAGTGCCCATGCACACTACTGTCTGCCAACAGTCCCAACATATAATGCTACTCTATCAATCTTACTCAAATAAAAGTTGTAAAATTTGAATCGTCTTTATTCTTGTGAAATCAATGTCTTTTTAGAGCCAGATAAACTAAGGCCGCAACTACATTAGGGAAGCAGTGACAGCTAACCAGACGCTTAAAACAAAAACTAATTTGATTGGAGAGTCAGAGATCACACCTGATCAAGTTTAATTAATTAAAGAAGCTATGATTGTTATAATAATAAAGTTTATTTGTATAGAACTTATCAAAACCAGTGTTACAAAGTGCTTTACAACAAAAACATAAAACACAACAATAAAATGCACAGTAATGTATGAATAAACAGGCAGGCATAGTCAAGGATAAATGTAAAAATGATATGGGTAATGGTGCAGCTCTAGTTAAAACCTGGACATGCTCGAAGCCAGTTAGTGACAGGTTTGGATGTATGATTTTGCACAATTTGAGGGAGAGTGGGAGAAAAGCAACACACCTTAATGCACAGATGCATCGAGCAACAAGAACAGACTTGGACATTAACTGATCGGTGTCACATATAAAGGAAAGAAAATACAAATTAGTCCACTTTGAGCAGCAGCCCACCTCTAAACCACATGTAGATCACACAGTTTGGTTTAATATTGATTGATCCTCAGGCCTGCAGCCATCTGCCTCTGGGAGCATGTTTAACAGCAGGGGATTGGTTTTAGTTGTTCTGACAAAAGGAGGGGGGGTGGGGTGGGGGGGGGGGGGGCAGGGAACATCTGTTCGGACAAGCGGTAACCAGCCTCTGTACTGTGATGAGCGTCCACTAGAGACAGTAGCTGACAGCCTGTTGATACTGCATCTGGTCTGTGGGATGTAGATGCTGGGAGGAGCGGGATCAGATCATGCTGAAGTGTTTTAAAGGGTCACTCCACAGATTTTACACATGAAGTTCAGTGCACTCGTCAGGAGGAGTACTACTCACACTGAGAAAATTGCTGTATGATGTCTCCTGTGGCTCTGGGGGGAGCTTATTGAAAGATACTTTACAATTGCATTATGGGAAATGTAGGATTCTGGGTTTTTGAAAGCTTGACACATACTAGGAGCAAAAAGTCAGGATATCCCAGCTTCTGCTGCTTCGATTTTGACCGTTCTTTTTTCAGTCTGTCTCTTGTGAGTCCCCCAACTGTATGGAAGTACAATACTAAATTGCCGGAGTACCGCTTTAACTGTTATGAGTCTGGAAATCAGATTTTGATGAATAAGCTCTTTTTCTGTTTAGGTTAGTTCGAGTTGCAGAACACCATCAGGAATGAGAGATTATTTTCAAACCACCATTTCAAACCATTTCAAACAAGATGCGAAATCCATAATCTTATTCTATGTTATTTTATGATCACAGTTTGTAAAATGCCGTGGTAGGACACAACCTATTTACTGGATTTTTGTATGGTGACCCACATTCAAACTGAATTTGCTGCACAACATAAACCTCAAAAGCGTGTGTGAAGCAGCTGCCCAGGAGCAACCACTGTCTCCAGATATCTTCCATCGTGGCATCTCGCTGGCGTCAGACTGGTTTGAACATGTGATCACTTCTTCCAAGTCATTTCTTCCAACCTTTTATTTGTTCAGACGGTTATTACCACATGATGGGAATGCAGGGTTAGACCTCTCCTCCTCCTCCTCCTCCTCATCCCCCCCTGTGCACTCCTTTCAAGCCAGTCCCATATCTTCCTCTGGTATGTTCGTCTGTGTTTGATGGCCCCTGGCTTGGCGAAAGGCAGTCATTGATTAACTGGTGGGTTTGACTCCCTGGCCTTTTGCTGAGGCTGTAAACCATCAGCTTTCCATAGCAACCGTCAGCCATAGTTTTGGGCATCCCTTTGTCTGCAGCTCCTCCGTGCTTTAGTGACGTCCCATGCTGGTGGTTTAGTGGCGATGCCTTTGTTTGTCGCGCACAACACTAAAATCACTAAAAGTTGTTCCTCATAACTAACTAATAGTGAATTCAAAGTTGCATTTACTGCAGAGACTTGGCGTGGAGAATGCATTTTGGCTGACAGGATGAGCGGAGGGAAGTGTGGCGAAGCTCCATAAATATATTCAGGGTATTACGGAGGTTTTCTGCTATTTGAATCACAGTCAGGGCTTTGGAAGGCAGATTTCCTCGGCTGCTGCTGATATGTGTAGTGCTCTCATCACGGTATCAAGTGGAAAACTTTACATTACCAAACTGCACCTTTTTAGGTTTTCTCTGAGCTTGTGTAGAAGAGCAGAATGTATGCTATAAATAACTTTGGACATATATTATAAGCTCTTTTTAGATGTGTTAAAGCTCTACTTGGTGTGGGATTTAAATCCACTTGAAAGCCAGACTATGGAACTTTTGAAAGAAGAAATAGCACTTTCTTCCTCTTTCAAATGAAAAGTTGAATTCATAAGAAATAAAACGAACTCTTGCTCAATTCAACACACTCGCAGTTGCTAGCAGAAGATGTCAATCGAAGAAATTTGTGCCAATGTAGGAGTTGTTATTTCTGTGAGCCGACTTACAACAACCTGTACTGTACAGTATAACTGCTTTAACCTCATCCCTGTTTGTTGCCATGTTTTGTGGATACAGTATTTGTGTCACTACTTTTCTGACTCTGCACTGGAGATGATGTCCCCCATTCTTAATGCCACCTAAACAGCTCTGATTGGCTCAGTTGTTTTCCAGCCAGAGAAAACAGCCGCCAACGAGCGCAAGACCAGACCTGTTCGAGTCACTGAACAAAAACAGGGATGTGTTCTGGAACCAGCCTACCTAAGATGATCTCTGCTGGCAGCTTTCCACTTTTTAAGAGACGGAAATAACAAAGAGCAAGTTAGTGCACTACTTGCTCCAACAAAACTGATTCAAACGATAGCCCTAAGTTGCTGTCCAGAACCCTCAGGATCTGGTAGATGTTTCCTGGAAAAACTTCTCTGGTACACAGAAATTCTGATGCAGTTCATGATTGTGGTTAGTTTGGAATAAACAGAAGGACTAGATAATGGTGATATCCTTTATACTTGAACAGAAAGAGAAAAGAGTGCCACTAATAGAAACTTCATCCACTAAAAAGACTTCACCGTTCTGCATACGATGCTTAGATACCAGTATTCTTTCCATTTCTGTCCTGTCTGCATGTTCTTTTTGCTCTGGTGTCTGGATGACACCATCTCATGAACATGCGTGCATGAGATGAAATATGTTTTCACAGCTTCTGACAGGCTGGATGGTGCTGAGGGAATAACATGTGACAGCAGTCATGAGCTGGATTGGAAGTCACTGGAGTGATGTACTACTCCACATAGACACTGTTACTGGCATGTAATTATATAACCGCATTCCTTTGTCATATCATGATAAGTGTAAGCTGCAACACTGTAACTCTCCTGACTGTGCATGAACCCATTCTGGTAATATGTGAAGCGTTCTCGCTCTGACCACCTCTGGTTCCTCTGATCTAATCTTCTGGGAAATGTACTTGAGGCTAAGCCGACACACTGGAAAGATTTAATGTGGTCATACCAGAGTGAAGGGAAAAAAGCACAGAGATGTTATTAGAGCAATGATGGAATATTTGGTCCACAGACACATTTCAGATAAGTTGAACAGACCATGTCCTTTTAATGCCACAATACCCCTGAGGCATGATTTGGCATTAACGCCGATTGGCCTGGGTGGACCCAAAGGAATACTCATAAGTGTTTACAATGATCATTCTTGTCGGCTCTGGTATTAAATACATCGTTTTAATAAATGTTCCCAGATTACAGGTCCCATTTCTTTCACTTTTCATTATTTTTCTGTTTTTTTAAACATAGACTGCTGTGAAGCAGGATTAGTAAAAATCTCATTTATGTAGTTTTAAAAAAATGCTTATTTATTGAATTAATTTCAAGACCTGAACATGCAGAAGAGTCACTAGACCCTATTTGTCTGACTAAAGCAGCTTCTTTCATTAAAATAAGGTAAACCTGCTAAGTGGAGGCGTTCCAGTTTAAATGCTCCAAACTGAATTGATTGGATGGATTTTAAGTAATTTTTAAATGAATTTGAATTTTTTCTACCCTGGTGTCAATACCATAGCCACATTTCAGTACTGATACCACTGTGGTACAAAATCTTGAAAAGAGCACATTTTTCTTGTTTTTTAAAGACCAAACTTCTCCAGTGCATCGATGGATAATAACACGGCTGGAACTTTGCCTAAATAAAATATAATTATCATTATATTATTCTCTATGATAATACTTATATGATATAAATATAAAACAGAATTATTTAAGTGAGATCATTTAAAGTCAATTCATTAATTGGTCGATTGAGCTAATTAACCTCCAACAGATTGATAATCAATTTAGTCATTTCTAAAGCAAAAATGCCAAACATTTGTTGGTTCCAGCTTCTAAAATGTCAGAATTTGGAGATTTTCTGAGTTTCATATCATTGTAGGGCTGCAGTAACGATTATTTTTTATTACTGACTGATTATTGATCAGCTGATTATCTTCTCGATCAATTGACTGATCATTTGATCTATAAAATGTCAGAAAATAGGGGGATCCGTCATAATATCCTGGAGACCCAAGGTGATATTTAAATTGCTAGTTTTGGCCAACAAGCAGTCGGTTGTTTTAGTATCACGGAAGTCCGAGAAAAGCCGCAAATCCTCAAATTCGAGAAGCTGGAGTCAGAGGATGTTGGTCCTTTTGGCTTGAAAAATGACTTATTTATCAAAATAGTTGCCAAATTATTTTCTGTCGATCAACTAATCCATTAATCAATAAATGGTTTCAGCTTTAACATAATTGTGAATTGAATCTCTGACATTTAATAGACTAAACACTAATTGATTATTTGAAAGAATAATCAATTAGTCTTATTTTGTCTGTACAAATGGGTTGAATTTAAACTGAAACAAAAGCAAATTATCTACATTATGCAGGTTATACATATGGTATATACTGTACAGAAAATAGTTTTTTTTTATAGTGCACCTTTAAAAAATGTTGCTCTGTTTGATACAGAAGAAGGCCCTTGTTTTTTATTTTGCTGACAAGTACTATATATAGATTTTCACCTTGACTGAATCTGTATCAGTCCCTATTTGCATTACAGTATGTGCTCTATAATCCACTTAGGTGTTCCTGCAGTTTTATTAGAGAATGGGGTTATAGTGTCCTTGTGGGAAGGCAGTGATGATTTCTGTGTCCTCGCTCCTGAAGTCGGGCCATGTGGAAAGCTCTGTGCAGATAAAAGTGTTGATGACGTGACATAATGAATGATAGACCACACATTCTTTGATGTAGCACTTTTAAAGCATATCCCTGGTTTACGTTTGGTTGTTTCTTGGTGAAAGCGGAGCCAATCCGGAGCACAGTGCGGGGCTGAAAGATGCTGTTCTTGCAGTAATCCTCAGAGTGCACTCACTGTGATGAAGGCAGTGATTAGACCAATCGTTCCTGGAGTGTTGAGGGAGAAATTGCTCTCTCTCACACCGGTCAGGGAATCAATCTAACTGATTAACTGGGGGGATTTCACAGCACACACCTCCATTCATCCTCCTCTCTCTGCAGCCAGTATCTCTTACCAACATTGCCTGTCCTTTCCTGTATGACTTCATTGTAATTATGAAAATGGCAATGTGTCATATTTTCCTGTTGGAAAGTATTTGAAAGCAATGATGAAACATCTCAGTTTCTACTGCAGCTGGTTTCGCTGAGCTCAGCCTTGGAGAAAAGTCATCGTGAAGCGCCGGTTCTTAGAAGAATCCTGACATGCTTATCCCAGGTTAGAGGGTTCTTATGAAGGAAGGAAGACAAGAAGAAAAGATACTGGTGTGTTTTAAATAACTAAACCCAATGTGGTCCTGCCATATGTGGAGCTGATATTTTACTGCTGCATGTGAAACCAAGCAGTAACAGCACTGATCCAAATCATGGCTAATGATCTGTTGGTGATTGATTGATGGAAGTGAATGAGGTTTGTTATTTTAAGTTGGAATAAGATCCAATTCAATGCTGTAGTGCTGCTTTCATAGTCCATGCCTGCAGTAATATTGGGGATGAGCACCTTCCTTTAAGATACGTTTTGAAAGTGAAGAATATATAAGCTATTTACAGTCACAACCTTCACATCACAATACAATCTGCTGTCTACTAATAAACGACAGGAATTTTGCACAAATTAAGTTGTGCCGTGTGTTTGTTACTCTCTGGAGTGGTATTTAAAGTCCCATTAAAATTGTATTTTTAGAGCATTTGCCTTCTTAAGTTAAAGGGGCACTCCACCAGTTTTACATATTAAGTTCAGTTACCCATCATAATGAATACTACTCAGCCTGTGGAAGCAGTTGTATAATATCTTCTGTGGCTCTGGAGGGTGCTTTCCAAAGTAAGGGAAGATTACCCTGGTGATGTCATCAGGGGTATCTAGGAATGGGCTTGAGTCTTAAATATTTTAACAGAAACCTTGCATTACAAACTGTAGTTGTGGGGTTTGAAAGATGTGGACAATTAGGAGGCAAGGGGAGGGGGGGTCTAATTAACAATGCTATTGAGTTGCATCATGGGAAATGTAGGATCCTGTATTTTTGCAGCTTGACCCATTCTAGTGACTAGAATCAGGATATTTCGACCTCTGCTGCTTCGATATTGACAATTGTTTTCTTAATCTGCCTCTTGTGACTCCCGAAACTTTATGACAGTGCACTGCTAAATCGCTGGACTTCCCCTTTAAGTACTGTATATAATGGGATGGGAGTTCTCATATGAAGAATCTTTTAAACGTGTAGGCCAGATCTAATGTGGGGAGGGAAATGCAGTTTGAATTAACGAGCAGGATTACTCAAAAATCTGTCATGGTTTTATTGGTTGGAATTTGTATTTATGCCTCCTAGTGCACCATGTGGTACCCACCAGATAGAAAACAGATTTTCTGCTTTCCAAACAGTAAAAGTAATGGGACTTTGATGTAAACCTAATTTTGTAGATTCTTTTACATTTATTGAGAAGTAGTTATACACATAATACCATGGAAAAGTAGCTAATAAAGTGTCAAAAGTGAATGTTTCATTTCACTGGGACTTTAAAACAGCTTGATGGATGTTTAGAATAATGCAGTCAAGATGTGTGCTGTTGTGTAAGAGCTGGAGTTTCCCCTAGACTGTCAACAGAGGCAACAACAGCAGGAAGCATAGATACTGTAGCACTAAGACATGATAGAAATGTGCTGAATTTAATGACACCCAGTGAATCTATTGTCGTGGTGTGCTTTTTCTTTCTTTGAGCATGTGTTCTGTTAAATATAGTGGCCAGACACAAACACATGACACAGTAATTGCTGTAATAATAAAGTTTTTGTTGTTTGTGAGCTAAGATAAAAGCATTTGGCCAGTCATTAAAAAAGCTTTTGTTTCATCAAATGATTCTTATTCCATTTAAACCTTTTTGAGCAATTTGCCAAAACAAACTTTAAAGCTGCACTATTAAATAATTTTATATGAAAAGTGGATCAAATGATTATGTGTAATGTGAAACGGGTCGCTCATAGTGACAAATTGTTTTGGCTTTCCGCCCCGCAATTTCACTGTTTTGGTTCAGTCTCATGGCTCTCACTAACCTTGTTTCCAGCTGTAACAAGGTAGCTGTTTTCAGTAAAAAAAAAAAGCTCTGATAAACCCTCTGTACATTCCCTGCTCAGCACTAAACAGCAGACAGACAAAGCTAGCGGCTAGCTGGTGAACACAGCGGAGCATTTAGCAGCTAAAGCAGATATTTTTCTCCGGAGTTGGTGGAGACCAAAACCAGAGCTAAAAGGAGAGTATATATTAGACTTACCTTTATGAGGTCATCAAAAACACTAACGCTAATGTTTCTCGTTTCTGCTGGTTGTGAAAATAAGCAATTGTTTGCTAACACGTTAGCCATATCAACTTTATACGGTAATAATATGTCAATGTTGTGTTTTCAGCTTGTTCCTCTGCCCACAAGTGGCTGAAAAACCAATTAATGCTGCTTTAACTAAAGTTGCAGAAAGACAAAAAAAAAAACAAGATCCATGTCTTAAATTTTCATCATACTGATGGGAAGCAGAAACAAAACCAATGCTTTCAGTAATTCTGTCCCCAAAGAGACCAAAATAGTCAGTTTCAGCATTAAAAAGTTGAATAGAAACAGCTTAACCATGCAGATCTTAATCTGCAGAAACCCATTCAGTGGTATTCTGTCTTAATCAAACCCAGAACATAACATCAACATTTGTCCTTCATTTACCCGAAGGTACCTTGTTTGCATTCCCTCATTGAAACCATGGTTTACAGCTAGCTGCAAGTTTTGAAACTCAGTTTCCAAATGTCAAAGGGACCACCCTCCCTGCTGTGGGGAAAGTTGATCACCAGAGAGCTCAACCTCCATCACCCCTGGGTTCACCTTCCCTGTCACCTCAGCTGATTGGCTCCTATGAGGACTGATCACCATAGAGAACGTGACCTTTGAAGACGAGGCCTCCCAAGTTAAAACCAGAGTTCACCAAGGCCACCTAGGGAGATGTGTGCTTGATAGGGTATAGCGAAAGAATGTATGTTGGGTTTTGCTTGTACAGTATTGTCACCATAACTCACTGCTAACTAGGTGATGTCTGGACAGCTATGGGTAGATTAACTGACAAATGTTGAGTCCTGTTAAGTAGTTGTCAGGAAGATAAAGTCATAAATGTGTTGAGCAACATTCAGACATGCCAGAAAGATAAACTCATCCCAAACATTTTTCACTTAAAGCCCTTCCAGTCTAAATAAAGGACTTAGTGGTTTGAGGTGTGGTTAATTTCTCTGCGTGGTTAGGGTTCGGCATCTCTCTGGTCTCATTAACTGCCCAGCCCAGCGGTCTGTTTAATATGAGAACGGCATGTCTGCACCAGATCTATCCAGTGCTAGAGATAAGGTGTGAAAACCCCCCATTGTTTGCGTGGAGACTTGTGTTTGGGACCAGAAACAGACGCTGTTTCCATAAACATAGACAGTAGAGATAAGCCTGTCCTGCCTGCTCCTTCTAGAAGATTTTATTTGGTGATCTTGTTCAAGCTGGAAATATCCCAGCAGACCTCTCTTCGTAGATCGGTCATATCCAGTTTATTGACTTTACACCAAGTGCGTCCATTAAATTACCTTTCATTCCTGTAATTGCAAAATGAAGCACTGCAGTTTCTCTGTGTCAACACTGTGTGGGTGCTCTATAATGAAAATCTACATGATTTATGATCCTAACCCTCCCCACCTTCTCCCCTCTGAATATGATACATGGCCCGTTTAGAGCATCTCCATATCCTGGACCGTTTCAGGGACCGGGATAAATGCTCTGTGTCTCACAGGACCATAAATCTACTCTTATTTTGTTGAGCTCTATTGTCTGACACTCCCTGAAGTGTGTCTCCTTGCTGCGGGAGGATCCATCATGATAAGTAGCTGCGTGGTGTTGTAGTGGCTGAATTGATGAGTGCTAATTGGCATCAAGAGACTGCCAGTAATGGACTTCAATGACAGCGTTTCACTGAAAGCTTAAACCAGATGGATTGATTAGGAAAATAGCACGCGTTCAGCTGCAGCCCATGTATTGATGCTAACGACGTCGGCTTTGCTTTGTGATTCAATCATAAATTCATTTTTTATTGAAAACAGTCTTTTAAAGGTCACTATTTACGGCCTGTTTTCCTTGAAAATGTCATGATGTATGAGTTATTGTAAAGTGTCAGTAAAAGGGCAAATATTCAAGAATGTTAAATGTTGAGATATATTTTAGGATTGGAGATCATAAAGAAAAGAAAAATAGGAGCAACATAAATGGAATCCTGCTAAGGTCATGCAAACATACTCACATTTAAAGTTGTAATTCTAAAGATTTCAGTCCTGGTTGATTTGTTGAAAGCAGCAGCAGCAGCAGTAAATGCTCAGTTTGCATTAGCAGTAAATGGAATGCTGCTATGATTTTTCTGGCTGATCATTCTCTGAATCCACCACTTTATCCTCATCTTTAACTACTTGTCTATCTATTGATCTTTGGTATGCCCACAGTTAGTGTGCACTAATGCATCTTCAATGCCTTGTGTCCAATAAACATCCTGCTTTAGACAGACGTGGTGGGCTTTGAGTCTGTAGACACTGATGACGGGACGAGTAGTCAGTGTTTTCACCCCCATGAAATAAATAGAGCATAAAAATATCCTTGTGGACAAGTGGGAGCCGATGCTTTTGATTGCTTTTGTTTTATTTCCGTCAAGCGTAATTTGACAGTCTTGTTTGCTATGATGTAAAGACAGTGTAGTGACTTTAGGTGGAATCAAAAAATTATAATATGATCATACTGTGTTTCACAAGATTCTGTTGTCCAAAACTGTTCCAAGCAAACTGTAAAGACAAAATAACAAGTTTGATATGTTTTGGGGGCTTTTTATGCCTTTATTTGAGGGTTGAAAGTAGAGAGAAGAAAAATACCTGAATACTTTTACCAGCTAAACGTTTAGTAAAATCTATTATGCAATCAAAAAGGTGGGTGAACTTTTGTGCTTCCACTACATCCCATTATTTTCTGTCAGAGGACAATGCAGCAACACAGTGTATAAAGGTACACACTTGCCACTGTTTCTGAAGCGTGTGAAGCGTCTGAGCATGTTTGTGTGTACAGTATGTGCTCTCTGTTTTGCTGACTCATGTGCTGATCCCTGGTGGCCTCTCTTCTGTCAGTGACCACACACACACACACACACAGGGCCTGTAGGGTCAGGCTCAGTCAGTCGGTGAGTGACAGCTGCCAGCAGCAGTTTGTGCTGAGAGAACAGTGTAGAGGAGGAGAAATGTCTTCCCTCATCCATCAGCCTGCAGCGGCTCTGCACCACTGGGGCCTGCATGTCCACACATAACACCACACTGAACAGTGCTGCCTGTGCTGGGTGTGATTTGATCACAGATACTCAGTGTATGGAAGTTGTTAGTCCAGTCTCTACATACTGTAGCACATGACCACACCTTCCCAGAGCATCAGTCACCACAAATACGTTCTCACCCTGGGGAAACACTGCTAAATAATACATTGTATTTGGAAAATAAATGTGTGTGGTACCAGAACAAGTCTTTTGAAGTTGGTTAAATTTCAACTTCAACTGGGTGTGGCAATTTTGATGTCTCTATGAAATTATAAAATTTAGGGGTTAGGGGTATGAAATTAACTGTAACTAGGTGCTTGATTAATATGAATTTAAAAGGAAGTGGTATGGTACTACAAAAGAGTGCAATGTATTATTCAAATTTTAATGGAAATCCACGATTTTGTATCAGAAAACAAGACTACAGTCAGTCATGCTAGCAGCTCTGTGAGGCTGTACTTAACGGTGCTTTGAGCTAAATACTAACATCAGCTTGCTATCATGCTAACAATGTCAATGCTAACATGCTGATGTTTAGCGGGTATAATGTTTACCATGTTCACAATCTCAGTATAAGCATGTTAGCATGCTAACTTGTGGTTTTTCTCTGTTTTACATCTATGCAACTTTAATACAAGACAAAACATTCAAAATCATTTCAATTGGGATTTGGAAATACTGATGGCTGTTTTTCACTAATTTTTGACATTTTATAGACTAAATGATTAATTGATTAATCAAATAAATAATCAACACACTAATCTATTATGAAAATAATTGTTGCAGCTCTAGTTCAACTCCATGATTCCAAGCCAATTGTAATTTAAAACTGACAAAATTAGTTATTGAAGTTTGTGTTTTACATATGTGCAGAGTTTTGTTGATGAAATGCATAACAGTGAGACATACTGTAGTTCATTTACAGCTAGTAATTATGAAATTAACTGGAACTAGCTACTTAACTAATGTGAATTTAAATGGAAGTGGTATGATACAACAGAAAAGTATGACGTATTATTCTAATTTTAATGGAAAACCACGATTTTGTTTCAGAAAAGAAGACTATAGGTCTACAGCCATGGTAGCAGCTGTACTTAGCTGTGCTTTGAGCTAAATGCTAACAGCAGCATGCTAACATGCTCACAATAACAATGTTGACATGCTGATGTATGGCAGCAAAGTTTAATAATGTTTACCATGTTCGCAATGTTAGTTTAAGCTTGTTAGCATGCTAACATTAGCTAATTAGAACAAAGTACAGCTGAGGCTGATGGGGCATAACAACATATATTTCTGCATGCTTATGTGAAACATTTTTAAAGGTTAAGTCCTCCATTGATAGCCACTGGAATATTAATCAATAATACAATAAATATACAATCAAACAACATCACATGCAGGCTGATATATGATCTTTATTAGATCCTAATAACAAGTCCATATTGGCACAATATATCATTAACTCACAGTTCTTACAGGTGCAGTTATTAACCTTAGTCATCATTGTTTAACCAAACCCTCTAACAGACACGTTTAGGTTGACAGAACTGCTGAGTAAAAATGACGCAGTGTGCCACAGAGCCCTCACCAAAGCCCTCCAGCTCTCAGAGTGAGAGATGAGTTTGTCATGACTGTGTCAGATACACGCCGCTTCATGCTGCGTTCTTTTAACCAGCATTTTCATTAGAAATGACTGAATTGATCTGCACCGGGGAGATCATGTGAGTGCAAGTCAGACATAGGAGTGTGTGCTATGAGTCAGGGAGGTGGAGGGAGCAGAGCGCTGCAGGCAGAATCCTGAGGAAACAGGAGCTAGGTGAGGGGGTCGGATGACTGCCGAAGTGGAGAGCATGAAGACACGGTGGCTGAGCTGACGTGGCTCTGCAGACCGCAGTATTAACATCCTGATGACTACTTTCAAATATCCCATTCAGCATCTTTTTGTTTTTCCCTTTCATGACCAGACTGATGGTGTACTCATTTTCCTGCTGATGAGACTTCCAAATATCGACAGAAACAATTTCAGCTGTGGAAAATACCAACCAAAATAATGTTGAGTATGGTGTCGCAACCACCGAAGGAAACGCTGATGGAAATGTTAAAAACTGGCCTCTTCACTCCGCATACAGAGGCTGATGCTGAAAAAGAAATACTAATGCAAATAAGCAAAGTGCTGCATTTGGACGGCTCATGTAGGCATGTGGCATTTCTTGTACCAATATAAAGCATCAATTTAACTGGTATTTCGCACAACCGCTGTACTAGTCAGCAATTCTTCACAAGCTGATAATGTCCTAACTTGTGTGCAGAATACACAGCTGTGTGCACAGGATGTGGAAATTGTAAACTTGCTGGCATAAGAAGAGTAGAAATGTATAAAGCATCATAAAGGGGCACCTAGGGCTTTGCTTTAGTTGAAGGGACTACATCTTCCAAGATCTTGCTGCCTCTCAACTTACTACTTACTACTAAATCAAAAGTAGATGCTGCAGAAATGAAATGAAGTAGGATTCTATAATCGCATGGCTTGCTGCAAAGGCATTGAGAAGCTCATTTTGGTGCATAGCTTAGGAGAAATAGTTTTTTTTTTCAAGTTTGAAAAATGGAAGCAAGGACGAGCAAAGTGAAAATTGTACATTCAACTAGTAATAGTGGCCTGCGTGAAGTTGTAACACCCTGTTAAATCTGCTCACTATATCTCATCGGAACTACTTCTACTATTTTACAGTAGGTCAATACAATTTAAGAAAAATCTAAGTAAAATAAAAGTGAATTAATTCTGTTAATTGTGGCTAGCACGAGCTTCAAATCACGAGGTTCAAATCCACCTGCTGGCTGGGACATTTCTCTTTGCATGTTCTCCCTGTGTATGGATGGGTTACCTCTGGGTTCTCGAGTTTCCTCCACAGTCCAAAGACATGCATTTTAGGTGACCTGACAACTTTGAATTGTCCGTATGTGTGAATGTGAACAGTGTGTCTGTTTCAATGTGTTAGCCCTGTGATAAGACTGCCAATCTGTCCAGGATGTATGCCACCTCTCACCCAATGTCAGCTGGGATAGGCTCAAGGCCTGCACAGGATAAGCACTTTAATAATAATAAAAGTACATATGAATAGAAGAAATAGAACTGAAACTGGTCTATGGGCTGCATATAACACCACTTGTCAAAACTGAACAAACACCTATTTTCCATCGCTGTCGCTGCCCACAGCTCATGATGTAATCAGGTGGTTTCTTCCCAAGCTGTCAGTGTGCGTCTGTCCAAACTAAAAGGGCATCTGGCTTTGTTGTACATCACAGCAGCCTCCTGTGTAATGGAGAAGTTTCCATCTTTACCTTAGGCCTCATGTTCTCCGCTGACGACAGGCAGGGATCTTATCTCTGTCCGGGCCGGAAGACCTTTCCCTCGCAGGACAATGGTGCTATATTGAGAAAGCAATAAACATGAGATTGCTTATCTATTATCGAGCTTGTGGCACATGAAGGGAATGAATTAGTTATGTGCATTATGTGTTTTGACATTTCAAAGCAGGATGGTGAGTGGATGCGATTGATAGTACCAGAGAGACCGTGTGTGCTTGTTGGGTCTGAGTTGTGTCATGTAAGTGAATAGAGGTCTGATCAGTGTGAGGATCAACACTGTCACTTCATGACTAATAGCTGTAGTAATATTCTGTGCCTGCGGCTTCACACTAGAGACACCTTCAACCAAAAACAGGTTGAAGGCAGGTTAGCAAGTTATTTTTATTCATTAGTCTTGACAGTAAGTGTACAGATCTGGACCACCACATGGACAATGGTGTTTTACTTTGAATAATAGTGAATCATGGGAACATTTGTGAGTGCTTTTAAAGTATACCTGTCAAGCACCATACATACTCTGTATGTCACATTTCAAAGCAGCATTGGGTAACTTGAACTTGAACCAATAACTGTTTTTGTTTTGGCCACTTTGGAGCAGTGGAAACAAGCTATCAACATAAAACTGACATATTATCACTTTATAAAGTGGATATGTCAAATCTCTTAGCAAACAGCTGCTTATATACACATCCATCAGATATGAGGCATCTTTCATTTGGATTTGTTTTTGTCCAACTTTTGAATGTTAAGTTCAATATCCACTCTCCTTTTAGCTCTGTTTTTGGTCTCCACCAATTCCTGAGGAAAGAATCTGGCTCTTTAGCTGCTAAATGCTCCACTATGTTCACCAGCTAGTTGCTAACTTTGTCTGTCTGCTGTTTGGCGCTACAGGTAGGTAGCACATTGAAGAGCTGAGGGGCACTAAAGAGCTGGTGATAATTCTCTGTGGGTTTGTCACTATGAGTGAGACCTTTCACAGTACACAGTTATTTGATCCATTGTTATTATAAAAATATTGATAAGTGCAGCTTTAAAGAGTTCCATGAAGTTAAGCCTGAACTGAGGCAGCATTAGGTGCTTTAACTGTATTGTAACAGCACTCCATGTAGTTTTTATAGCAACTGAAAATGCAACGTTTAACAACAACACAACAAGTGCAAGTGTATGTGACCATCAACCTGACAGTGTTGAGATGATAGCAGTGAGATCACCATGCACCTGAAGTCCTAAAAATTTGAGTTATGGGATGTATGGACCGGTACATTTGCCATAGCTAACGAACATCTAACAAACTCGCTATCCCTTTAAATAGAAGATTCAGTCTGTCGTTACTGTGGGCTTAAATACCTACCGAAACGGCATTTGTAGATCATCTTATCTCCTTAATTGGATGTATTTCCTGTAGAAGCAGGATGTCGGGGTGAGGCACATCAGATACTTCAACTGTGTAAACCGATGGGATTTCATTTAGCGAGAGAAGACAAGACTTATTTGATGTTGGGGGTATTTTACTAATTAAAGATTTCACTTCCGATGCAGCTTCCTGCTTCCTCAGAAAGGAAAACAATATCTTAACAAATGTGTTAATTCTTGCAGATGATAAATAAATAAACTCTCAGCTCAAAGTATCATCCCTCATCACTTTTGTATAGTGACAAGGGTCTCTGTGCTCATGCTTTGTCTTTTCTTGTGACTGTGTTGATGATGGTGAACAGAGTGTTGTCTGAGTCAGCACAGCCTGCATGTGTTGTTGGTTCCTGTTTGAGCACTGCTTTCACCCCTGATGCTGTCAGAACATCTTCACCTTACTTACCTCTCTGTTGGCCTGTATGACAGCCTTCTGTGTGTACTTTACTGTATTCTGTGTGACAGTGGGCCACATTTCTTTGAGTTTTAAGATAAATGGACCCATACACGTTCAGTGAATCCCACAAAATGTGGTTAATTTCTTTTAAACTGTTCTTTTTGTAAGTCCTTGTGGGTTCTGTGAAGCATAATTAAAACAAATGATGTATGTTCTGTTTTCCAGGCTGTATGCTGTGTTTTGGCCAGTCAGCCTTCTTCCGCTTCAACCACCCTGAAGAAGCCTTCAGGATAAAGAGCATGGTGCCCCAGGGAGGAAGTGTCTCCACCGGGGACTACAGACTATGTCCAGGTACTGTATGCATTCTCATACTACACCCATTCAGTATCTAACTGTATTTTCAGCCTGTTTTCACTCAGCAGTGCTACCTTAAACATCATGTCAGGGGTTCTTTCTTCCACAAACATGGGCCCAGTGTGAATAAAAACACACTGACCTTTTGTCACATGAATAATAAGGCCTAAAAAGACCATTTTCCTCCTGAAGTTCCAGTTTCAGCATGGGCTGTGTGAATGAATGGGCCAGATTGTTGCAGAGCCCCTCAGACCGGTGGTGAGGTGGAGCAGCACAGCAGTTTATTTTACAGGTGGATGTTTGCACTGCAGTAAACCCCCAGCTTTTTCCTTTTTTATAGCCTGGGAAGGGTGGAGAAGCACAAGGCGGTCTGCTGGGACCAGAACAGTATATTAATTTGGTGATACAATACTGGGCCAATATATTTAATAACAGTCTGTTAAACTGCAATGTACTTTGATTTTGTTTTTATGTTTTATGTCATAAATTGGTTCTTAAAGACAATACGTTTCCACTACTGTTGCTGTAAGAGCTGTAAACCCACCTAAAGAATGTACTGAGTTGGTTTAAATGACTTTCCCACTCTGACAAAAGAAATATTACGTGGAAAATAGAACCTTCTCATAATTTTTAGGCCCCAAAATGGTCATTGTGGAACATAACTTCATGAAATAAATGGCATAAATGGCCTATTAGCAGAGTAAGCTCTGTTACAAGACTGGTGGTCAGTATCAGCCTTTAAAATGCAGTACCCGTTGAACCCCGCAGCCTGAATGGTGCCCAGCTGGGACCTGGTGCTGGAGTTCACACCATGCATGTTTTATGAGCATCTCATTCCTCTGCGTCTCCAGGCAAAGTTTTCAGCTGCTTGTGTGTGTGTGTGTGTGTGTGTGTGTGTGTTTTCTGAGTGCTCCTCCTGGCAGCCGCACAACAGTGAGTGTACCTTTTCTTGGCTAGCTCCACTATCAAGGATCTGTCATAGCATCTTGTTATTTCCCTCCTTTCACTGTTGACGCTGCCTGCCACTGGGGGATAAGTATAGCGCACTGGCATGCTGGCTGCTGTGGACTTCCTGATCCAGTAATGAAAGCCTTCCGTTGTTTAGAAACATACAATTTTCCTCAATTATGCATTCCTGAGTTGCATTCAGATGAAACCTGCTTATACCACTCCCATGATAATCTGGGCATGTCTGTCGTATCTACTTGGAAACATTTTAAAATTACACTTGTTATCTGTGTATGAATTCAAAGGCCAGAGCTATTATGGAGGGCAAACCCAGCTAAACCCAATTGACCTACTTTTTATGAGAAGATATATTTTCCAGCTTTTCTGTCCGAAATAAAACAATGATATGAATTTATAGTACACGTACTGAACCCTGCTGATATATGGTATTATGGTCAATTAGTGCTATAAGGCCGTAAAACTGTACTCATTGGACCTTAAATTACCTGAGCCAGGGGTTGCATTTTCCCACTTTGCAATTTAATTGAATCTATTGGAGTAAAAAAGCTTGGCACAGTGGAAATACTATGGATGGAAGCGAACTTGATACCATATTCCATAAACATGTTCCAATAAAAGTTGCTAACAGGGCAAAAAATGGAAATAGAGCATTCACACTAGAGTCCTTCTCTGGCTGAGTCGGCTGGCTCCACACACACGAATGGAAAAAAGGTAATTTACTGATGTGGAGTCTTTTTGATTTTTATTGAACACAAAGGTTCAAATTTTGGCCCAGCTCTGTTCCTTGGGGCTTGAGCAGAACCCTATAAAAGTACAACTCAGTACACTTTCTTCCAATACAGTTTTTGTATTACAGTATTACCCTCACAGCTACCACAATGTACCTATAAGTAATGGTATAATTAATAGGGAATGAGAAACTGTACCTGGCTGTATTTATTAGTGAATTTCCCCCTCTTCTCACAATTTGAAATGCCTTGTCTTGACCAGGGGAGGATGTTTAGATGGAAGGGACAGTGGAGACAGACCCGGCAGTAGGAGTCACAAGTGCCTTAATAAAGACCTGATCCCTCACTGGTTTCCCAACCTAAACACTACCATACATTTTCTATGCCAACAATTAAAACTGGATCTCTGCAGTGGTGGACGAGTGCTTTTTCCTCTGCACCTCCTTGAAGCCTCAGTCAGTGAGTTGCCTTCACTGACTTAAGTAACTTTACCTTTTATTCATTCAGGCTGAATTGGTGCAAATATGTACAATGAATATGAGGGTTTCGTGCTGCGTTTTATTGTGGATGCGTCCCACCTCACCTGAATAAAGAGCCTCTCTGCTAACATCAAAAGAAAAATGTCCTCCTGCATGTGAAACACCACAGTGCTACTGTATCTTGGTGATGCCAGTCACCTTCACCTGTCTGTTGTTTAGTTTTGGCGAGCTTTACCAGGTCAGTGACGGTCCACTGACCAGCCGTCTTCAGCCAGCCGTCTCTCAGCTGCCACCTCTTCACTGATTGGACGTTTCCTGTGTCCCTCTGCCAGGCCAGCAGACGGCTTTGTGACTCTGAGCTGCTTACTTAAAGTGGCCGACGGCTGCAGTTACAGTATCTTTTTCAGGGACTATTTATAAACCCCCAGTTCCATTTTGCTGTCTGCTATCTCTGTAGCCTCCCTCCCTGGGTTTCCCCTCCAGTCCCTTCCTGCACCCACCCGCTGTCCTTCTGCGTGTTAGCCTCGCTTTTCAATAAAAGGCCTTTATCTTCCTGTGATTTGGCTGCTGTATCTGTCACTGGCTGCTTGACAGTCTGCAAAAAGCAGCACTAAAGGCAGGGCTGAATGCCTGTGATGCAGTTGATTGTTTTTGTGGTTGCAGTATGGCACCACCACATGTTGAATCTCTTATTTTTTTTAAATTATGCAATGAAAACAAGTGTCCATCAATAAAATAGGGCTGGACAATTTTGGACGACAAACAGAGAATCTTTTTGCCATTCAAAGCAGTCAACACCTCTTTCCTGCCCCCTTATTTCCATTTCTAAACCAGTGAAAACCCACATGAGGAAAATCCCTTTTTTTCCTTTAATATTTCACCATATTGGATCAGAGGCCTCTTGTCAGTATTTTGTATGGAAAGTTCAGCTAGAAAGCACAACACACATAACCTACAAATAATTGTAGTTTCTACTTAACTTCACCCTTCCAAAGTTCTTTGTTTTGATTAATTGATTTTTTTTTTTTTTTTTTACGCTATTAGCTTTTTACACCACTGAGGACTGACTGTGTGACAACTTCAAAACGTTATATGTGTGTTTAGGCTGTATTATATTCTCAATATATAGTAAGAGTCAAATTTAAATAGAACAGTGATTTGAACACTGGTCAAATCTCAATAAGTACGTTAACTCAACTATTAAACTACTTACTAAATTTGAGATACTTGTACTTTACTTGAGTATTTCCATTTCATGCTACTTTATAGTTCTACTCCACACTACAATTCAGAGGAAGATATTGTAGTGTTTACTCTGCTACATTTATTTGACCAATATAGTTACTGTGCAGATTAACATTCTAATACAAACATATCATGAGCTTATAAAATATGGTGACTATAGATTCAACTGCCCAGTATATAACAGTATATCAAACTGATACAAATTAGCTACATCTTGACCAACTACTACAGTAAAATGCTGCTTACACACATATAATAATCCAATACTATAATATGTCATAGTATAATACTCACAGGGCCCATTGTTCTGCTTTATGAATACTTTGACTTTACCTTACTTTACCTGTGATACTTAAAGTACATTTTGCTTATAATACTTAAGTGACATCTTTAGTGACTTTTTCTTGTTATGGAGTATTTTTATATTGCAGTATTGCTACTAAGGATCTGAATACCTCCTCCACCACTGGTATTGAAATGTGTTGTGATGAATTTTGAATGCTGCAAAAAAGCTTGATTTCTTGCAGATAAGTTTATGGTAAAAAAATATATGGTTGTGGCTTCAGTTGTCATTGTATGTATGCATACTGATAGCTTGAAAATCACAGTTTATATAAAGAAACTGGCTTCCAAAAGCTCTTTTGTTGTTGCTGCTGTGTAAGCTAATGTGTTGCTCTGGTGATCAGACCTAATTATAAAAAGCTGTATTGTGGCCTGTCATTGCCACTGGATGACAACGTCTTTATCCATTTTAGTGATGGTCCAATACTTCAATTCATCCAGAAAGCTTGTTTTTTGTGCCAGTAAAATATCAGTATGGCGCCACAATGTGTTGTCCAGATGGATAATTTGTTCATGCTTTGTTCCCTGTATCATCTTAAACTGACAAAATCTGCATTACAGAGCCAATAACAACGACAGGCCATAAAATCCACTGCCCTGACTCTTTAAAACAGCGCTATGAATCTCGCAGCAAATCACCCTGGACAGGAAGAGCTATGTCAAGTTAGCCAGGATATCGGAACTAAGATGATTTTACCTTCAAAATAAAATGCATTTCTCGTTTGAGGACAATGGCATGTTTAAAGAGCTGTTCTTCCGAGCGATATGGTCTCATGTTTGAATTTACGTGTGTCTTAAATGTAAAGGGCAAAATCCAGTATTCTATTACTTTTCAGAACACTAGGGACAATGCTGGTATTTGACATAATCAAGACCGACTTATATTATTTATGTCTGTCATATTAAGATGGACATTACAATATACCTTGTATTATTTGGTCGTTTTAGCAATGACAGCACATTTACCAAGAATTTTCCACGTGGACTAAGTTATAGTTTTATTTTGAAGATCATGCACGGAAAAGCGATATTGCGTTTTTAGTAACTTGACACCAGTAGTAGACAGCAGCGGTGCCTAGCACTCCAACCCCCGGCTGAAATATCACCTCGGTGGTGAGTCTCCATATCTCCCTCGGTGTGTGTGGAGCCAGGCACGGCAGGGCTCCGTCACACCCGGTCTGTAACCGGTGTCCGGAGGATGTGGGCCTCCGTGTGTGTCATATAGCAGGTGAACCGCACTGAAACTGACCGGGTCGCAGTTTTATTCCTTCATGTGAGTAACCCTACTGCTTAATGCCTGAGCTTTGGGCAAGAGAAGTGATTCGAACCGGTCACACGCCAAACTCCATTAAAAATCTGTTGGTTTAATGTTCATTTGCTTTTCTGGAAAGGTGCACACAGCGTAAGGCATCAACACATACTCAGTGCGATTCATTAGAATGCCATTCTTTATCCAGCATACAGGTGATGAATAAATATGTCCTTTATTCGGAAAAAAATGATTTTTTTTTTGTTTGGGTCACAATATCACAACGTGTTCTGATGAGGGGACATATAGGGAATGGCAGATGAACCAAACGTATGTTTAAGCAACTACAGCTTATTGACGATGGAATTTATGCCGAATTGTAGAGGTCCTCACATGTAATAAAATGTCTTAGGTTATATTATATCAGACACGCAGTTTTACCGGCAGGTAAGTTAACATTAAATTGCCAGATTTTTAAATGAAGTTTGGCATGGTCTACTCGAGGCGATAGTCTGTATCCCATGACATCATTGCATGGGCTTTCTCACAGCAAACGGTTGCTTTTATTTTTGTCACCCCACCCCCCTCGATTTTGACTGTAACGTTACTGTACAGAAGAATCAAGCCGGTATGTTGTCTGTGAGACACGATGTGACATTGACATTCATGCGGTGCTCAACGCATAACATGTATTAATGTGACAACTAGCAGACCTTAATGCTGTATAATTAGCATGAAAATGTTTTCAGATTTAATTGTGGTCAGGCTGTCATAGAGGCAAAGCTTCATTGTATGGCAGAGTCATTATAGGGTACAAGGCAGGAAGCTGCTCCCATGTCTGTTGAACAAGCTAATGCATTATTTGTGAAGCTTCTATATTTTAGAGCAGTTTTGCTATTGGGACATCTCTCTCTGACATCATCTTTACGAAGAGACAAAACTGACTTTTCTATTGCATTCTATTCTGTTCTATGTTTGTGTTATCATTTGCTCTATCCCACAGTCATTCTTTATGATTTCTAATGTTATTACATCACTATTGGACATGATGGCTATATTCTTCTGTTGTGTTCTATTACTTCTCAGTGTTTGCACTGATGACTCCACACTGCAATTATCTTCATGTTTCCATTTAAACAGACAACAAGTGCATTTAGCATTAATAAAACCTGATCTGCGCTCTGATCCCAGCCTCGAGGCCATGCTGGTGAATCTCCCACGTGGCCGTGCGTTTCTGTTGTAATAATCTACTATACTGACATTAGAGAGAGACGGTTAAGATTAGATTACCCGGCCTGTGTCCTACGTTGCTTTCGGGCCACACAGTAATTGGGTTATGTAGGCACATTTTCTCCTGATCCCTATCCAATGCACAAGCCTGTCTGTTCATCTCCACGGCTGTATCCTTCCTTCTTTCCTCACCCCTAATCCCTCTTCTTGCACGGCTTCTACACTGGGCCGGAAAATATAGATTTGATGATGATTTTGAACATATCTCAAATAGTAGGGACAAAGTTACGACTGGACATGGAGGTTCTGAAATATCATTAAGTTTAAGGAAATTTGTTAAATTAAGACGTTAGGGGCTTTTGCAATGTATTTTCTGAATTGTCTTACGAATGCATTAGATGTTGTTGTTCATCCTGACTGGGTGGGAACCCAGACCTCTTAATGTAAGATGGAAAGACAACCTAATCAAACCAGGAAGGAAAGAACTGTTTGTTTGTTTGTTTGTTTGTTTGTTTGTTTGTTTGTTTGTGATGGAAATTCATGAAAAAGTTATCAAGGCTACGGTGGGGACCCTGTAAAGAAAGATACAGGCAAATATAAAAATGTTCTGAAAATGTGTGGCCTGTGCTAAAGAGAACTGTGAAAAAGCAATTTTTTCTGTTGAAAGACAAAGAATGACATTGTAAAGCACTATGTTAAAAATCACAAAGGGCTTTGTTGGCGAGGTTGTGTTGCTTCAGGTACTGGTCCATGAGTTTTAAGGCTCATCATAGACGCCAAAACAATGCATAGTGGTTTATAATGCGGTGAGACAGGATTTTACAACTGGAAAGTTATCACGGTGACAATCAGTTCATCCTTGTCTTGAGAATTTCCAGGTAAACAGTAGAATTACACTGTTCCATGTTACCAAAGTAATCTACCAAGAATGTGGGCTAGGATATATTTGACTGACCAATGCAGTGCCTTGCCAGATGATGTTGCATTTATATTGCAGAGGCCAACTTATTTGTTGGAGGACCTGATGCTTTTTTGCCAGAGCCCTCAGCGTCAGAACCCCCACCACCAATGGATTGCTCTCTTGAAACAAATGAGGAGGCTACTTTTTGGACGCACCATAATCTCGTTCTGAACGTGGCCTAAACACCTTTTGTTGTATTCTGTGCATTTGCTTTGAATTAAGGAAAGGCCATTCCAACATGTTGCTACATTGAGGTTTGATGAACTTTGTGACATTTAATGACTTGGAACACTGGTTAAGAGTTTGTTTGAATTCTTCAGTTCGAGGATAATTTAGACTCCCAATTTTGACTTGGTTGCACAAAAGATTAAACGTGACTATATTCTACTTTCTACGCATTGTATTGTTTTGTAAATAAGACAAAGCCTGATGACGGTTGTTCTCTGTCTTCTTTCCCTCAGACACGGAGAGCTTGGTCAATGGGAATCACCAGGCCAGCCCAGCCCAGTCTCCCCCAGCTCCTGGAGAGAGAGTCCAGTCTGAGCACAGTGCAATCGTCAGCTCTATTGAGAAGGACCTCCAGGACATCATGGACTCCCTAGTCATGGATGACCCCCAGCCTTCTTCCTCGGAGGGCAAAAAGCCTCCTGGAGGCCAACCCATTCCCCACTCCCCTCTGTCGCCCATGGTCAATGGAGGGGGCCGGTATCTGTTGTCCCCTCCTACAAGCCCAGGGGCCATGTCCGTGGGGTCCAGCTATGAGAATACATCCCCTCCATTCTCTCCCCTCTCGTCCCCCTCAGCGGCCAGCAGTGGGAGCTTTACCAGCCCGTCTCCTAGTGGAGGACCCCAGGACCAGAGTTCTACTCTGCCGCCAGTGCCTGTACGCTCCTCTAGCTACAACTTCACCACCCAGCCTCCGCCTGTACCCCAGCCACGGACCATACTGCCTAACTTCAGCAGCGGTGGGATGGGCCAGAAGGTTCAGGAGAGCCCCAGGCTGCAAAGGAAGGTCTTAACAGAGGCTCCTCCGAGCCCCAAGCCAAGCCGCAGAGGTCTAGGCCAAGATGGATCTGAGAGCCCCCGACAGACCCCTCTTCTGTCCTCTAATGAATCTCTCACTAGTAGAAACATTGTGCCAAGTAGCCCCAGACTCACTTCCAAATTCCCCACCTGTCCATCCCCATCGCCCTCCAGTCCCAGGACCAAGACAACCACAGTGCTCCAGGAAAGGCCTGCCAGCCCTTTCAGAGAGCAGACCAGTCTAGCTGATTGCTCCCTAACCTCCAGCCCCTCCAGGCAGCTTTCCCAACCCACCAGAGCCTTCCAGCCTCCCCTGGACCCCATCGTCCACATCATCCAAGGATCGCCACTCCAGCAGCATCCACGTTCACTGCAGCCCCCTGAAAGCCCTCGCATGGCCAGGAGAAACATGGAGCTGAACAGCGGCAGCGGAGGGGGCAGCAGTATGAGAGAATTGCCACCTCTGAGCCCCTCAATGGCTCGGAGAGGGGTGCCGGTACTCCCAGGGGCACTTCCAGGGACTATCCCCACCTTGAGGACTCCAGATAGCCCCTCAAGTCTGGGAAAGTTTGTCCCAGAGAGTCCCAGGCTCCGACGCAAGTCCGGATCTACATCCGAGGAGCCGATATGCAGCAGGGGGATCCGAGCCCGCAGTCCGTCGCCTACCTCTATGATGATGGAGGGTGGTGGTGGTGCAGGAGTACGGAAGGCAAGCTTTGGGAATTCCCTGTCACCCGCTTACAGTCTGGGCTCCCTGCCTGGCTCGTCCCCCGTAGCCAGCCCCAGGACCCACAGGAAGATGTCCGCAGGGAGACCCCACCCTGGGATGAGGGAGAGGAAAAACAGCATCACAGAGATCAGCGACAACGAGGACGAGCTGCTGGAGTACCACCGACGACAGAGAGAGGAGAGGCTTCGAGAGCAGGAAATGGAGAGACTGGTGAGTCAGGAACACACGTCACCAGGAAACTACTGCTATTCAGGTTACATTTAAAAAGAACACATTTCATTCATGTACTGGTTACACAGTTTTGACTTAAAGGTTAAAGCAGTTTTACTTGATATGTCACAGGGTTTGTACCCATTTCTTGAGCTGATCTGGAAAATGCCAGAGTTTTTTACACATGACTTTGGGTCAGTTTTACAGTTGAGTTGTTTTGTACCAGATAGCTAATCTTAATCCTGTCAGGGTTTTTCAGGTTTAGACAGATATTGCGATGCTGACATTGTCGTTTTACTAAATCATTCATTCCCTTGGGAATAGGGCTGAAACCAATGATTATTTTCTTTATCTATGAATCTGTTGAGTATTTTTTGATTATTTGTTTAGTCTATGAAATGTAAAAAATAGTGAAAAATGACCATCACAAGTTTCTAGAGGCCGAGGCAAAACCTTTTAATTGCTGGTTTTAGTCCGACCAAGAGTCCAAAAAAAAGATATTTAATTTACAATGATAGAAAACAGAGAAAAGCAGCAAATCCTCACTTTTGACAAGCTGTTTTTTCCTTGATAAATGACTTAATTAATCAACTATCAATTTGCTGAATCACTTACTCGACTAATGTTTTCAGTGCTACTTGGAAAGTTAACCCAAAGTTACACCTCTGTATCCTGAAAGGACAGACAAACAACTGAAGTCAAGTCAATTGTTTTTATATAGCCCACAATCTCAAATTTATTTTAGAAGAGTTTACAATCTGAGCAACATAGGAGAATCCACTTTGTACTTGCAAGAGTGTAAGACTGGAGCAACTGGAGCTAGCTGGTATTGACATTTACAGTGCCCTTCATCTCTGCTAGGTGCCCTTGAGCAAAGCAAGGGCTAGCTTTATCTGTAACTATGGAGGAAAATGCAAGCACTGATTTCAATGTTCTCTTTTTTTCCTTGATGGAGAATGAAGCTTCCAAAAGTGGAGCCGTTTACTGTTACAGTTAAGTTCACCAGTGACCTGTTCACATCAGCTGAAGAATATCAAAATGACTGAAAAAACTTGTATAACCAAAGTCTCATGTATGCAATGCTTACTTCATCCCCTTTTCATTGGCTGAGAGTCCTGCTCAGAACTCTGGACAGGAATGAAAGGATTTTGAAGAATTGATTTATTTAGCAATATCTTGGGTGTTTTGAGGCGTACTGATCATACTGGTACTGATGAGCCTTGGATAATGCTGCAAGAGTAGTTTGATAAATTTGTGCTGATTTTTCTTGTCAAAATGAGTCAGATGAAATGAGTTTAATGATATGAGTTGATGAGTTGTGATTTGGGAGGATGTCCATGTCAAAGTGTCCTTGGGCAAGACACTGAACTCCTCCCCAGGCATGGATGCGTGGCAGCTCCATCATTATTGGGGTGTGATGTGTGTGTGAATGGGTGAATGAGATCAATCTGTAAAGCGCTTTGGGAACCATTAAGGTTGAGTCCATTTAACTTGCCTCATGCACCATCATTAGTATGATTATCACTAGAAGAGTTCTAGTTTGCGATGAGATGTTGCAAATATTCTTGCAGAGGCTTGGTCTAACTTTAATCTGTATGACCTCGTGGAGGACGGGAGTGTACCGATTGCAGTATCTCCATATTTGTTTGGAAAAGGAGGAGTAACCAGGCCCGTAAACCATCTCAGTGAACTGTCTGTAACTTGGCTGTCGGCTGTCTAAACTGCTGCTGACATGCGGTCTCATGGCGCCCAGATGAGCCCATAGCAACCGCATTGTTTGTTGTCTCCTAAACTGAACAGAGAGGGGAGGGAGTGGCATTAGACATCTTGAACTTGTCTGCCAGTCTGAATGAAACTGCTGAGACAAAGTCCTTTAAAAAGCCTTTATATGTGTTTGTGCCTGTGTGAGACAGCGTTTGTCCGTCCTGCTAATTACAAAATGGGTGTTTTTTTTAAAGTGTGAGACTGAGTGAAGGCAGCTCAGTTGGATAGACTGAGACGACATGCCCTCTGTCTCTGTGTACCAGGTCATGTTCTGGTACCTCCCATAGAGGCATGGCAGTAAAACAGTGTGTCGGCAGTTCCAGATCCATACACTGAGACTGTGTTTGACACTTAACAGTGATGTTGGCTGTGCTAAATGCTACAAGGCCAGAGAGAGGCCCACTCAAGTTAATGGTATTGTCAAGACAGGCAGGTCTGTAGATCAAAATTAAAAACACAGATGTTTTGTTTCTAGTTATTGGCATATTTTGTTAAGATGCTAGTCAGCTAGTCAGTGTTAGGAGGTCTGGCCCTCACCACATAGAGAACCAAACCACTCCTGTGTTGCCATCTGTCGTTATGGTCAGGGCTCAGGTTAGGTAATGGCTTGGCATCACAGCAATAACCTGGGGTTAGGGTACCCCAACATACAGAGTGCTGAAGTCACAAATGGGGCTAGGTTAAGGTAAGGGGAACCCCAAATCGACAGGGAAACAGGCTTTGACATACATACAGTATAACATCTGCAGAAGTAAGAAAACCTCATTCAAATCACACTGACATTTGTAATAGGAAAGGACTAAAGATCCAGCCCTACAACATACAACTTTCATTCCACATTTGTCTTGACAGGAATGATCCATTTTTATTTAGTTGATCTAATATTTCAGTTTTGGTGGCTTTTAAAAAAACACAATTTCCCACAAACCCAAGACCATCGAGTTCAATATCAGCTCAACAGACTAAGGCCAGATGAGAGGCGACCCCATGAGAATGAACAAGGAGGGGCATTTCTTAGACAGGAGAGATTACAACAAAACAGCTAGAAAGATGACACAAGTGTTGATGTATGATATATACGTACTGCCATGCTGGAAACATTTCACGGGAGCTGTAGTTTTTGTGTATGCTA
This sequence comes from Macquaria ambigua, assembly GCA_008360985.2. NCBI lineage: Eukaryota > Metazoa > Chordata > Actinopteri > Centrarchiformes > Percichthyidae > Macquaria > Macquaria ambigua. The sequence continues at coordinate 307,516 of VMKM01000269.1, read as the reverse complement.
AGTAATTGTTTAGCTTCATTAAAACCATGAAAGGTTCAAATTCTAACAACAAACAATGTAGTAGATACTCATTGATCTTGGAATATCATTAGTAAACACCTGAAACACCTTTAACTTTTTCTGAAAAGCCAAATAAAGTAACCCTTGAGCTACAGAACATCGGATAGCCTGTACTTGTAATTAATTTAATTTTTAATTAATTCAATTGCTCAGTGTTATTTTTGGCAGTTAACTGTTCATTTAGAGGCAGTGACTTATTCTACAGTTCCTCAACAACTATCACTAACCTAAAGGAATGTCATTAGGATGGGTTCAGTAAAGCGTTTTAGTCTCTTTTAATGGTCTACAAGCTTTTTCACTCTTACAACAATAACATTTGCAGAAGAAACACTAGGTTGCAGTTTCTTGACATGATGTATAATACAGGCTGTTTGCACCTCTACTTCCCATATTAGCCTTCACATACCCCAGTCAGTCAAACCCTAAATCCTTTGTTCTAGTTGAAAGGTTATTAGCCACAACAACCTTTGGACTAGTACAACTTACAGGCACTTAAAAAATATTGACATTAGATATGTGCAAATAGCTCGTGGCACATAAGGTCAGGAACACATTCATGTCAAGTAAATAAGGCATACAGGGACAAGCGTGGGCTGCCTGAGACACAGAGGCAAGATTCCTCAGCAGCCTGTTATGTTATTGTATTTTTTCGAATGCAGAAACTCGCAGCTCTTTGAGGAGGCAGGGCGTGGAGCTGCAGGGCCTGTAATTAGTCACAGTTGACTCACTGTCATGACAGATTTTTCTTGCCCCAGAGCGTCTGCATTTAAATCATTTCACACACAGCCTGCTACTCATTCACACAACTGATTACCAAAAAACAAAGTTATGTGAACAGTGAGTCTCGGAGAGGTTTATTTAGGAAAAAGAGTCTTATTGTGAAATCAACAGGAGTACACAGCTCAGAGGCAGCAGGAGGCTGCTGGGAGACGACGACGACTACTACTACTACACTGATACACTGATATACTGATATACTTGGACTTTGAATGGGTTTTGCTCTGTTGGTGTTGTTTAAACACAGTTTAATTACATTGTATAATTGATTAATGCCCCATTGCATATGTAGTGCTTAGCCTGAAATATTTATAGTGTGGCATTCAGGTTTTTTCAGCCTAATTAGTGAAAGTCTTTAGGAAATACTGAATACGTTTTTGAAAGACAATTTCAAGATATTGAATATTAGCAAAGAAATGGATATTGGCAGCCTCAGTCCAGTTATATTGGTATAGATTTGAAAGTTTGAAAGCCCATATAGGTCAAACCATGTCCATCCATTCACACTAACAGTAGTTAACATTGTAGCTCAAGGTCCCTTTTACTGGCTTTTTCCAGAGCTTTCAACCGCATCTCACTTATGGAACTTTGGTCACATGATAACAGGTGGTTGTATATTGGGAGGAGATTGTAACCCCTGTCTCTGTTCAAGGATGGTCTTTGCCGTCGGATTTGATGAAGACCATGAGATGCGGTTGAAAGTTCTGAAAAAACGAGTTAGTGGACTATAGCATGACCAATACTGGATTTTTGAGGCCGATACTGATTTCGATTTTTGGGAGTTTAAAAAAATTAAACGACGATATATCAGCCAATAGTCATTTTTTTGAACATAAACACGAACAAACAATCTTGATATGGATCCCTTAAAATTTTATTTATTTTTTTTAAAGAATTATGGCCAGGATACATACAAAGCTAATACAAAGACATTTTATAGTGTGTCTGGTGGACAAACTATGTAATGGTGGCACTGTTTCTAAACTACCTCAAACCTAGTTTGGAATTTCTGTACAGTAATTTCTTGTTACTTATCGGCCGACATACACACCGATACTCATACTCATACTCATCGGCAGTAAGCTCATATCAGCTGATATATCGGCCTGGCTCATTTATCGGCCTAGCTCTCAAGTGGACCATGAGGGGAGAGTTTTGGGAGATTTTTTGTCTAATAAGTAAAATGATCTGTGAATATGTTAATATGTTGTGCTTATATTTATATTCAGTTTTTCCCAAGAACGTTTTGTTAGGCTGGTTAGCTCTAAAATAGCATTTAGACCATAATAGGTCGCACAACTTCTAAATCCATCATGAGGACAGCAATAATATGATATTAAGGCAGGTACTGATAATGGTACCTTTGTGCCTACTGTAAAACAGCTTGAAAGCTCTTCAGCTGCACATGTTAAAATGTGAAACTGACATATTCTTTGAAGAGTCCTCAGCAGAAGGTGAAGTGCAATCAAAGGCACTCTGAAGATGGTGCAAAAGGCCCAGTTGAAGGTGCTGCTTAGTGTTTTTTTCTCCACCCTTTTACAATGAACACGTCCTTGGCTCTTGCTTTTTCATAATATGACTGCTGAGTGTTTTTAGTTTGCATATGGTTACATTGCACTTCTACTGGAAGACTCATTTGACTGGTTCACTCATTTAATCTGTGGTGCACTTTTTATTCACGTTTTGTGTTCAGCACAAGGTGGATGAAATGAAGTTTGACTCCAGCGGCACGCTTCAGGTGGCACAGTGGTGCTGATGTACAGTATGTCATGTACAGACAGTCCTCTGAGCTCTTTACTGTAACACTGTTGTCTGTTTACATGTCTCATTATCCACTTAGGATGTGGTTGATAATGATGATGTGAGTACTGGGCATGTCAAGTGGCATCTTTTATAATGATGTACTAGTGAGAAGTGTATGTGGTAAAACAGTATGCAGATATATCAGACAGACATTGAAGTTGAGGGCCCCCTTATACATATCAGATATCATCGGTTGATTATTGGAAGCCACTGATTACACACATAAAGGTCAGTTTATTTGTCATGGTTAGTACTGCCTGGTCAGGATATCTATATTTTTAAACTCTGTCTCTCACAAGTCCCCTTTAACTTTGTAGAAGTGCTATACTAAATCGCTGGAGTGCCCCTTTAACCTGAACAGATTCTCATGCAACATTGTGATTGGATCCCACACAAGTGTGCACTTTATATTATTATTCTGCTGAGTGTTTTAGGGCGTTTTCACACCTAACCTGTTTGGTTCGGTTAAAACGAACACTGGTGCGTTTGCCCGGTTAGTGCGGTTCGTTTGGGCAGGTGTGAACACAGTAATCGCACTCGGGTGCGGACCAAAACAACCGCACCGAGACCCTTTACAGGAGATGGTCTCTGTCCGCTTCCAAACGAACTCTGGAGCGGTTGATTTGTGGTGGGAACTTGATCCGACCCAACTACCAGGTATACTCCTTAAGTTGGAGCTAAACGGCTCCTGTAGCCAGGTGTGCTTTGCATTCTGGGATGCGACAGAGCACGCAAACTGTTTCTAGTAGCAGCAGCAGCAGCAGCTAGCCGGAGAACGAACCAGCAATGTTTCTCTCACAGAAACATGCGCTAGTCCAGAACACAGGACCTTCTGCCTGTATTCACTTTACTTTAAGCGGAGTGAACGTTCTCACGTGGTTTGTAGTGATCCATTTTGGTTCGCTTGGATTTTTCCTCTGTGTGAAAAGAAACCGAACCATGGGGAAAATGCTCCAAGTTTACAAACTCATCAACTGATTTGGACCAGAGCAAACCAACTGTAGGTGTGAAAACGCCCTTGGTTTCCCATGGTGTTTCAGAGGAGACTTTTCCACCCTGACAAGAAAAAGTAACAGGCAAAACCCTGAATAGTGAAAAAGTGTGTTCACATTTTCTTTCTCAGCTGTGGGTAGTATCATTTGAAAAAGAATGATACCAGTGTCAAACGACAGGGAAAACTCCGTAAACATCATTCAGTTCAGCTTCATTATGTTTTCCTTTGGAGCCTGGAGGTGAGCCCTCTCTAATGGCCAGTCTGCAGGGAAGACTGTGTCCATCTGATCCAAGCTGTCCAGCCTGGCACTGCTCTTTCCACATGGCTGTCTGACTGACACGCTGTCTTGGCAAACACACTTGGCATATGAACCGAGTCGCGGCATGCTGCGTCTGTGGCAGACACACGCGCCGGTCTTCTGTCCACCAAAGATGACCTCATCTTTCCTATGATGTTAGTTAAGATTACACTGTTGTTTTTAACGAGCAGACTATAGGTTCCCTTGTCACTTTTTCTAACACATCAGATCAGCCCAGTATGTGTCTGCTTTATAAAGTGAGGTTTTCTCTGTCCTAAAGCACAAAATGCCCAGGACAGTGTTGTGTGCAACTATCATTGCAAAACATTTCAGCAGCTAAAAAAGCTAGAAAGCTTCTCTCTCAACTCAGAATAGCAAATGATAAGGAAGCTAGAATACCACTTTGTCATTTGCTATTTTTGTGTTGTTTGTGAGTTTATTTTACGCAGCGAAACATTACCTTCTGTTTGATTTCCCACTCTAATTAGCTAGCTTGGCTTGGTTGTGTGGTGATGGCTGGGAGGGGGGGCAGACTGAGCCAGGAGGAGATCTGTTGTTGCAATCCCTACTGGTTGCTGCTGGAGGTCGTTAAAGGTCACAGATTGCTCAATGCATCTTTAATAAAGGCCTACACGAGGCTTTTTCCCAGACACTCTCAGTCTCTTTGGACTCGAGTCAGGTTTTTTTTTGTGGGGAATTGCCCTTGAAATATCAGGTGGAGCATCACTGCTGAATATTTCGCCTTAGGCAGAGATTTGATTTAATGGCAATTTGAAAGGAAGTTCAACTCTGGCCTTTATTATCATCATACAGCAGACCGACACCAGCAACCTGAACCAGTCTGCCCTGTCTCCTCTATTTTTTCTGTCTTCTCCTCCCTTGTCTTTCTTTGTGTCTGCACTGCTCTGCTGCTCATTTTCCAGCCCAGCAGGATGTCACAAATGTCGGCTGTGCAATGTCTCCTGCATGCTTGGCATCTTTGCTACTGTCCACGAGGATCAGCAGCAGACCAAATATACCCTCTCGCTGTCGAACAGAACACCACATACTGTATGTATACCAGCATCTTACAGACCACAACCAAATATATCCAGCTACTGCGGGACACCAAACCTGCCCACCTAGACTTCCAAATATATCCTGCACCTACACTGATACTGAGTGCTGGACAAACCCACTGACCAGCCGCTGTAACTTTATTCATGCTGAAGGGGAGTTTTTGCAGAATTGCACACAGTTTTCTGTACTTTTCTGCAGAGGGAAAAAAGTACACAGCAATGAATGTTTAGACTACAGGATCAACCTGCCCATTTGCATGTTTGTGTCAGTGGTTCAAATCATCGCGAGGCAGATTACTATGATTTTACTATGATGTTTTTGGTTGCAAGCTAAACAGCCTGGAACAGATAAGACAGCGAGTAGACTCTATGGCTCTTTATCTGGGACAGCGATAAATCTGTTTCTCTGCCCGTCCGAAGGAAAGCTGCATTAATCCAGTCTTGAGACAGCACCAACAAATATGCCTCGTGTGGATTTTCTCTGCTGAAAACAAGCGCCAGATTAGGACACAGCATGTCACTTGCTGCAGTGTTGCTTTGATTCTCTCCATAATGTTTAATTGATCATCAGAGGACATACAGCAGAGGAGGCAGGTGTTTGAAGCTTTAGCTGGAAACTAACTTGGAGTAACTTGTTATCATATTTTGAACACTGTAAGCACTCTGTAACTGCAGCAGTGCAGCCTGCTGTGTTGTGACCTCTCCACTAGAGGGGGTCATCTAACTGTTTAGTACTATGGTGGAAATTCACCCCCTGATATAGATATTAGAAACACCTTTTAAGCGTGCTGTTCACTTTGTCATACATGTCATTCCTCTTAGACCAGTTAGGTTCAGGTCATTTCCTTTAAGCTGTTTGTCAATAATTGTGTATATGGTAACATATTGCTTGGAAATTATGAAGACCCAAAATGGTTCAATATTAAATCAATAAATAAGACATCATGAAATGAATAGTCATATGAATAAATACAGACAAAATATATAATCTAACAATAACAGTTTGATATAATCCAATAAGTCTTGGCTGTTGGTTTGGTCTGAATGTGCGGACAGCCAGTTACATAATTGGCTCCACCCTGTTTGTCCTGATTAATAGTTTGTGATCAGAATCATCATTAAATATGAAATAAAAATGTTCACAAAATAACATTTGGAAATATTGCTAGAATCACAAAATATGAAATGACATAAACTGTTATTGTGAGAAGAAGCAGGATTAAGTTGTAATATTTGTTTGTGTTATTTCACAATTTCAGGGTTAAACTATATATTCTGTCCTAATGTATTCATATAATATTACATTATTATTGTTATTATTTGATAATGTCTTATTTATTTATTCATTCATTCATTTATTGTTGAACACTTTGGGTCTCCATAGTAACAGAGGTTCACAGAGCATTGTAAGCATATCAAGATTACATAGTCATGATTATAATTGGAGCATGAAGTGAAACGACACATTATCCTGGAAAACCGTGTTGAGGTCTTCGTATGTCTTGTTTTATCTTATCAGCAGGCCAAAACCCAAAGATATTTAGTTTACAGTCACACAGGACACAGAAAAGCAGCAGATCCTCACACTGGAGGAGCTGGACTCAGAGAATCTTTGGCATTGCTGCTTGATAAATGACTTTAAAATGGAAAACAGACATAATGAAGCTGAATTGATTATCATAAAAGGTGATGATTCATTTTCAGTTATTTAATAATATATTAATTAATACATTTATTGACTAATCGTTGCAGCTCTAATATTTGTATATATATTGTTTCTTTCTTTCCTTACTTCTTTAGAGAAAAAAATTAAATATTCTTAATAACAATATCTCAATATTTGTCGCAATAATACAAAGGCAGTTCCTGAATGAATGAGTTGGAATCAGTAGTATGTACACAAACAAACATCAGCTAAATCATGCAGTCTCTCAGTGTCGTCCTGCAAAGTAGGGAAACATAGTCTTTCTTCTAACCCACCACTAACAAAACCATATGATCTGCCCCGCTCCATTATCCCAGTCCCTCACCCATGTAAGACTTTCGCATATCTAAATGTTATGCGGGCTGCATAAGTATTTTTTGACTGCTTAAGCTAAATTGGTCCATTTATTATTGCTGTCCAAGTGAATTTCAAACTCCCAACTCAAATGTTATCGGGGTAAGCAACACCTTTTTCAGCGGCCTCCCTCCTGTTATGTAACACCTTATACTGACTCCTGGAAACCCCTGATACCATTCAATGAAATATAGTCTGTGGGTCTATGCTTATGTTTATATGCTTCTACTTAAATGCATCACAAACCACTTCAGAGGGTTGCTCTTATCTGCTGCATTATTAAACAGTCAAAAGAGAAATAATTACAAGAAGTCAGATTAGGTGCAAATATGCAGCAAATTTTAAGCTTAGAAGTGCTTCAAAGCAAATTTCAAACCTATAATCTACACCCAGAAGTTGTCTGCATTTACCAGCTGAAACCAAAGTCATGACAGTATACCTTCTGCCTGGATTCAATTTATCAGCCTATTTAAAGTAAAACCCAGACAGTGCATACAGTGTAAAGTTGTATAAAGTTAGCCCCTTTGCTTTTCTTAGAACCAACCAGCAAGCCGCCTCCCACTTGAGGAAGTCCCCACACATGTTGATCTAACTCCGCCCCTGTTCACACAGATCCCTCACCTCCTCTCACAAGACCTGGGTAGGGGGTGGGGGGTAGGCTGGTCTCCATCCATCCCAAAGTAGTACAGCCAGTTGTGAAATCACTTTAGAGTACAGGAGGAGCCGTGTGGAAGCACAGGGAGCAGCAACATCTTCCAGTCCTGTTACAGAGCTGTAGTATACAGATCCTGTGTGTGTGTGTGTGTGTGTGTGTCATGGACCGGTATCATGTGCTGGGTGGCAGCAGGAATGTACCGGCGCTGAGACGAGGTCAGAGCAGGGAGCAGGCTGTGGTGTATCTGCTCGCCGTAGCTAAAGAGAAGCCGGTTTTTCTCAACAGCGTGGCAGCACTCATGAAGGTAACCGATGCTGCTGCTAATATTAACAAAGCTCTGCCAGTTGTTGCTCTCCAACTGGATTTAAATAGACTGCGGATGCTCCTGTGATGGGGTCTTTGGTTTTGCTTTGCATAATATATTTACTGTTTGGAAAGGCCTGTTTCCTACATGTGATGCTGTGGTTACAAGCTTTCCGCTGGCTCAGTCATTAACAAGGAGAGCTTTCAGGCCCTCTGACTGCTTTTTATATGGGAGATTTTATGAGTCGAGCTTGAGGAAATATGTTACATGTATTTACAGGTAGGTAGAAACTTGCAGTGTAGGTGCATTTAAAAGTGACATAACCAAGTGAATCAGTAGAATCCTGCAATATGTAAAAAAAAATATGACAAATCGCCCAACTAAGTAACCTCTAAAAGCTACATTTACCTCATCAAGTGCAGTTAACATGATTAGGCATGTACAAAAAAACAAGGCTTTTTCCCAGAATCGTATTCTCGTCAAGCTAAAACATTTTGTTGGGCACTTAGAGGAATAGTTTGACATTTATACATCTCAGATCAAAATGTCATACTAGAGTCAGTTCAGCTGAAGGTGAACAAGTAAAGTATTGGACAAATATACGACAGAAACAGGTAATGAAGTGTCAGAATAATTTATCAGGGAGCTCATATATTGCAAAGATTGAGCTTATTGCAGAGAGGGGTCAAGAGGTCAAGAGGTCACCAAGATGTGCTGTGTGACTGGCTCCACTGATGTAGTAGGTTGACATGGAGCAGAAGAGTGGCATGTGGTTATAAAGATGATGGATACCAGAGATTGTTTTGGAGGAAAGAGGGAGGAATATGTATGTTTGGGAAAGAGAGGATGAGGTTGAATAGAAAGGGGAAGCTTAAGTCAGAGCCAATGTTTAGGTTTAAGCTTGAAAATACTGCAAACCATAAAATCTGAATCAGATGAGGTTCCATCAGTTGAATTGAGGCAAACAAATTGGCTTTCATAGTGTCAAAATAAAAACATATTCGTCAGAAAAATGGAAAGTAACAGTATAGCATAACAGACAGCTGCCTCAAAAATTAGAAAAAAGTTAACAAGTCATGAAGTAAACAACAAGGAGACTGACTTGTCTTACTTGTCTTACTTGTCTTACAATCATCTGAGAACATTCAGAAGCATTTTTATCTCATATATAATATGTAATATTCATTATTCACTATGCATTTGCGTTTCCATTGCAGTTTTTTCTTTTTGATTGCTTAGTCTACAATTTCAGAAAATGATAAAGAATTCGAATCTCAATTTCCCAGAGCCCAAGTAGACGTCTCCATACAGCTTATTGTGGCCGATCAACACTAAAAGCCAACACATTCAATTCACGCTGATATAAAACGTAAAAAGGCAACAGATCTTCATATTTGAGCAGCTGGAACCAGCGAATGTTTGGCCTTTTTAGCCACGCTAGCGGCATGGCTCTATGTATGGCAATGTCGGCCTGTCACTCAGTCCACCACTTTGGTCCAGACTAAAATATCTCAACATCTATTGGATGGATTGCAATGAAATTGTGTAGAAGCATTCATGGTGCCCAGAGGATGAATCCTAAAGACTCTGGTAATACCCTGGCTTTTCCTGTAGCGCCACCATGAGGTTTACATTTGTGTTTTTTAGTGAAATGTCTAAACAACTATTGGATAGATTGCCATGAAATTTGGTACACATATTCATGTTTCCCTAAGGATAAGTTGTAGTAACTTAAGTGATCCCCTAACTTTTCATCTTGCACCATCATCACGTCCAATACTTATATACCAATACCTGCAAAATTAGTGATATTCCCATCAGCCTCCGCTGTACTTTGTGTTTTGTTGCACATTACCAAATGCTAGCATGCTCATAAGCTCAGCTAAAATGGTGACATGGCGATCATTACCTGCTAAACGTCAGCATGTTAGCATTGGCATTGTGAGCATATTAGCATGCTGATGTAAGCATTTTGCATGGCTGTAGACTCTTAGTCTTGTTTCTTGATAAATGACTTAAATGATTAAGTGAAAAATTGTTGTTGATTTAATCGATCGACTAATAGATTGCTTATGCTATATTGTTACATAAACTGTCTGTTTCAATGCTACAGAATTCCACAATAAAATTCAGCCAAATGCATGTACAAAAACCTTTTTTGGAATGATCAATAATAGTTTTATTGTCAAATGTACTATTTGCAGTCAGTTTTTCTAATAATAAACATACAACAACTCCTTGGATAGTAACCTGGCTGTTGAGCTCCAGGCAGCTGTGTGCATCCTCCAGTTTGACAGCTGGGCAACTGTCTGCTTGGTACTGCTGTTTACTTTGGCTGGTTTGCTCTCTAAATCTCCTCTGGCTAAACAGTCTCACATGGATATACAGTACAGCAGTTCACTACTGTACCAACCAGCTGATATTGACTAATCCTTTTTGGGGGATATTGATATTTAATCATAATTTCTTATGCACCGAAAACTGTTTAACAAAGCTGATGCAACTGACTGCAGATCTTGCACACTTGGTCTCATCTCTATCCTATAACAATAATCCAGCCATAAGCCTGCTTATTCTCAGCAGCAGTGTTTAGAGAATGTAATTGAGTAATACCACTCCAATCTCAAGTCTTTGATGTTCTCATCTCTACGCTGGTAGTGTTTGACATGATAACTGGAACCCGGTCCTCACTTTGAGAGATGCCTTCAGGGGTTGGATCCCAGTTGAAGTGGAAGCTTCAGCGGTTTAAATGCCAGCCGCCCCCACCAGGAGCAACAACTCCATAGTTTCATCTGGAGATCAGTGCCAGTGACATCAACATGGAGGACCACCAGCTTATTATTCAGAGAGGTTGGCTGCCGCTGGAGAGCATGCTCGTCCTATTCCCCCTGCCTGGCTTTGATGCTTATGTGTTCCACAGGGGGAGAAGAAAAAGCAGCAGCAGAAAATAAAATAGAAATATCTCTTGTTAGGATCATCTGTTTGTTCCTCCTCTGGGACCTGAACACGATGAACCCCCCAAGGATCAGAGTCTGATCATGAATGGGGTTTGTTTTGCAGACTGTTATGGTGCGCTTGCAGATATATGTAGAGAATAAGGCTTTGTTGAACTTTCCCGGTTTAGTCTCAAAATACTATGCGCGTGAGATTTCTGTTTACGCCTGTGACGTAGGTGAACATGGCAAAGAAGAATACGGCTGTACACTAATAAAGTAACTGCTCTGATCAAAGGTACACAGGCGGGTAATGGCCCCGGGGCGCTCGGGGAGGAGGAGGGGAAGAGGAGGGAGGAAAAGGCATGAGAGAAAACAGGAGGCGCCGACTCTCAGGGGAGAGAAGGAGACACGAGGAAGAGATGCTGACTGCTGGGAGGATGAAAATAAGGAAAGTAAAGAGTAAAGTGAGGAGACCATACTGACTAAATGAGGAAAAACTGACAGAGTGAGATGTAGGATGTCATATTAGAAAACTGGCTACAGTACATAGGAGAATGAATGTGCTAGCATTATTCCTAATTGCTAGCACATTTATTGTAGAAAATGTTGTTGTGTTTAACAAAACAACATTGTTGAATCCATTAAAATGCTACAAAGAGGAGACAGCAGTTGACTAAATAATACTCCATAATTAGTTTAAAGCGACATTAACTTTTCAAAGATGAAATGGCACAGTGTTTTTTTTTTAAATTTGATGTTGAATTCATAAGCAATTAAACGCACCCTTACTCTATTAAATGCACCCTGGGGTTTTCGCACTACGGCCTTACTTGGTCTGGTATGACCAGTAGCTTATGGTGGCTAATGTTAGCTAATGTTAGCAAACTTAAGCTAGACATTCTTGTGTAGCTGACATTACTAAGTCCCTTTGACTTCTTGACTCTTCTCTACTTGTTGTTTACACTGTGTTTGAGTATGTCGCAGATTAAAAGTTCAGTGGTTTTATCACAACCGTAAAACAAGAAGTAAACACATCGTATCTCACCAGGCGACATGTTTGTTGTTTCCAGTTCGTGGTCACATTCCACTTGCTGTCAGTTAGGTCACCTTAAGAAAAGAAAAAATGCCCCCCCCTGTTGAGAATTTATTGTTAAATCCAGCTAACAAATAAAGTTTTTATGTATGCTAAATTTGGCCATTAAAATTAGCTTTTTATTTAACTGTATTTAACAGCACATTATACTGTGGCCAGAAAAAAATGCTATTAAGTGGGCGCTATTTTATAAATGAAACCTTTGTAAGGTTTTGTTTCATATGCAGTGTTTTTACAGTTGTTAATTTTCAGGTTTCATTTCATATGTATTGCCTGTCTTATTGGTTCTGCCAGGCAGGCTCCTGAACAACATTAATGTCCTCTTGGAATATGTGTTAGTTTGTGTGTTAGTGTTACTACAGTTGTTGTTAATGTCTTTCATATGTTGACTGCTGTTGCCTGTATGACTTGTCTCATTTCAAGTTCACAAGTCATAGTTTTATGATTGTGTCACCAATTTTGAAGTTCCACCTGAACAACAGTTTGTTTGGCATAGAATAGCCACATTTTGAAATATACATCATCAGCAGCAGCTTCAACCTTAAAATGTCTTTATCAAACCCAGTTGTCATGAGAGCCACCCACTAGGTGAGACGTGGAGGGCTGTGGAATGTGTGAACTGGTGTCTGGGGGGTGGTGGAGAACTCTGGGAACCAGGCACTCCTCCACAAGCTCACGATTGTCTGGAAGTATCACCCCCTCACCCCCCTTCTTATAGACATGGAGTCTAGAGGACTTTGACCCTGCACTAAGGCTTTCTGTAAAAACTCACGTGTATGGGATTTACACTAGCTGTACACTAGCCTATTGTTGCAGCTAGAATGACCTAGTTGAGTAGTAGTCTTGACAGACAATATAGGAATTCAGCGATAAGAAGACACATTTCTAGGACAAACTTTTATAGAAGATATGAATTGTTCATTGTTAATTTGTTTTACTTTATACAGTAAAGCAGCAAGTCAGGTACAAAAAGCTGACATTAGTGATGAATCATCGAAGGAAAGTTTGTGTTCACTGATGGTTATTAAATATTACTTCAGAGTATGACTACACCGTTTTTCAGGAGGTTTTTAGCAAGCATGGCTAAACTAAGCTTTATGAGTTTGTGTGTGTCACATTGTTGGTGGTTTCAGTTGGGATTTGGGATTCTCTTTATGCCCTTGTAACACAGAAGGGCTCACAGAGCTAAAACGTGCAGGACAACTATAGATAAGTTGATAATATAGAGACTTCAGGTGATATAACACAACCTCTGGTGACCATATGAAACTTGAATTGGTTATTATCTGGAATACAAATGGATCATTTCTGTGCTGTTTTAGACCAGACACTAACCATTTTCTTAGATTGTTAGCTCACTAAATATATGTTCAACCCGTCTTGATATAAACATAAAAAAATAGATATTGTGTCCAGTAATGTTAAATGTTGTAGTAGTTGCTATAGCCTGTTGACATATGTTAATATTAACATAATTTGAAAAAACTGGCTCACATTGTAGTTAGCTATGTAGCTAGCAAGCTAGCTTCTTCAAGTTACAGGTAGGTAGGCTAATGACGTCACTTTAGGTCAAATACAGTGCAAACAAAGATCAATATAACCGACTATTATACATAATATTACTAAATGGATTTATACCCACTCGACTCGTATGTTTTAGATAACCTATATCTCATTTTCTTTATCAGCTGTTATATATTTAGCCTTTATAGCTAGGCTAATTCTTTTTGCTGAGCCTACAGATTTGTTTTATGAATGTTTTATTGATTTTATTTTTTTTTCAATGTCAAGTGTCTTTGTTCTGAATGTTTGCCCTCAAATAAAACAACACACTTAGTAGTACATAATGTAATTGGTTAAATTCACTAAATAGTGGACTTTGTGTCTCTTAACAGCTAACTTCCTGGTGTTCATTTTTGGAATATGCTGTTTTTCACACTTTTTCCAGAATTTTCATTTTGCCTTGTGAATACCTGCAGATACCCTAAAGATCACAAATAACTAACATTATGCATGCTGGCCTATTTTGGCACCAGTGTTGTACATGATGTGAAATCTGTTGGTTTAGCATACTGCAAGTGAAGACAGCAGTTTCTTGTTTTGCGCACCTGCCATATTCTGACCATGGAAACAGCTCTGATAGGAGTCAGTATTAAGCCTTTGGTTTGGATGTGAGTAGCTTCTCCAAACAGCAGATGATTGAATGTTGCCATGGAGCTCTGTCACTAACAGCCTCTTATCCTCCCAGAGGATGGGGGTTTGTTGTTGTGGTGGTGTCACAGAGGGGGGGTGTTACTGGCTTTTAAAGGCCTGTATTTGTTCATCTGTCTTTTCGCCAAGCTGTCTTGGCTTGAATGTGTGCCTCATTTCAAGGTTTGAGCTGTTACTTCTCACAGTGTCCATCATGAGAGTGAGTAAACCCAGATTTTCATTCTTTATTCCAGGGTCAAGGTGAATATTTGACAACAAATTTTAGGTTAATGGTTGGGAAACCTCTTTTTATGGGCTCATGAAGTTAATTTAAAAAAAAGAGAGAAGCTATTTGCTATATTTTGTGAAATATTTCTTAATCATTCACCAGGGCAAACCAGAAAGGCCTATATTTGCATAGCCTCATTGAACTATTGTAAAATTATGTTGTTCAAGCCAAAACCTCACTGTTTCCAACTGGGACATGGGAGCTTGGCGTCTGGTAAAAAGGTTTGGATTAACACACTGACCTGTTGTACCATCTTGTTCCTTCCCAGCCAGCTCTCAGAGCCCTAAGGGACCTGCTAATGATATCTTCATAGAGACCTAAATACTAAAAGATTTTTAGTGCCTGTGGCAGCAACAACCTGGGAACATAAAAATTCCTCTTGCATTTAAAAGACCCACATGAGAACACAGAAAATATGGGATTCACGCAAATCTGTCAACATGCAGTTGATTTGGAGCACAGTTTGCATATGTCAGGCGTCAAATTTGATGCTGCGTCAAGTAGATTTTTGTTGAGGCCAAACACATTTAATGGTTTGAAATCTGTCTGTGATCCTGCTACTCATCCATCACACAGGTTTGGTAGCCTGAAGGCTGTCTGGCAGTTAAATAGTACCAGCTTTCAATCAGCTTTCTTGACAAAAACGAGACAGGCGTCAGTGGTCTAATCTGTGTGTATGTTCAAGCAGATGTTGAGTGGGAGGACTCATGAGTAGTTGTAGACTTGCCAGAAAATGTTTGAAGTTCGTCTCGTTTTCTCGTGAATATACAGCGCTGTTCCACAGCCCAAAGGGGTCTTTTACTCTCCACCCACGTTAAAAGCTAACTGGTCCCAGATTACAGGTTAACGCTAATGGTGGGGCTGTAGCTCCTAATCATGCAGATGCTCCCTCAGTGGGAAATCTATGCTCACTGCAGTGCGAGGGAGAAGATACACCAGGGCAGTTATTTGTGGGTGAGAACAATTTTGCTGCCAAGTGTTCCCACACGTCAAGAACCAGATTGAGCCTGAACAAGATCATAAGAGCATAAAGTAACACAGTGCTTCTTTGTTAACAACACGCAAAAAATAAATCATTTTTGTGGAGGGGAGTTCCTGATGATTTATAGTTTGTGTGATATGATATGAGTTTTTCAAAGCTATTTGTTCTACTAGCTATTCTAATTCTAATGTCTAAAGTTTGCCAACTTTAGCTAACATTAGCCACAGCTAATCTTAACTCAGGGTCCCCTTACTAGCTTTTTTTCCAGAACTGTCAACCACATCTCACAATCTTCCTCCGCTGAGAAAGACCTTGAGATGCCTTTCAGACTCAACAGTTCATGTTTTACTACATGACATACAAGCTGACACAAACTTCAATTTATGACCTTCCATCATTCACTTCTTATGGCAGCACCTAAAGTAGTCCCTGCCTGGTCTCTTGCAGACATTAGCATTTGCTTTTTTAAATGTTACTGTTGGCCTACAAAATCAACGTATAGTGTGAGCATGTAGTACAGGAGCCAATGATTTATGAATGTGATGTCTGATTTCTCATCACTCAACATCTGAGACCATCCTCCAAACACCAGTATATGCCTTTAAGGCTCACAGTGTAGCTGCCGTCCGTGTGGCTCTGCAGACCCCAGAGACGCTGTGTCTGCAGCAGAGGGGTACAGCAGCAGACAAGAGCTGACATTTAGAGTTCAGAGGTCACCCTGTATGGTGCTGGTCTGCCAGGGCCCCCATAGGTGGGCTGACCCCTCATAGTGACAGCTGGACAAGCACTCACGGAGTCTGACTCCCATGCAGCACCCGGGGGAGAGGACAGTGTGGGTGGAATTCAGCTCAGTCAGTTAGGATATTTGGGAGATGGCAGTGGTACTTTTATCGCCAGCATTGTCAGCATCTGGCCTGCTTTCTGCTCGTCTGTCTGAGCTGGCCATCTTCAGATCAGTCGCTGGTTCAGCCCCACCAACCAGCACACAGACAGGAAATGAGATTGCAGGGACATATACCCTACCATGGCTAGATGTAATTTTAAGTTTTAAGTTTAGCAGCCTTTGAGTCTCCTCACATATATGTTATATTCAAACATAGGCTCAGGTTTAAATCCATTATAAGTCACAGTATGAAAGAGAGTCTGACGATGTGTTTTTAGACCCCAATTCTGTTGCTGTGTTTCAAAAGTCAAAGGGAAAAGGTGAGAAAAAGGGAGATCTGCCAAACCCTAGTCTGACGTCCCTCTTCGGTTGTGTTTATGTTTTTCCACAGGAGAGACAGCGACTAGAGACCATCCTAAACCTCTGTGCTGAATACAACAAAGGAGAGAGCACCGGCCTGGACCCCCTAGGCTCAGGGAGGACAGGTTTCCCCGGGGGGCTGACAGATGGCTTGGGGCGGAGGCCGTCCATGGAGAATGTCCTAGGAGGGACGCCGTCCTCAGCCGCGCTCCGCCTGGTGCAGAGACAGAGAGAGAGCGACGAGGAGAACCTGAAGGAGGAGTGTAGTAGTACAGAGAGCACTCATCAGGAGGTGAGGGCATCTCCTGCTCCCAGCACTGCATCAGCACTGCACAATGGAGACAGACAGGTCAGAGGGAATGCTTATTTCCCAACAAAGACGCTTTCTGCATGCCACTGTGGAACCAGCATGTGCACGTGATGTGCTTGGCTTTGCTAAATCAGTGGTTCTTAAAGTGAGGTTCAAGGACCATCATGGACCCTTCAGGGGTTTCCATGGGACCCTGAAGAAAGGGAAAGTTTCAATTTACCAGAATCGGTTAACTATTCATCACCCATATTAGCCAATGCATCTGAATGTCTGTTCATATGTTCATATCAGGTTTAACCTCTCACCATTATTAGCTCTCCACATACAGTGTAGAGCCACTGAGGCCCAGGTACATGCAGGTTTTCATTCGAAACATACTGTATACTAGGTGAAACACAGAGATGATGGATCTGCTGGTAACCTCACTGCCGCGATCTTCAACTGTCTTTTGCTCTCACCCTCTGTTGCTTTTTCAACTCATGAAAAACAAAAGAATACACACAGAGTGATTCCTTACATCATCTGATTTCATTCATTTGTACACTTTCAAACAAAATGCAGTGTTTGTTTCAAATGAAAACCTGCAAACCATGATTGAAACAACTGGTGTACACAGTTATGCAGCACATTTGCATACCAAACAAGAAGATTCTTCCCACATTGACTCCTTACAGTCAGTATTGGAGATCTGTGTGTTTTGTTTTACAGAGTAATGCAACTGTACTTTTTCCCAAAGGTGTTGTCAGGGTGCACAAAGCTGCTGTTATTATCTATCTTATTATTTCACATGCCCTACATATCAGTGACCCTGCATTACCAGAAAAAAACAAGCATCAGGGGACAAAGAAGAAGGTGTACAATGTGGTTAATGGTGCCGTAATGTCTGAAAACATTGGCTAAAACATTAAGGTGCATGACTCAAGAAAGTACATTTATTGTTCTTTAAATATTTCTTGCATTTGTGGGAAAAGTCTGCAGAAGAATACATCAACCACACAGAGCTACAGTCAGCTACTTTCTGCACCTTTCTCTTTTTTTAAATTCCCATTTATTGGCTTTTTGGGCTGTTCGTGAGAGGGTTACAGGCTACCTTTTTGGCTTTGTTCAGACTGCAGGCAAATCAGATTTGTTTCTCAAATCAGATCTTCAAGAGAGATTGATCAGATTGAATTTGTGTGTCCAGACATCACCCACCTATCTGCATGGGTTGCTGTGGTAACGACGTAGGCATCAATAACTACGCACGCTGGCTTTCCAACGTGGAAGCATGAGAAATGGAGATCCATCATCTCTCCCTCCAAACAATCGCGCTGTCAAGTCGTCAAACCAGGAGGCTGGTATACAGCCTCCTGGTTTGATGACTTGACAGCCTCTGATAAACTTCACGTCACTCTGGATTTTACGTCGTCATCGTGTGTTGCAAAAGACACTTTGAAATCCGATTTGAGCGGCCAGAGTGTCCGGACTGAGCCGTATCTGTAGAAATCCAATTGGAATCGCATTTCAAACCACCTCCAAATGAGGGTTGGATCTGATTTGCAAAAATCACATTTCATGTGTTTTTTTTTTTTGCTGTCCAGACGTTCTAAAATCAATCTGGTTACAATCTGGATATGCCAAAAAGCAGATTTGGGCTGGCAGTCTGAACAAGGCCTCAAAGTAATGGTGCGGCATTTATCAATCACCTCCTTTCTGTGTCTGTTCCCTCATGTCTATTTCTTCTGTCTCTCTCCAATAGACTGTACTATGTATGTCGAGCCATTATCTTATAATTTTGAATTTTTGTACCAAAAGAGAGTTTTGTTTTTAGTAGGCTGTAAAATCAACCTAAACTGCATTTAGACGTGAGACACTAATGATTCCCCGGTGAACCACAAAACACCACGAAAGTAAAAACAGTAATCATAAAAGAAATTCATGAATACTTGTGTATAAACGGATGAGAATGTTGCAGCACAGCAAGTTTAAGTTAAGGCCTTCCTAGACTTTATTTATGTACAGCACTGTTCAACAGGCTGATACAGAATCTGACATGTAATATAAGGTGTGTACATCAGTCTCTCCCCTCCTCCCCTGGCTCCACTTCCTTTCCTGAAAGCCTGACCTCCTCTGTTCTCTCTCCCTGCAGCACGAGGACTCCTCTAGTTCAGGCAGCGCAGGTCGCCTGGAGCTGGGTTACCTGGAAGACGAGCGGGTTTGTGTTCTCGCTCGCATCGATGAGCTCAAAAACCGACTGACGGAGCTGGAGCAACAACTCCAGGAGTCCAGACAAGAGGTAGAGTACACAAAGTGGATGCTCATGGAATATTATTTGACTTCAGTATAAACCTAGCAGTAAACACCTCCATTTTTATTGATCTAAAACGTCTATATATAAGAGACAAAGTGTCCACAGCAGTAAAAGCTGAATCCAGTTCATGGTCACATCATCATTACTATGTGGTTCTGTTACTCCGTGGAGGCCTGCAGCTCAGGCTCATATTAGTCTCATAGCTCACTGTGCAACTTTTATTTGGCCCACTCTTTCAGGCGGAGATGGAGCGTGCCTTGCTGCAGGGCGAGAGGCAGGCGGAGCTCGACCAGATAGAGGCTGAAACGGACATCATCACTCAGCTGCAGCACAAGCTGGACGAGCTGGAGAGCGCCATCCAGAGGGAAAAAGACAAGGTACAGAGAGCAGTGGATAAAGGCTGTGTGGGGTGGATATATATACAGCTCACTTTTAACATGCTTTATTTGAATTCACCATTTACATTCAAGTATACGGGATTCAAATATTTGCTGAGCTTGTGTACATTCTCTGACACTTAGAAAGGAGAAAGAGCACACACATACACTCACTGCCTGTGCTCCTAAACAGTCACATTCCCTACTGGTTCGTCACCGTTGGTGTCCTTGCATAAGTCAGCATTCCTGTCTGTACCAAGCATCCTTGACTTGGAGAACTGAATGTATTGCACAGATAATTACAGACTTGGAAGCCATATTCCAATAAAGGATTGGATTAACCTCCTTGGGTATTCTCTCTTGCATGTTTTCACCTTAGTGGTTTGCTCTCAGGTCAGCTCTCATCTGTTTTCTCCTTAGCTGGACTAACTAACCAACATCTATTAACCCCTAATCCTTCCTCTGCTTCTTCAGCTTTATGTATCTCTGATCCACTGCGCTCGCCTGTTTCTTCACTGTCTGCATGACAGACCCTGTGGGCCAGGAATCCTGCCCTCCTAAGGCGGTTTGGGCTCTGTAGTCTTTGGTTCTGTAGTGCACGGGTTCTGCAAGAGACTTTGAGTAAGGTGTTCTGGTAGTGGACAGGGGAAAAACTACTAGCATGTTCTTTGTATTGGTTTTAGGGGGGTTCTTTTTTTTCTTTTTACCTGCACCCACCACATTTTAACTGTAAAGAAAGGAGCTGGAGAGAAAGCACATTTACCAGCTTGGTTTCTTGACTTTTTGTTGTTAAATTGTTGTTAAAATCAGCTCTTGTAAAAGTTCTAAAGTCCAAAGTTTTTGTCTGTGTCTCCCAAGTGTCCCTGTGAAGGTTCCACAGGGTTCCCAACAAAATGTAAAGGTGTTATTCATGATCTTTTTATTGGAGGATAAGTCACTGAGTCAGTGAACCAGGAACGACTGCTTTGATCCGATGCCTCAGTGTTACCTTCGCTCCTACACTATAAACCTCTCTTGGAATTTTGTGCCTAATTATGTCCAAGAACACAAGTTATCTTATGTGGGAATCCTTCTCACACATTTGGCATGGAAACCCCAGGTGTTAGTAGAAAATTAGAGGTTAAGTTCTCCTTGAACCTGTGGTTCTACTACTGACTATAAGATTTTTGGCATTACGGTATAAAAATGAATCAGCTGTGTCTCTCAGAACTGATCAAAGCTTCACCTCGACTCTGAAAAGACAGTGAAACTCCTGTCAGTGCTGGTAGTCCGGAAAGACCTGCCAACCTTTTCAGTTTTACACATCAAAATGAAGATGGTATATAATACTAAAGCCGCCTTGGCTCCAATAACAGCAAAGTTAGTAGCTGTTGATTGATTTCTGAGCTTGAAACTGGAGCAGCACCAAAGAGACGTGATGTTTCTGTACTTTAACTGGAGAGCAACCAAGACAGTGTCACTACTGTCGGGTTAACATCGCTCAGGATTATTACAAGTGAGTTTATAAACGTTCTGTGGCCAATAAATGTCATGTAAATGATGGGGCAATTTTCTCATGGCTTATTGAAGTTAGATTTGTCGGAAGATATGTACATTCAGGATGTTTACAGTCAATAATCGTCAGTGACAAACAGATTGACTTTAGCAAGTCCTAGGGAGGTAGTATCTATTACCTCAAATTAAATGAATTGAATTGTATTAAGAAAATGTGAGAGTTAGAATGATCTTCTCTGCTATTGTAAGACCACGTGCCGTCTATGAATCCCAGACTGCCAGTTATAACATCAGCACCTACTTCCTGTGCCCGACACGACGTGTCTGTTGCTAACACCTTACAGCTTTTTATTTGCATGGCGTGGATTTTGAGCAGTGTGTTTCTCTCTCTCTCTCTCTCCCCTCGTCCATCCATCCTGTGTGTGGGTGTGTGTTGTGTCTTTCTAGGAGAGGGCTAATGTTGAGGCCGAACGCCGGGCCCTGCAGAGCCTCCAGGAGGGCTACGCTGAGTTGAAGAACCAGCTTCATAACTGTCCCGAGTCTCTGCGGGAACAGTTGCAGGAACAGCTCAAAAGGGTGGGTCGTCAAACAAAAGCACCTAGACCCCCCACCTCCTCCCCTCCACCTAAGGCCTTTGAAACTACAAAACCTGACCCAATCTATCACCACACACACCTCCCCTGAAACCACGGTCACCATCCCACCCACAACCTTTTAGTGAGCAACATCAACCCAGCTCCCTCCAGAATCCAGGCACAGGGTTACCTTCTTCTAAACTGCAGGTGAAGCACATTGGCGTTGCTCACAGAGGCAATATTTGGTATTAAGCACCAATTTTAAATTCAGAATTTGCAATGTCTGGTGTTTTTAAAAAGTGTAGCATCTTTTATTTCAAATGAAGTTTTAGTATTTGCATCAGTGTAGACCATGCACTGTATTCTGCCCTACAAAAGCAAAACGCAGTAGCTACATATTTGGTCGAGATTGAGTTTAGACTTGGATCTGACTTTGTCTGTTTTACTATATAAAAAATATGATACCATAGAAATGTGTAATTTCTGAGGAAGACTGCTGTTGCACTGACTGCACTATATGCCGACGAGAAAAAGCCAAATAGACCGCTAGCAAGAGAGCTATATCAAGTGAAAGCTAGCTGGTGAGATAGCCACAGCCAGCCCTAGCTAAAGTTTAAACTAAATGTACCTGCTTATTTCCCCTAGCTGTTATCTGTAATTAAACGATAATAAACGATAAACTGACATTTCAGTAACTTGGTTAGTTAGTAAATTTATTTTCTTAAACTAACCAGTTACAATGGACAAGACAAGGGGAAAATCTGCGTTTTGTTGGTCGATACTGTTTTTCCCCTCAGTATTCTGTGAAGATTATCCAACAGGCAGACTGCAGTACATGTATTTTTTAGGTATTATGTTGGTTCTATGGCAATGATTTTTTGGGGGGGAGTCTAATAATCAGCCAGCAAGCCTGAAAACTTTAAACCCTTTTTTCTCACTCTCACCACTTCTGTAGTTCCTGCTCTCTGCCTTCATAGGGCAGTAGCCTATATGTGCCAGCACTCGCCACATGCCATCGCACATACTGCTACTGGCACCTTTAACCCTTTAGCAGGGGCCCGCTACATATGGTTTACAGACACACATGTACACACGCACTCAGTGTATTTATGAGGAGCCCTCACAGACGTGCTGTTGCCACTGGCAGCAGGATTTTTCCCTCCTCCAGACCACACCTACATGCTACTGAAACCCTTGGGGTCGACACAGGAGCACACAAATGGCTCCTGGTCATTTCAGCTGCTAGTGATGCATTTTGGTAAAAATGTGCGTCAGCTGATACTGTCGCTCCGCACTGCATGTGTGAATCTGATCTGCATCTCTTCTGTGATTTGCCATGGCTCGCATAATTTGTATAACTGCTCACTAATCAATTAACATAGGCCCTGACTAGATCCATTCTCTGTCTTCCTTCACTCTCATCCTGTGACTTCTCTTATGGAAATGACTGTTGTTGTTTGGTTTACCACTTAGACAGGAAAAAAACAGAATAATTATTGTAGGCTACATTCATGTGTTGACAGTGATGGATGTTTTGTGTGCAGAATCAGACACTGATTCAGTTTAGCTCTATGTAGAGCTAGAGTTTTTATTTAAATTGTTTGGCTCGCATTCAGAGAGGAGTTTGAGATCTCATATTACAGATGAACAGGTAGGGATTTCAGGCCCAATCTGCAGAGCAGAAGTACATTTCAACCTTAGGTGTAAAGAAGAATAACCTGTAAACCACTTTTCTCATCTCAGACTGCATGTCAGTGAAGCAACGTTGCAGGCTGTCGGCTCCTTCACAAGTGCTAGAAAGACTCTCAAGAGCCTTCGGACTCAAACACTCATCTCTGCTGCTGACAGAAGTGCTATAAAACTTAAACTTGTCAGCAGCTACATAGTGACATACTGTAACAACAACAGGAAGGACGGGCTGAGATAAACCTCTGGAATACACAGTAGTATCTACTGTATATTCACAGGCCAGCCCTGTTTTTATATCAGTATTTTAAATATAGATATATTGATACATTTATTTTGTAATCAAGATTTTTCTTACCATATAGTATTTGTGTTATAACTTTATTAGCCCATATTGTAGGTGTTGATTCTTTAGCAGTTTAAGTAGAATAGCAGAGAGAAAGTGATGGAGGGAAGAATCAAATGACATTAAGCAGAAAAAAATCCAGTTTTGACCACAAATCTTTCAGTGCGAAAAGGTTTTTTTTTTTAAATGTAAATGGCTGTCCCTTGCCTCCTGTGTATTAGAGTACATCAAATTACCACACACAGCAGTAGCTGTGCTGCAGTAGAAGCATGTTCTTCATGGCTGTCTGCTTGACTGAGCACGGTGTGCTTTTAGTTCTTCCCAAAAAGAGCTTCAGCCATGCTGGGAAAACATTTTTAAACTATTTCAGATGTCAAAGTCAAGGTGTTTTCTGCTTTGCTGTTAGCAACGACGCTAGTCTGAGAATAGTGGATGGCTTTAAAATGAGCTTTCTGTTTTATGATGTAACTGCTGACGTTGCATGTGGGCCACCATCAGGACGGAGAGGCACTGGAGGCAGGAACCAAAAAGTTTGAGGACCTGGAGTTTCAGCAGCTGGAGAGAGAAAGCAGCCTGGAGGAGGAGAGAGAAACCATCAGCCAGCAGCTGCTCCAGGAGAGAGCAGAGTACCACAGCAGCGTGGCCAAGAGGAAGGTGAGGAAACACCTGATACTCTGTGGGCCATCCGGAATACAAGAATATCCTGATTATGGTTTGAACAATGTGGATGTTTGTGTAAGAACTGAAGCAGCCCATGGCAAATATTTCACTGTGTAAGCAATGTAGAGCTTGATAATCCAGTATAAAGGAAATACAGTGTACACTCATACAGCAGGCAGAGACATAGCAGCCAAACAAGCCTCAACCATCTGGAGACAGTTTGCTTATTTACTCACTGCAGAAGCAACGTCAGCACATTAATTCAATATTTATTTTCAACAATTCTATTATTTACACCAACAAAATGCCACTGCAGACATTTGGCGTTACCGCATGGAGGTTTTAAAGTCCATGGAGCAGCAGTCATTTTAGTCATGCATTCATTTTCCTATGCCACATCCTTCCACTCTGGTTTTTAGAACGTCAAACAATACTTTGTCACAGCTTGCACTGAAGACTGAATCCTTTCTGTGTTGTCTTCTTCAGGAGAAGGTGTCTGCTCTGGAGAACCAGGCCAACCAGCTGGGCTTGCAGGCATCTCAGGAGTGTGAGCGGCTGGCCAAAGACAGGACCCTCACACTGCAAATGCTCCAAAAGGTACAGAGTAACCAGTTCAAACTCGCACTGGGAGTGCATTGAATACTGTTTCACACAAACTGGGATTTTTTTAAGGAAAAGTACAGCTAGAGATAATTGCTGAGATCTAAAAAGGAGCAGTTTACAATAATACTGATATTTTTACATTATATTCTTACGTCTTTGTTGCAGGAGAAGGAGAGGCTGTCGGCCCTGGAGAAGAGGTACCACAGCCTGACGGGTGGAAAGAACTTCCCCAAGTCCTCCACTGCAATGAGAGAGGTGAGAGAACTACTGAACCTCTGTGTGTATGCAGCGAACACAAACACATGTTCGCCCTCAGTGCTCATGGCCTAAAAACAAAAAGTGAGCTTTGATGATGACTCATAGCTGATTCCTCGCCAAATTTACTCCTTTAACTCGCAGTGATTTATTGGCACGCAAACGTGGTGATAATCTTTTGGATCTAACTGTTCAACGCACCTGGTGTAACCAGACTAATCTAAAGCTTTATGTTGGTCATGTGTTTCTGATGTCGGGTTCTTGATGTTTAGTGTGTACTGCAAACTAATTCTTTAATGGTCATTACATTAGTGGACTATCTAAGAGTTTTTAACATGTCGCCATTGGACAACCCTAGCAATAGACAGAATACCTGTTTAACTTTATTTTCAAGTCTTGAAAGTTTGTAAAATGTTTAATTTTAACTGTTGTGTTTTCAAGGTTAGGATTAAGCTTGAATTCAAACATACTCCTTGAAAAACGCTTGATTTTCAACATAATCTGGTGTTTCATCATCTACACAATCACTCATGGAAACCAAACATCTTTTATGATTTCAAATGAAACGATCCCGCTGCCATATTTGTTTGTTGTTTCCTGGCATTTATAGTAACAATTTAGATGTGATGATAAAGGCTTCGAGAGTCTGGAAATTTTTGGTTTAGGCACCTTGAAAGTGCTTGAAAAGTGCTTGAATTTTACTCTTAAAAAGCTGTACAAACACTGAACTTGTATCTAGTGTCCCATAAGTGTTCTGTAGGCATTAAAAGCACTTATTCCTGAATTGTTGAAACAGGAAGCGCTCCATATCAGCGAGGCTGACCTGTTGTTGGAGGATGTCCACTCCTCCCAGCATTCCCTCTGTCGAGCCTCTCCTTCCTACTTACATCCCTCCCCTCTCTGTCAGTTGTACCCCAGCAGCCCTACGGAGGTAACCAGACTAATGATCCCTGCATGAAGCCCGCTGCTTCCCCTCTGCTGTCTGTGCAACTCACCCCAAAGGTCACCCATTGTACTGTTAGTGTCCTGGTCACAGTCGGACTCTAATTGCACCTGCGACTTAACTGTGTCTGCCCGGGTTGCTTTTTCCAGTAGAGCATAATTTACAACAACTGTGTTAAAAGAGGAGCCAGCACAGCTTTCAGTTCAAGTTGGGTTTTGTCTGTTCCTAGCCCAGGGATGTAGTGGAAGATGCATTAAACCCACATAAATCCCATGTTGCTGACCATGTTATGTGCACACACTGTCAGTCAGAGCACGTTCTGTCAAACAGGAGAGTATATCATGACAAATCACTGCTTTGTAGAGCTTGTTTATGCTGATTACCAGCTAGAGGTCACAAGTTCAGCATCTTCTTATTTACCACTACATCACTGGTTATTGTAACAGCCAACAGAAGTACCTGTGTGTGACATCCTGTGTGTCAGCCAGTTGTGATGCTAAAGATGCACTTCCTGTTGCTTGGTGTGTTCCTGTTTGTCTGTCATCCCATGCACCCGTACACCTTTTTAGCTGTAATAACAGCACTTGAACAGCCAGGTTGAATATGGGCTCGTTTTTTTTTTTTCTCAACACATAATCTCTGTGCTTGTGTGTGTGTGTTAATGTACTGTACATAAGAAGTACGGTGCAGTGTTGTTCTCATCCTGTCTGAACATTGTTGGCTGTTGGCTGGTGCTCAGGAGTACATGAAGCTGTCGGATGTCTATAAGATGTACGGCGGCAGCGGCCACCATGAAAGCAGCAAGCCCGCCTCTCACGGCCGCTCGTTTGCCATAGATGCTGCGTTAGCTGGCGCCTGTGAGGTATCATCACTTCCTGTCTGTCTCTTTCCTGACTGATTTCTGTCTTGACTCTTACTTTGTGCTCTCCTCTCTCTGCCTCTCCCCATCCTTCCATTTCCATGTCATGTTGCTCCCTCTGCTGGTTTTGCTGTTAATCAAACTGACTGTGCTGTTGGCTTTGCTGCTCTGCTACATGAGCTTTTGGTGTACGCAGCTTGTACTCAGTGCCTCTGTAGCTGCAAGGCAGTGTTCACTTACAGTAGACATGTAGGATCTATGACGGCATCATATCAGCAATACAGGGGGTTTAGTTAGGGTTGGACTGATAAATGCAGGTTTGCCTTGAGGCAAGCAGTAGTCGGTATGTTGTATTAATAACTGCACTTAGTAAACTGTAAAATTGAATGTCAAAAATATTCATTTTATTCATTCTGGAAAACAAAAGTTTAGTTGTATAACATGTAGGGCTGGGTGTACAAGGTATGTAATAAAGGTATTTGGGGTGAATTTTAAGACCTTTATTAGGTAGCCGAAAGTAGAGACATGACAGGAAATGAGGGGAGAGAGAAAGATGGGAATGACTCAAACCGGTGACGTTGCAGTTCGTGGTCAGCGCCTTCAAATCCCAAGGCCACCCCACCAAAACAATACTTTTATCAATAAGACCTCCATTGAGACGTCTAAACATATATTTTTCTACAGAAGCATTTTTTTCTGTTTATCTTTACTATTTTCTTACCTATTTATTACTATTTAAAATAATAACAAACTTGACCGTTGTATCACTATTTAATTCAAGCTGTTAAACACAGAACAGCCATACAGTAAAAGAACTGAACCTAAATATAATACAGTCTAAAATGACCAAAGTTAGGATTTGAATGAGGAAATATCTGAACAGTTTTTGATTGGTTCCCAGTGATAACCAGCTGTAATAACACATGACAAAAACCCCAGAATAACACTGAATATATGAAAAGTGATATATGCCTGTCTTGAGAATTAATCTCTAAATGGCAGCATGTTAGGGGTGAATGATGTGATAAGAGGCCAGTGTTGGCGGCGTATATCAGTCCAACCCTAATGCTGATTGTGTGAATTGTGTTGCCCTCTGCTGTGTGTTGTAAAGCAGTCAGTGTTTCCTGTCAGATCCTCACACCTTCATGATGCAGAAGGTCACTAAGTGCACTTGATATGTTTCCCCCATGCTGCCTGTCTTGCTGGCATGTCTTTCTTCACTCCTGTCTGTCTTTCTCCTCTCCTCTCCCTTATCCTCCCGTGTGTGTGTGTGTGTGTGTGTGTGTGTGTGTTGCCTTTGGGCAGGAGTATGTGACAGTGGGCCAGTTAAATCAGATGTATGGGATGCCAAAGGTGGAGTCGTCCCCTACTTCCCCGCTTCGCCAGTGCCTGCAGTCTGGAGCAGTAGACCCCGCCTTCTCCTGCCTCCCCTCTCCTCATGGCTCCTCCCTCTCTCTTTCTGTGGAGGTGTGTGCTGTCTTCCTTCCTTTGCTCCTTTTTTCTGCATTTGTTTACCGGCTGTCACCAGTTTAACCAAGAAGTGTTTTTTCTTCCCCCTTGTTTTGTTAGAATATTTTTTAGAGATGAAATTATCCAGTCATTTGTGAAACAGAAAAAAAAAAAAAAATGTAACAAATTGGTGTAGCAGAAATATGGTTTTTCATCTCTCCTACCCTGTGAATCATCTCGCAACCCCTCAGATTTGTCTTGCAACCCCTTGTGGGGGTCCTGACTAGTCATGTGACAGGTGGACGCCAGTAAAAGAGGAGTACACTTCAGTTCTCGCTTGCATAAATAAAAGATAAGAGCTGTTCCTAAAGAGAGAGAGGAGCAGTTCTGTTAATAAAATATACGTCACCATATGATGCCACCATCATGTTACCATTGACGTTTGTTGTAGTCCCTCATCAAGATGGTGTTCCTTGACTAATTCAAATCAGTAACTAATACAATATCTGTTTCCCAAATTCATACTACATATTATTTCTATACTGTATGTACTACATACTAATCGTCATAGTATGCTGTTTTAGCAGTTAGTATAAGATGGTTATGTGATTTGTTTTTAAATTTATACTAACAGGAAATGATACAATACATGTAACACGAAACGTCAAACTGCAACTTTGAAATGTCAGTTGAACTCCACAAATCGAAAGCAAAATGTTTAACTCACTTTTGTTTTCCACGATCTTTCTGCAGCTGTTTCACCACTACCAACAATTTATTTCCAGCTGTAAAGCAGCTCCTCCACTTCTTTTGTGCATTGCATTGTGGGAGAATAATGTACATTGACAGCACACTCAAAAATTGGTTTGAGTATACTTCATTTTGTCACTTATCTAGTGTGAACACACCTGCCTAGAATTAGTGTGTAGTATGGATTTGGGACATTGCTAAAGTCACTTTGGCCGGGAATTATAGCCAATCAGGGCCAACCAGTAAAGTTTTGACACGTTGTTTTCCATTCACAGTGTCTAAGATGTTACATGTAACAGAAGTAAGAACAAGTTCAATCCTACATTTGTTAAGTGTATCCCTCCTGTGCATAAATTATGTTATTTGTCCCAACAGAAATAGTTTTTGGATATCTATCTGTTTTGGTGTGAGTGTTCTTAAATTAGGGGACCAAAAAAAGGGAAATCTGTTAGTGTTACTTACAGATGTACAGTTGGTGTATATTGCTTTAACTGTTACAGGATAATAGACTTTTTTCCTGTCAATATAGAAGCCCGTGGAGACTCTAAGACTCTAAGCCCTGTGATGTTACTGTATTTGTCAGTCTGGAGCTCTTACTGTCTGTTGTACTGCAGGTTTGCCTCAAGTCACAGACTCCCAGTGTTTCCAGATTCACCAGAAGTGGCTCACATTCATACGGCTGATTTTACTAATATAATCCATCACATTTGCTATTATGTGTATTGACATTCCCCAGTGATACATTGAGATTGCTGTGTTAGAACTGAACTTGAATAAATCACTTTTATCTCTTCACTTCCACCATGAGAAGGTAACAGTTGTGCAGTAATGAGAAAAACAAAACCAGATGTATTTAAAATGGTTATTAGCTGCATGTTAGTAACAGCTGTATTATGTAGGCAGCAGGTCTCGATCAGCTGTTAGCTGTCAGAACAATAGAGACAGAACAGGCAGTAACGGTTGTAACAGTGGTAAAAAACACTGAAACAAAAATAAATCTAGTGTTGTTCTTTCAGTTATTGTAAAGTCTAAACTGTAGAGATACTGTATGTGTTAGGTACAGAGGACAGCTGAAGTGAAGTAAAACATAAAATTAGATGAAATCTTGCATGTTCTTGTGAGAAACTGGGTCATTGCAGCAGCAACATTGAATTAGAATAGAGACATGTAAAATAGGGATATAGCAGCTGGAGGGTATACAGCATAATGCAGCTGACAACAATAATGTGTTAGATATTTAAGCAAGCAATTTTTTAAGTATAAAAAAGCCTTAATTACAGCTTTTGAGGGTGTATAAAACAAATGTTTCTACCTTCTTCCTGCTGTCTTTGAATGCTTTCTAATCTCCTCTTGTCTTCTTTTTTTCTTCCACCCTCTCTCCTGTTCTGTCTCTCTTTGCCACTCGTCTGTGTGCTCCCCAGTACCAGTCTGAGGGCAGTAGGCCTCACCTCCCCAAGCTAGATTTAGAGCAGTGGTACCAGGAGCTGATGGCTGGCTCCAGCCAGCTCTGTCCTCCCCCTCTGCCAGCCAAGTCTCTGTCAGGCCGCAGGCCCGTGCTGCAGGTAGAGGGCCTTTCTTCTTTCTCCTCATTTTTTCCCCCACTCTTTCTTCTGCTGTTTGTGTGTGCTGTTTTTCCTCTGCCCACCTTCAGCTTGCTTCATCTCACATCCAAGGAGTTGGATGTGTGTGTGTGTCAAAGGAATAGAGAAAAGGCCTTTACATGTCAGGTGTTAAGTAATGCTGCATTCACATCATATGGAAAAGTTTTCCCCCTAGAAGCCTTTGAAAACTACTGGGAGATACAGTTCACCTTTTTTGAGAAGAACACCTCTGACTAAAACTGTCATTCAGTACAGAGAGGGTGTCTTAATTTCAGTCCGACAAATGAAAACAAACTACAAAAAAAAGACCCGCCCATGGACACAGCTGCACGCAGGAACGTTTTGTTTGGACTGGAGGGTCAGTGTTTGCTTTGGTGTAAAACACGAGGTCAGTTGATGTGTGTAAAGTTTGGAATAAAGCTGAGAGTAAGCACCTGTAGCAGAAGAAGTCCACAGAAAGCTTCAATCACCACTTAAATATAGTTAGAATGTGTGAACACTTTCAAGTCATTATTTTGAACATCAAGTCATTCCACACAGAAACTCCTGTAGTACATGAATGCAGCATTAACTTAAGTGGGCCTGATCAAAGAGCTGTTCAATGAAAGGGACGAGGCGGCTGTTGCAGGTGTGTGCGTGTGCGCAGCATAACTCGTGTATTGTCTGTAGGCTCTTTGATACTGAAATGTATGCCGCTGATTGAACCTTGATTTATTAATTCCAGCATTTTATTTGGCCAACATCAGTGTTCAGTAGCGCTCACAGCATAATGCTAATCACACTTTTAACCCTTGTTTTCCAGCAGGTGCTTGCAACTCATCATATTGTGGATTTCATTGTGCTTCTAACATTGTTGTGAAACCCCCCATCTGCCATCACATGGGTTTGTTTTAACATAACGTACCGTCAGCACAGATCTCTCCATGCTCTTTGTGTGCTTCCTCCCTCAGGTGTTCCGCTCTAAGCTGGACAGTGATCCGGGCCTGTCCCTTCATCAGCCTAAGTCAGGCTCTGCGTCCCCTCTGCAGCACGGAGGAGCAGCCACACTGGGACGCAACACAAGCTCAAAGGTAACAGGTTGTTCCTTTTCAGCATGTGGCCCTCAACCTCTAATTTAGTCTTAGATCTTCTTCTTCTTTGAGAATGTCGACTACTATTCTCCCTAAAATCCAGGTAATTATTTAAACCCCATGTAAACTTGTTTTTTGGACATGTAATCCTAATATTTTGTCTGCTCCCTCTGACCCAGCAGAGCCCCCTGCTGGCGGCCAACAGCACTGGCAGTCTGCCCAGGAACCTGGCTGCAACCCTGCAGGACATCGAGACCAAGAGGCAGCTCGCTCTGCAGCAGAAAGGTAACTGACCTGGTCTGGCCCTGAGCTTCACACTCCTGAATTCATCACGCAGTGTTTATCAATCATCCTTTAATGACTCAATAACAACTAACTCAGCACTACATGGATGCCCCACATTCTCACCCTCATTAAAGGAAAATGCTTTGTTGCAGATAATTAAAGCATAAATCAGGGTTCATACAAAGTATTGAAAATTTGGAAAATGCTTAATTTTAACTGTTATGTTTAGGTTTGGAATATGCTTGAATTTGAATATATTTCTTGAAAAATGCCTGATTTTCTACATAATAAAGGAAAGCTCTTTCACTCGTCATTCATAGCTAGATAAGTCCTCTGTTGATCCCTAACTCTAGAAGTTAGGAAGCTTTAAATAATCATGATCGAAACATACAATCACAGTTAATATGAACAGCTGGTCAAATAAACAGTGACAACATACACTGGTTGCTGTTGGTATAAAGGAATTCTGTAAACTTTATATTTCGCAATTGCATTTATAGTAACATGTTAGATGTGGTGATAAAAGCTTTGAGAGTCTGGAAATCTTTGGTGTAGGTACCTTGAAAGTGCTTGAAAAGTGCTTGCATTTTACTTTTAAAAAGCTGTACGAACCGTGATTAATACATTGTGCCATAGTTATTCACACATTAAATAAATACTTTTCTTAGTCACCTCTCATCATCTAGGTCAGTGGTTCTCAACCTGGGGGTCGGGACCCACTATGGGTTTCAAGATAAATCTGAGGTGTCACGAGACAACAGGATAAGAAAGAAGGGGAAAAAAAACATTTGCTGCACAAAATTCTAGTTGTGTTTTCAGAAGTTCTGTGTTTTTTCTTGGATAATTGTACCTGTAAAACCTGTACCTGTAAAAATGACCTGGTCTTCACTGTCGGCCCATTTGTCCGTGTTTTGGTACAGTTTTTTAAGGCTATACCCTCACTAGCTGTTACACAGGTTTTTAAAGATGGCCGTGGTCAGTGCTGCATTGGCTCATGTGTTGATTGACCAATCAATGTACACTTACGTCACTCAAGGTTCCTTTTGTGCTGGGAGAGCACCTACTGTCCTGTTCCTCATGCCTGCGTCCAGGAGTTGATGATTTTTTTTCTTAATTTTGTTCAGCAGGATTCATCCTGTTTGTTCGTTTGAAATGTCTCTCCTGCCAAGGGTCAACATAAACACTGCTGAGAATAATCTCTTGTTCCAACGTCACGTTGCTTGTTTATCGCTTGAGTCACTGAGAAATGGGTGCTCACATGTAGAGCGTATTAATTCATCGTTCAGATAAGTTATGTTTAAGCTAACATGTGGCTAATTAACCATCCAGACTAAAGAGAAGCAGAGAATTCGATGCCACAGAAAGCAGAACAGGCAGCCAATCAGGACCCTGTTTGAAAACATAGGTGAAGACCAAAGACTGTACAATCCTAAAAAATTCAAGACCAAAACTTAAGCCAGTCTGGCAGGTTACTTTTATTGATTCATCCATCAAAGGCAACGTTTACCAGAACTTGACACCTGGCGGCTGTTAATTTCAGACCCTGTCTTCAGCTAACCCTCACTTCATCCTTCTCCCTCAGTCTCTTCCATCTCTGGTGTGTCATTAACTCTTCTCCCCCGAACATTTCTTTTCATCTCGTCTTTTGTCTGTAACATCGAACAGTCTTTCTTCCTCCATCAATCATCTATGAGCCTTCTTGCCGGTGGATAATAAATCTTGCATGTTCAGCATTCAGTGAGCCCCTCCTTTGGAGTTATCGACCTGGGATCTGCTTTCCAGATGAATCTGCCCAGGCATTATCAGGTGCACAGCAGCATGGGTCTGAAATGTGAGAAGTTCGATAGATGCTTTACTTCGTGGTTACGGGAGTTTTTGCAGTTATCCTCCAGCTTGTGTTACTGAGACAGCACCTACTTTTATGTGTGGTTGATGGTCTTGTAGGTTGTGGGCTGGTGCTGGTGCTGGTGCTGGTTAGGGTTAGGCTTGGGATGACCTGCTCTATAGCTGGCATGTTGGTTTAAATGTGGTGATCGCCCAGCTTATCCAGAAACAAACGGACCTCTGCTTGTTGATCGAGTTGCTTGCAGGTTGTCCTTGTTCCATCTCCCACCTCCCACCTCCATTCAAAATCAGAACTAATCCACTGATCAGCACTCACCCTCCTCCCTGCAGGTCAGCAGGTGATCGAGGAGCAGCGTCGCCGGCTGGCTGAGCTCAAACAGAGAGCGGCGGCGGAGGCTCAGTGCCAGTGGGAGGCGCTCCACGGCTCGCAGGCGCACCTCATGACTTCGTCCTCCTCATCGCCCTCCTACTCCCCGGTCATGTCCTACAGCCCCGCACTGAGCCACAGCTCTGTGGGCCCCCCCCCTCTGGTTCACCACTCCATCCTGCACCACCAGCCGCCATCAGCCGGGGAGCAGCCCTATGACACCCTGAGCCTGGAGAGCTCCGACAGCATGGACACCAGCGTGTCCACGGGGAACAACTCGGCCTGCTCACCAGATAACATGTCCAGGTACAATGGAGAAAAGGCGCACACACACAGTCATGACCAGAGCATACTGACCAGGGATGGGCTAATACTGACCATTTATTCAGTCTGTCCTTTGAACCCATGAATCTGATTTAATATGATTGGTACATATGTATTATCAGCTGGTCAGGTCAACCTCAGCTTCCATAGTTTTAAAGGTTTTGCAGGTTGATTCTTTGTTTTGTGTTTTCATGTATTGTCCACTAAACAAAATCACCACGCTCTGTCTAAAAATTCACATTCCTGTACTTTGTGTTTTTTTGGGCAGATTTTTGTGTGTTCACAACTTAGTTGCACTGGAACAGGGTCTTTCAATGAGTAATGGGTATAGGCCCACAGTAGTATCCAGTTTTTTTCATATTGTTTGTATCATATCAATTGTATTGTATACATTTTGGAGTCACAAAATATTATATTGTGTTCTTAAGACAGTATTCTCACCTTGTCTGGCTTTCCCATTGTTCCAATCGTCCTCAGTTATCTCCAGACCAGATTCTCCTTTCCTTTTGACATGACCCTTGAGACCTTTAACCATTTGCATCAATGTATATCTTGACCAAATTAGGTTGACTATCCTCCGCTTGTTTAAAGGGATTTCTTTCTTATCTGGTACTGTCACTAAATGCCACAGCGATGGATTTTATAATCAAAATGTCGGCTATTAGTGCTTTCAGTCCAAACACATGACAAGTAGTATTAAAATCAGACCCTACACCCTAGACCACACACAAGCACAGACAAAAGCAATCAAACAGAAACACAGACAGTGAGGCTGCGCCCACCAGGTGAAGTCTTTGTCCACAGGTCGGCTAATTTGTAGACCATCTGTTAATGTGGCCCAGCTGTGTGCTGGATTACAACAGCATGTTCTCAGCACCACCTGTTGTTCAGATACCTTTTATAGTTGTCAGGAGTCCAATTCTTGAAACAATTAGTAATGTTTTTTGAGATGACTTTAATGGGATTTGTTCTGTAATGAACAGTGAACGGTGGGAGGGAGGAAACGGTAAAGCAACAAAGTTTATGAGCCAAGTTTTGGCCCAGACACTGACTGTTTCATAGCAGCACATCAGTAACTCTGGCTGGTTTTTGTTTTTTTTAATAAGTAGTTATTGTTCCACTTCCCAGCAGTATAAGATAAATATTCACCCTCCCTATAATCACAATTTCCCTGAGCCCAAAGTGAGAAGTTCAAGTTGCTTCTTTTGTTCAACCAACAGTCCCAAACCCAAAGACTCAGCAGAAAATCCTCACATCTAAGAAGCTGGAACCAGCAAATGTTTGACATTTTCGCTTGAAAAATGACTGAAACGATTCATCGATTATCAAAATAGTTGGGAATTAATTTTCTTTCAATCGACCAATTGATTCATCGACTACTCGTTGCAGCTCCAAAATGAATAATAGCTACATGCCAGTGGTTTACAAAGCCGCACCGTAGAATGTACACACGTTTATCCAAATGGAACAAGGATTGTGAGCTATAGGACCTGTCATTAAGAAGCTACTATAGTTATAATGAAAATGTTGCTGAACACACAGACAGACAGACAACGTCTATATTTGATCACATCTCCATCCTCATAGTACAATAACATACATATTTAAAATCATTCAGCGTCTAGACGCGCTTATCCACTGCAGCTACAAACCTGATCAGACTGATAGAAACAAACCTCTCTAAGATCTTGTCCAATCAGTGTCACCACTGCTGACGCACGGCATTTGACTAAAGGTTGAGTGACCGCATGTTGTACAACTGATCGATACTTCACTGGATGCTGATGAGAAGCCTCAAATTGAATTATTCAAAGATTTCCTTCAGTAAAATGTTAAATTGTCATTATCAGTGTGGCTGTTTTTGCTGTTGTTCCCTGAGATTTAAAGGAGACTTTTAATTTAATTTATTTTTGATTTATTTTTAATTTGAAAAGGGATAATGTACATTAATCAACATTCAAACACGTGTAAATGCACCTGAGTTAGCTGAAGGGCTAATTTTCGTCGGCAGTCCCTTTGCCTGATGTTGTTAGGCCTCCTAGAATATAAATAATACAATATGTACAATAGTTAAAAACATACTACTCTGTGATATAAAGCATATACAACACAGTTAAATAACATAAATGGACAAAATCCAAATAGCATATGATACAGGTACTGTATGAGTTAAAGGTGGATAAAAATAGCATCAGCGTTAACGTTGTTGGTTCTCAATTTAGTGTTTTGAATGCTTTTGCACATGTCGGAGTACACACTGAAGAGCTAGACTTTCCTTGGGTCTGTAGGGAAATGAATTCACAAATACTGTCTACCAAATTGCCCTACAGATATTGTTTGAACCCCACTTTGAAGTAAAAGGGTTAACTGAGTTTATATGCAGTGATGAAGTTATTAAATGTAGGCGTTGTTGCTTAGGATACAAAGGTGTCAGCATGTAGTATGTCAGAATCCCTTTGAGGGTTTTGTGGTAACGCTGTGCTTGTGTTTGACATCAGTGTCGGAGGAATGGACGTGCTGAAGATCGAGGAGATGGAGAAAATGCTGAAGGAGGCGCAGCTGGAGAAAGCCAGACTTATTGAATCGCGGGTAAGACACAACTTCAAAGGAGCGTTAGAGTAGGGGAACCTGATTATTCAGAATCCATACCTCGTGATGGATGAGAGTTCTTGCAGTGTTCCTGTCAATAGCTTTAAATTGAACATGAATTTAAAAAAATAAAGGTTCAGGACAGCAACTGGAGGCTTTCATTCATTTTTATTGGCCTCCATGTTTCAAACGTCTCCATCTCTTTGTGTCCCGATGAATGAAGAAGCTTAGACTGAAATACAAGACCAATAAAGATGATCAAATCAGTTTTCTGCCCTAAAGATTTTTCTCCCACATTTCTCTTTCAGCTGTAGTTCCCGTCACTGAGCATCCATCAATTCAGTAGCCCTTTAGAATTTTTCCCTTTATGAATGCAGCTCCTTTTTACGAGTTCTATTTATTTAGTCCCTTCACTTGATTTAAACCATAAGGCCACTGTTTTGAATCTGATTGGCTTGGTTTGATGGGTCATGAGAAACAGATCAGATTATGGATCTGTAAAAAGGTTTAGGATTGTATGAAATTACTACAAAGCTCATGCACACCAACAACTCTTATTTATAGGGGTGTTAAATCAGAATCTCTGACTGTGGGTACATGCCATTTCCTTTATTTGATTGTTCCTCACTTGACCTGGAATTCAAGTGAAATTCAAGACTTTTTAAGACCTTTTTAATACCACTTAGTATGAAATTTAATGCTAACTTCATGGCCATACTGGCAAAAGTATGAAGAATATAATTTAAAATCAGTATGGACTTTAAGCCCTAGAAAATATTTATTTAACGTTACCAAGTACTTGAATTCAATAAAACATTTTATTATAATACTCAAGTTCATATTAAATACACAATAGCACATGCAACGTGTTTCGCGCTCTTCATATGGGAGTCTAAAGCTATAAGTCCCTGTCCCCAGCACCGGGGCTCACGGTCTTTCCTGGAACAGGTTGAACCCACTCGTGTTTTGGATTCTGCTGCCTCTTAGGGTTAAAGCGACACTTGCCCATTCTGAGGCGACGAGCTAACGTTAGCTTGTTAGCAGCAGGGTGCGAGACGTTTTGTTTTCTTTCTAACAACTGACTGATCTACGCCAGAACTCACGCACACTCGACGTAAACATCACCTGTACTGTCTGTCGTAACATCCAAGTCTCACCAAACAGAGGAAATTGTAACGTTACACACACACAAAACATTTTATACATCTGACAGTTATTTATGACGTTACAGTATTTATTTAATCCTACGTAAGGACAAGAAAAGTATTTAAGACCTTCGTAAACGAAATTCAATACTTTTAAGGCTTTATTTTGAGAATATTAAATTCAATGCTTTGTTAATACTTTTAAGACCCCATGGGTACCCTGATGAAGGCTGTTCCAAAGCTCTTATTCCTGCTCTGAGGAGCGAGGATACACGAGAGCAGTCTGACACTGGACTGACATTGGAAATCACTTAATGATTGGATGCTGCAGCTGATTGCACTGACCTGATACCACATCACAACATCTGCTGCAGTTTTATAACAAAAGTGGACCAGTAACAAAACCAACAAGTATAATACTCCTAGGTTTTAGATTTTATGTTTTCTGATTCACCATCTAGTTGGAAATAACAACATTATTGTCACTTTACACTGAAATTCATTTGGCAGTTCCATTTCTCTAAAAGCGTGTTTCCTCTCTCCTCGTGTCTTCAGTGGGAGATGTGGATGCAGTTAAGAGAAACTGGCATGTACCCTCTGAATTCATCACATTTCAGAAAATTCAGAATTTTGCCTGATCAAGGTCTGAGGACCAAGACATTGTTAAGAAAGTGAGTAAAAGTGAGCGGCAGCGTGCAGGATTTATTGTTGTAGTAAAGACAATGATACTTTAAACACACTCCTGGTTGCCTTCTTCGTTTTTTGTCTTTTTTGGGTCTCTGCATGTCTTTAGACAGCACTGCACACATACTGTACATATACAATACATTCACACAGAGTCGATCATTACTTCTCCAAATAACCAAAAGCTTTCTGTGTAGAGAAAACAGTGGCCAGCACTGTGAGTGTACATACATGTATGAATGTGAAGCTGAAAAGAGAGCACGTGCTCTGCAAAGCTCTTCCATAGACCAAAAAAAAATATATATATATATTTGATGAAAGCGCTCTCCTCCAGGAACGAGAGAGCATGGCTCGCCGTCAGATGCTGGAGGAGGAGAGGAGGAGGAGGGAGGAGGCGGAGAAAAGACTGCAGGATGAAACTTTCCACCGGCAGCAGCTAGTAGAGAAAGAGGTCAAGATGAGGGCCAAGAACTTCTCTCAGGTCAGTGAAATGAGACATAATTGAGTCTGCATGGTGGAAAAGTGGAAAATGACTCCACCTGTCTGCTAAAAACAGGGCAGGGTTTTACAGATATGGCCTTCTGAGGGGGGGTTCCTGAAGCTTCTGGTAGGTAATACTTTGTGCCAGTATTCAATATCATTACATTTGACCGTTTTCATACCAAAGTAACACTATTTTCAGCTTTTCCTTCAGAATTTAAACCTGTGTTAGAGAAAATGAAACATATTCATACATGTGTGAGGTCTGATCAGAATATTCCATTATTTGAGATTGATCAGTCCACTTAATTTGTTATCAATAGCTGATATCTGAACAAGTACTGGCCTGGTAATCTCTCTCTAACTGACAGTGACCCTCCGTGCTGTACTAGTCGCTTATCCTCCTGTGTTTTTGCTCTGTCCAGGCCCGCCCTATGACGCGCTACCTGCCCATCCGGAGGGAGGAGTTCGACCTGCGCTCCCATGTGGAGTCGTCGGGCCACAGCGTGGACACCTGCTACCATGTCATCCTCACAGAGAAGATGTGCAAGGGCTACCTGGTGAAGATGGGGGGCAAGATTAAGTCCTGGAAGAAACGCTGGTTCGTCTTCGACCGCCTCAAAAGGACCTTCTCCTACTATGTTGGTAAGAAGTGACAAGACACAAGATTCTTATAAGACAACCCCCCCCCCCCCCCCCTTTTCTAACAGCAGTTTTTGGAAAAATACTTTTTGAAGACAAGAAACGCTTTCAGACCAGTGCTGTTGGGAACGTTTCCCTGAGTCACTGTTATTCTAAGGAGAACATATGCCTCATTACTGAAGTAAAAGTCAAACATGAAATACGTATATTAAAGCAGAATGCATAGCACACATTTGTGTGGCTTGTCTATCAGTTACACCCTCTCATGTCCGGCTCCTGAAGCAGTCAGGAGGATTTTCTCTAGCAGCTCGCAGTGTTATTAGACAGTCTGAGCTCTTCAACATGACATTCTGTGACACTGGTAATTGGGCTGTTTTGACAGATGATTCGGTCTCTGGTTTGTTTCTACAGTAAAGATGGCAGGACATGTTTTTTTTTTTTTTACTCATTCTTACTGATCAGGGGTTGATTTCCTCTGTGGCAGCAAACATATTAAGAAACTCCTGTATGTTAAACTGGGCTACCTAAACACAAACTCCAAAAGACACACTATAATAAACAGACTTGAAGAAACTCGCTAGGCTACAAGCAACCCATAATGCAACAAATGCAATCCAACATGTACAGTCTCGACACAAATGGAACATGGTAACCCTCTAGAAAGTAGCGTTTATTGTGTTGGATTGCAAGAGTATTGCAAAAGTATGTAGCTATGATCAGCAAAATGTACTTAAAAGTACTTATAAAGCAGAAAAATGTCTGCTGTGAGTGTTTTATTATTATATATTACCGTATGTTAATGGGTTGTTAGTACTGATGCCTTAATAAATAGCTGTAGTTGGTTGAGGTGGAGCTAACTTGAACTACTTTATATACTGTTGGGTAGTTTAATCTTCAACAGTGCATCATGTTTTATAAGCTTACAAGTATTTCCCTTTGAAGTGTAGTGGGGCTGAAGTATAAAGTGACATGAAATTTGTATTCAAGTACAGTACTTGAATAAATGTACTTAGTTACATTCCACCCCTGACTGCATTTGATTGCAAGGTGTTCCTGTTAATATGTCCACCCTGTGTTATTAGTGGCTATGCAACACTCGTGATGCATTCAATTTACGTGGGTTGGAATATTTTTCTGGGATATTTTTGTGTCACAACAGTCAGCAGCAGACATTAGCAAAACATTATAGCAACTATATACAACTATCAGAATCAGAATCAGGTTTTCACATACAAGGAATTTGCCTTGGTATATTGGTGCATAACAATAATCACAGTAAGTAGAAAATACAAAGAAAGATAAAGCAAGTACTGCAAGTCAAAAAGCATAAATAGAAAGTAGAAAATTGACAATAAAAATAATAAGATAATTATTTGAAAATATGTACAATATGACTTATTTAAAAATGAAAGAGCTGTACTCAGAGGTTATAGTTGTAAAAAGGTGAAGTAGTTGTAATAGGCTTAAACATTTAACATGTAAAGTGGCAGAAATGTCCTGCTGTGGGTGAGTGACAGACAGAACATGCGTCCTGGCCTTGAGCAGCAGTACATGTAGTATGAAGCGTGCATGGCTCGGCCGTGTAATTTGATCTGGTGCTGTGAGCTCTGGGACGCTGGTTCGCTGTCAGGCCTTTGAAGTCCTCAGAAGGTTCTGCTTAAAGCTGCTTAAAGCGTACCTTGTTGAAAGTGAGCCAGGGTGAGGAGGTGCACTGAGATTACTTTGGCAGTAGTTAAAATGCGCACAGCGCCGCACTCTCTGAGGAGGCTGATTGAGATGCATCGCTTGCCCTTGTCTCCTGACCTTGAACAATGAGTAACGAGAGGTGACGAGCATAAGTCATGAGTGCCGCTAATTCACGTTAATCAACCTCAACCACAACCAGAGTTTTGATGTGCTTGCATTCAGATGCAGTCGAATGAGATGCGAATGCAGGGCTATTTGAATGCTAAAGAGGTCATTAGCAGATAATAGCTGCGTATTAAAAGGAAAGTGTTATTCCTCGAAATGAAGCGCTGCGTTTCTACCTACTACTCTTAAGTTGGCTTGTGGAGTGTTTGTGCCTGGAGGTAGAGAGGGGTGTTGAGTTCCCCACCGGTTCCTTACTGCAGTTCTGCAGTGGCTGATGAAACAAACTGCAATGATGTACCAGAGTAGCGTAAGAATGCAGTCAAGTGTGAAAATACAATGAGAGCCCCATTGGTTTAAAAACAGAAAAAAAGTGCTGTGGTTGTCTTTTTCCATCCATCATCACAAACCACAAATTGGTCATGATCAAAGTTTGATTTCTTCTTTTTTTTTAATGACCGTATCGTGTGTTCTCCCTGTTGTTATTCTAGGTGACATGGAAGTGATGCGCCTTGGCTTTTCTAGCCAAGAAAAGTCTGCCGTTGTCAATATTTTTTAAGTCTTTTAAACAAACGTACGTTATTTTCCCTCCCACAGACAAACATGAGACCAAGCTGAAGGGTGTGATCTACTTCCAGGCAATAGAAGAGGTCTATTATGATCACCTCCGCAGTGCCACAAAGGTATGCTGTGAATGAACTCTCTCTCATCTACTTCACAGTTTGTTTATTTCCATCTTTCATTTCAAACATGTTTCTGTGGTCTGCTTCTTTTCTCCCCCGCTTGTGCTTTTGCTTTGGCTGGCTGCTGTCACAGAAGGGATTTTTCAACTTGAATATGACGAGTGTATGTATCCACGCTCTCCGCTCACCCGTTTGTCCTCACTGAACCCTGTGTGTCCAAACCATAGACTGTTTATTGTGATAGAGAATAGAAGAGGGTAACAAGCTCAACAGCTGATGATGCATGCTTAAGACTCAAACTGCATTTAATGACCTCAGACAGTGCACTAGTTTTATTCTTGTGTGAGTTTGTCATTTGAATTGCTAATCCCACTCCATCCATCCCAGTGTTCCCAGTGTAAACCAGTCAAGAACCTGTGTGTGTGTGTATGTATGTGTGT
The DNA here is from genome assembly GCA_008360985.2 of Macquaria ambigua. Lineage (NCBI taxonomy): Eukaryota > Metazoa > Chordata > Actinopteri > Centrarchiformes > Percichthyidae > Macquaria > Macquaria ambigua. The sequence continues at coordinate 264,175 of VMKM01000269.1, read as the reverse complement.
GTGTGTATATATGTATATATATATGTATATGTATATGTGTATATATATATATATATGTATATGTATATATATATGTATATGTATATATATATATATGTATATGTATATATGTATATGTATATGTATATATATATATATATATGTATATGTATATATGTATATGTATATATATATATATGTGTATATATATATATATGTATATGTATATATATATATATGTATATATATCTTGACCCATTGTAGGGACTTCAATCTGTCTCTTGCGAATGCTCCAACATTACAGTACCCTATAGTCCAGCAGATATGTCTCTGTCGTAATATTGAGTTCCTCTAATCTTATGTGGTCTGCTTATACATATATATACATATATATATATATATATGTATATATATATGTATATATGTGTATATACATATGTATATGTATATATGTGTATATATATGTGTATATATATATATATGTATATATGTATATATACATATATATATATATGTATATATATATATGTATATATGTATATATATATGTGTATATATGTGTATGTATATACTGTAGGCTGAGCAGGAACATCCCGGTAAGGACAATACTTCCTGACTGATTCAAGTTATTAAGCCATTTTTAGTCATTTTAAGGCTTGACAGAAGTACAGCCCCATTGATCTCCTTGCCTCTTGCCTCTGTTCAGGAAGTGGTATTTTTCCTTTGAGCTGTAGGTGCAGTTTTTGGCTATATTTTCATTCTTTATGATCAGGGCGGCTTGACTTGACACGTCTTGTCTTTTTTTTTTTTTTATCTCCAACATAAAGCTGAGCTGCTTCTGCCTCCTCATCTTCAGTGTGTTTGTGTTTGATGGCCTGTCGCAATGCACCGCACTCTGACTAACTGTGTGGCTCTGATCAACTCTGGAACTTTGATTTTACTTGTCACTTCCAATGTCACGTTACAGAGGAAAAACTTTAAAGTCTGGTGCACTTAGCAAAGACAGAAAGATGATGGTTTAGAAAAGGAAGTGTGTAAGGATTGCTCTTTCAATAACTTGTCATTCCCATATTTCCATGATGTCTGTGCAAATTGGGGATAGACTGTTGTGTTTTTAATACACCAATTAATTTACAGTACCATTATTTTTGGATGGATTTTTTTTTATTTTGCTAGACAGTATTTTGTGCTGAATTCAACACTGAAATTTGCAGGTATTCAATGCTTCTCTTTGTATATCTTAGAGCTGAACTAACCCCAGTTTGTGCCTCTGATGCATTACCATTACATTTGAGTCACAGAGCTAAGCATCCGTTTAAAAAAAAAAAAAAAAAAGAAAAGAAATACTTGATGATCTTTGAAAAACCCAGACGGTCTATAACACTTCGTTCGGAAAGTATTTCCAGAATCCTCAAAGAGTCTTCTAACCATCAAAGATGTTTTACCCTTTCCCAAGTTGCACCTGTTTCCGAAGATGGTAACCAGAAATGGCATACTGTATCTTCTCGCTTGTTCTACATGACGCAAGAAGAAATATGAACGTTATTTTTTATAAAAATATGAAATAATAGAAAGTAACATCAATATAGACAAATATAGTAGAGATCTAAAGTTAATTCTTGATCCTGAATTTTTACGCTTTGGTTCCCATTGTACACACTGAGCAAAGACGTGTCATTTTTGGCTCCCATTTTTGTTTGAAGCTGAAGCACAACAGTAAAGTTGCGAGCCAGAAAACCAAAACACGCTGAGAAGCTAAAGACGTCTTGGTGCTAAAACGCTCCGTAGAACTGAGGGGAACTGCAGAGTTGGGTGAAAATTCTGTGTTGGTTTTTCACTACGAGCGACATCTTTCAACTTAACGCATCATCATTTGATTTATTGTTAATAAAAAAAATCATTAGGGCAGCTTTAAGGATTCTGGAAATACCCTCAGAATAGAGGTAAGAGTTGTTAAACAACCTATGTTTTTCAAAGATCGGCAGGTATTTTATCTTTTTAGAAGTTTTTTGGTTAATGGTAATACATTAGAGAAAACTAGGGCAGAACAGCTTCTATAACAGCATTTAGTTCAGTGGACACAAAACTCTCCATTTTAATGCAGGCCAATACTGCAGTTATTAAACATTAATGCAGAAAATGTGTCATTAGAGTCAGTTGAAGGTCTCCCTATTGACAACCAGTGTAATTCTGCTAAGTACTGTAGTAAAATAAATATGTATTTCAGTTTGCAAAAGGTTGAAATTGACCTCTCTCTCTATATAAGACTGATTCTAGTTTTATCTTTGTTTTTCCGGCTTCCAGAGCCCGAACCCCTCCCTGACGTTCTGCGTAAAGACCCACGACCGGCTCTACTACATGGTGGCCCCCTCAGCAGAGGCCATGAGGATCTGGATGGATGTGATCGTCACAGGAGCAGAGGGATACACACAGTTCATGAACTGAGAGACACACATACAGTAGAGAGAGCGCAGGTGACGAGCAGATAGTTTCGGCAGGGACTCTCCGATCACAGACTCTACAGACCCTCCCTGTTTCCAGTCCACAGCGGACACAACGCCTTGTTTGTTACTTTTCATTTTTAATCTCACACTTTGATTTTACTATGTAGATGTTTTCACCTCCACATTTTCTACATGATTCTGTTTGGATTGAAAAAGGGAGCCGTTGGAGGACACACACACTTACACACACACCTCTGTATATAAACCAAAATGTATACCTGTCAAAGACTTTTAAAAAGCCTTTCTATATTGCCAAATGGAGATCTTGTAGTGACTGTTTGTTGGTCCTTTTGTATTATTTGTTTCCTTTCTTTTTTTTTTTTTTTTTTACGTATACAGAAAATTGCCAAATGACATAATGCCAATGTTTTGTTTTAGTGTTCCATCATGACTATGCTCAGTTTAGACAGAAATAGTTTAAAAGAATCTTCAATCAAAGGGTGTAATCAATTTAGAAATATATTTGAAAGAATCTTATTCAAAATGTATGAATCTATGACAAATAATAGAGAGTCAACAGGAGCTGGAGATGATCTAAGAGTCCAGCACACTTGTCTGTAACAGTGAAACACAGTAAAACATTGCATCAACAAAGTCCACAAGTCCCTTCACCTCAGTGCTGTTCTTAGACTAAAGACTAACACTAAATCAAGTGCAGCATCTGCAACACATTAAGGTATCCAGAGCTACATGGTAGACATATTTACTTCACATGGGCATACCAAAGTAATTAGAGGTATTTTGTTAAGACTTTGACCCACTACAGCTCAGGAGTTCACTCTTCAGTTCTCACTATGGTTCGATCAACATGGGGTTTGAAAAGCTGGTACTGATGTTAGTATTGAAGCTGCTGATAAATATTATTTGGTGCAGTATTTAGTATATTTGAAAATGATTAAAATATTACTAAAAGGCTCCACTAAACCCAGAATAATGTAATACTTTCAGGATTAGCACGTTAGTTTGACATTTTGGGAAATATGCTTATTTGCATCCAGCTCCAAAGCTTTCAAAGATGTGATAAATTAAGTGTATTTCTCAAAATGTCAAACTATTCCTTTAAGGAAATAGTTTGACATTTTGGGAAATGTGCTTAATCGCTTTCTTGCTGAGAGAGGTATGCTAAATATAAAGCTAGAGCCAGGAGACAGCTTAGCATTAGGACTCGAAGCAGAGGGAAACAGCTAGCCTGGCTCTGTAAAAACTTCCGCCTACCAGCACCTCTAAAGCTCACTAATTAAAATGTTATATCATTTGTTTAATCTGAACAAAAAAACTAAATGTAAAAACGTCAAGTTGTGGTTTAGCAGGGAGTTGCGTGCTGGAACTACTTCTCGGTTGGGCCAGTGACTTTTATTAGTGCTTCCAGTGTTTATGCTAAGCTAAGCTAAGCGTCTCCTGGCTCTAGCTTAATTCTCTACGCTTAAGCTTTTTTTTTTTTTTTAAACCAAGAGTTAGATGACAAGATTGATACCATTCTCATATCTGTACACTAAATATGAAGCTACAGCTAGCAGTCGGTTAGGTTAGCTTAGCTTAGCATAAAGACTGGAAGCAAGGGGAGACAGCTAGCCTGGTTTTGTTCTAATACTCACTAAGTAACATGTTATATCTCTATTTTTACCTTTTGACAGAGCCTTTTCCCCCTGCTTCCAGTCGTTATTCTAGGCTAAGCTAACTGACTCCTGGCTCTAGCTTCATATTTAGTATACAGACACCAAAGTGGTATCAATCCTGGCGTTTCCCAAAAATGTCTACCATTTCTTAAAGGAAAAAGTCAGGCATTTTGAGAAATACACTGCATTTATCACTTCTTTGACATCTCAGGAGCTGAATTTTTCCCTTTTGCTGTGATGCTTTCTATCTACTTCCAGTCTTTGTGCTAAGCTAGGCTGAACAAGCTAGGCTCAACATGCCTATAAAACACTCACCAAATGATATCCAACACTCCCAAAAAAAACTGTATATTGGTCAACCATAGCTGCCACATTCTGTGTAATTGTGAATATGTTGAACATGAATATATCATCTGTGTCTGTATGATGCTGCCATGTTGCCAACTCAAGGTGCAAACTGTATATCCATGTGTGCTCACGTATAAACAGAAAAAGCTCATCTATTTGCCAAGTAGCCTTTAGCTAACTTGATGATGCGACTACACAGCTGGGAAGCAACCATCATCACTGCCAGCCTAAAGCGAAACCATTAGAGGGCGCTACAGAGACCACAACAAAACAGGATCAAAAATACGGACTAATGCAATTCAGAACTGTGCCTTGACTATGTGTTGTTATTGATGCCATGTCTGAGTCCAGTACAGCCTCGCTGGAAGGCTACAATTGTATGAATGAATTTTAATTTGTGTTTCTGAGCTGCAATGCAGTATGTGGACAGGTTTGCATGAGGTTTTGTACACCACTATGGGGACGTCTGCCTGTAGGACCATTACAGGCAGAGACACCGAAGGCCCTGAGCACAGTGGGGGTCAGCTAGTTCACTGTCATTATTTAAACTCTGAATGTACAAAATATCAAGTATATCAATTTATGTAATTAAAGGAGCACTCCACCAATTTTACATGTCAAAGTCAGTTTACTCATCGTGGGGAGTACTCTTCAGCCATAACAGTTGCGTAATGTCTTCTGTGGCTCTGGAGGAGCTTTGTTGAGTCTGAGAAAATAACCCTGATCATGTAGTGACGTAGTCATCAGGGTTATATAACCTTGAGCTCGTAGACTATGAATTTATTACAGAAAACCTGTGTTATAAGAAGTTCCTGATGGATATTAAACTTAAAAACATCTGAAATTTGGTGTGTGCAAAGGGAGCTTGAAGTGAGAAAAAGGTCCCTAATATTTTGTACATTCAGTAGTGAAGCTTAACTCATCACAACTTAGTCTGCCAACTTTTAATTTGCAAAAGACTGGGTTTACTTTGTCAGTTCAGATTAGACTGAATATCATACAAAGCATTCTTAGATGTAAAAAGAAAATGGTGATATGAGACTACATACCCTCTTAAAATTTGGTTATAAAATCAATATAATTTAGTTATTGATTGCAGCTGTTTGCCTTATAACAAAAAACATTTTTACTCAACTTTTAATTTAATACCACATCACTGAATTCCATCATCAGTGATACAGTCACGCAAACTCCCTGCTTTGACTCCCCACTGTGAGCCGAGGCCTGCATGCATGAGGATGGATAAAGAAATCTTGTATCTTCAGCTTTAACAGACTGTAACTGACCGGGCTCGCCTGGTGTCTTTGTCGTCAAAGTGTTGATCATCACATTGTGAATCTATCGATCGGCCGTGAACATGACAGTTTGTAGTTAGCAGATGCCGGATGCCGTTTACTGTTTTGTAGAAGCCGAGGACAAACTAGTCTGTGATTTTTGGAGCATGTGGAACTGTTGTTTAGTTTCATGTGTTGGTACAGTAATGATAATTTATGGTTGTGGTGCCTGAGATAGTGACACGTTTACTTCTAAAAAAAAATAAATAAATAAAAAACCAATTATGAAGAAGACTAGTGAAAAACCTTAATATATTCTGTCCCCCTTGCCTTTACTTTCCCTGCACAGTTAACATGTGCAAACCAAACTATTCAACACTGGCAAGGCTGTTAAATCATGTCTGTTGATAGTAGGTGGTAGATACATTACTGTTGTTGTCTATGTTGAAAAGAAAGGAAACTAAATATACTGTAAAGAGGATGCCTGAATGAAAAAATGATCTTACTATTGAAATGAAATGAAACAGTATTGTATGGAAAGAAGTACAGTTTTTACTTATTTTTGTCATTTTAGAAATTTTATTGTCAGTCAGTTACATTTCAAATTGTATGGTAGTGATGTATCAATCTACCTTTTTTTTTTTTTTTTTTTTATTGGTACAGCAGAACACACACGCACACAGATACACACAATAACTCACCTAGCACTCGTGAGACAGTACTTTTGTTTTTCTAGAAAGTAGATCCTGTTTCTCTTTCTCTCACACACACACACACACACACACACACACACACACACACACACACAATCAGTACTCGGACCATACTGTGTTATTGGTACCCTGTATGTCTCATGCGTTACTTTCACGTATGAATAATATGGATTTTGTCAAATCTATTAAAAACAGAACGGTTACAGGATATCGGCTGCTTTTCTTGAACTCAGCGGGTTATAATGTGAAGGTTCCAGTGTTGAGGAGAGAGACAGCAGTGACTACGGTATGGATTCTCATGCTGACTGATTATTGGTTCATTACTAACAGTCATAAGTGGAATGACGAGGACAAGACTACCATGGAACAGAGTAGAACAAAAACAATCAATAGCTAAAAGAAAAGTAAAAATTTGTTCCACAATTACACAAAAAGTGGGATTCACTCACAATGAAACAGCTAAAAAATAAAGTTTAAAAAGGAGTAAAAAATAAAGAAACAGTCTAAGAAAAAAATAAACATCTAGAAGTTTCTTTCTCTGACGGTGATTCTTCCAACTGAAAGAAGTCCCGTCGCAGCTTTTTGCAGGATGTCCACATGCATATTTTACAGCTCATTGATGCTGTCACCTATGAACATTTCAGACATAACAATTCAGTTATTTACCTGTAAACTATGCAGACACATTTGAATTTACATTCACTGTGTGCAGAGACTTTTCACTCTCACTATTTGACCAGTTTTAGAAATAACATTCCTGTGGATTTAAAACATGTTACTTACTCTCTGCACAGGGGGAGGTGTAGTCAGTGACTGCCTCATCACCTGTAAATATCACCAAAAACACATTTTTTATATATATATATATATATATATATATATATATATATATATATATATATACACACACACACGACAGTGTGACCACGAGAAGAGAAAGATACGACTGTGTCACTATCAAAAAATAAGCCATTATCATTTACTTAAAGAAAACTGAACATCACGCACATGAAGAAAAAAGTACAGGGGAAAAGAATGAAGCTCTTACTTGTCTGGTAGTAATCGTAGACTTTGACCACAGCTGGTTTCAGGTTCCTGACAGGCAGATCCTCCTCTAGTGTCACACTGTATATCTTTGTCTCATCCTTCTTCAGCTGCAACCAGAAACAACAGGCGCTAATGACATTCTATCCAACTTTACTATTTACTCACACATGGAGAGATATACAGGAAGATTTATATCCTATAACAGACCTATGTTCACACCACATAATACTCATGTGTCATGTTGTTGGTCACTGCCTGAGCCAAGTTTCATACTGATAACATACATAATAATATACTTCATAATCTCAACACACAGTAGATAATGGCTGGTTGGTTGTTAGGAACATCAAACACACAAAGACGCACACAGTCACTGTCAGTGCTTCCTACCCCATCTAAGTAGATGTTGATGAATCCTTCCTCCACGTCCACGCGCTTCACTGAGCGGTCGCTCTTCAGCTACAAAAAGCACACACTGCCATCAGTATACTCCAACATAAAATATATATATTATAAATGCATTAGCTGCAGTACAGACAACATGTGACAGTATTTGCCACCTAGTGAACTACTATGAACTGCTCATGCTTTTATTTTGGTGCAGCTGTTGATGAACTGACCAGCTTCAGGGAGCTCTTATCCAGAATGTATCCAGACAGCAGTTTGATGTTGATGATGACCATGTTTGTTTCCTCTCTCCTGCCTTGGTACCTGCAAACACACACACACACAAACAGTCAAACACCATGCGATAGTTACACTCACACACTGTGGCTTCACTTCATCTGATGTGGTTATCAGCTGCTCTGACTTTACAATTCATGATGCAGATGGATAATATTTTTTGCCAATATTCAATATCTTGAAATTATACAAAACATATATCTGAAAATTGAAACACAAAAGAGGTCCTGACAATTGTACTACAGAATCATTCATTATTCAAGTGTGCACTTTCATCACTTTAAGTTAAAAAAATAGAAAAGAAAAAAAGAATCACAAAACTGTTAAAAAAAAAAAAAAAAAAAAAAAAAGTTTGTAATAATGAGTTGGTGTAACCGTAACGCTAACAAAGGTCTGGATGCTGGCTGGTTTATGTAAAAGTCATCTCAAAAAAAGGTCACAGCCATTATTAACAGGTTTCTGCTTTGTTTTTTCCTCATAACTGAACAGCTAACTACAGCCACTATATTGTTAATGCAGCTACTTTTGCTCTGCATTATATTATGGCACTATTTGCTGATGCAACTCGACTAGGGTAAGTTTCCTTATCCAGTGAAGTCTCCCCTGAAGTCCAGAATAATTGTTAACAAAAGTAAAAAATGTATACTACCAATCATCAGTCATCACACACACACACACACACACACACACACACACACACACACACACACACACAGAGTACCTGACGTGCACAAACAGGATGAGCTGAGGCCTGCTGGTGTTGCATTTGGCCATGGTGTTGGTGGAGATGTTGAAAGCAGAGAAGTCGGGGGGAGGGGGGACGTTGTAATGCATGGAGATCTGTGGAGAGACGGATCATCACAAACATCTGTCCTTTTATTTTTTACCTTTTTTTTTTTATTTTATCACACACTCATCAACATATCAGTGTGCAGCGACGCACAGATCATTACCTACATGGCTCCATGTAGTTCACTGGGTACAACAAGAAAAGAACCAAACCCCTGCCACAGTTTTGATGAATCAAAGGGCCACTTAGCTGAAATGTATACAGTTTATTCTATTGTCAGGCTAATTCATGTTTAATGAAGCACTTCCACTCCCTGAGGAAGTTGGGATTACAGCCAGATTGATAGTGGATTATTGAGGTCAATACAGATTTCGAATAACAAAAATCTGATTTTTTTTTTTAAATAGAAAACAAACATTTTGAGATTAAGATATATTTGATGAAGTTGATGTACTTGCATGATTCTTGTACTTTTTGGATTGTATCCACATGGTTGAATGCACTTATTGTATGTCGCTTTGGACAAAAGTGTCATCTTAACATTACATTACATTTTTTTAGCTATGTCTGAGTAAAGATAATTTACAGTGGAACAACACACTTTTATCAAAGATATCGGTAGGTAAAATAACTGTACATTTTAAAGGGTTATCATTGAAATTTAAATAATTTTAAATAATAGCTAGAAATACAAACTATATTTAATTTCAATTGCAAAAATAAATAAAGTAGAATATATATGAAATACTGCCAAAAAATATATTGCTGTTGTCTAATGCTCTGAAATTTCTTGTTGTCAACATACACGCCAATACAAATAAATCTGTAATATCAGGGGATTTTAAGGGCCTGCTGATGTATTGGTTAGGCTCTAAATTACAGGACCTCAAACATCTTGTCAGTATATATTTATGTGTGTTTTTAACTGGTGTGACACAGCTTTCATATACTGATTTCATTTTTATATATTTTAATTCATAGCAGTCCAGTCATTTTTCTTTGCCTCCAAGTTCTCCTCTTGTTCTCTTACCCCTAACTTGCCCCTATTTCAGTTTCAGTTCCACATGTTCTGGGGTTCTTGCGTTTGGCTCGTCCTGAGGTTGATCGTACCTGTGCCAGCACACAGCTCTGCCCCTCAGCTTTGACCGTGTACTCTCCAGGGACGTCGCTCAGCTTCTCCTCCTGGTACAGTAGCCTGTTGCTCTGATCCACCGTGAACTCTTTGTTCAGGCCTCCTAACGACGTCACCGTCACTGTAGTGCTGCCCTCCGCACTGTAGGTGGCAGCACCGTACTTAGCCAGAGCCTGGAGGGCCACCACAGTGTCCTGAGGAGCAGAGAGGTTAAATGTTTCACTAAAAACAGTTAGAGGGTTAAATGCTTCCCGTAACCCACCTGTGTGTGTGGTCTGTCCTACCTGTGTGGAAGAGAAGCCACCATATGGGTTCTGCTGCTGAGCGAGCCAGCGGATGATGCTGGAGGAGTAATCCAGACCAAAGTCTGGCATGGCCGGACCAGAGAGCAGAGCCAGCAGCACGTAGGAGGTCATCTCCACCTCCAAAGAGTCCAGGCCTTTCCCAGAAGCCCCTGCTCTGTCCCAGTGACGGGTGCCACCTGCCAGTCAGAACAGTGGAGTCAATCACACACACACACACACACACACACACACACAAAAACAACCAACCACAACATTAAAAAAAAAAAAAATACATGGTGCGTATTTCGCAGAATCTTCAAACCTAGAGTGGGTGACATCAAGCTCACATTCTGCCGTCTAACCAACTTAACCTTTAAATGACATTTTGAGTGCTTTCATCACTGACACTTCTGATACTTTAACTACTTTCACTCAGTACAGGTCAACTGTCAGTGCTTACACTTCAACTGACACTTCAAAAATATTAAACTAAAATTTCTACTACTTTTAACACTTGCGCTGTCAACTCCGTTCAGTGCTTACACTTCAACTGACACTTCAGATCCTTTCAAGTCTCAGGTTTTGACCTGAAATAAAAAAGTCAGTCCTTGAACTTCAACAGATACCTCATCGTCTTTAATTGACACTTCAACTTCCTTCAATGCTTACATTTTAACTAAAACTTCTACTTCTTTCATCACTTCCATTTTAACTGCTATTTCAACTTCTTTCAGTATTTGTATTTTTACTGCCACTTCAACTACAACTGTTTCAGTATTTCAACTATTTCATTTCATATTTTAACTGCAGAGATGTGTTCTTTTTCTTCAGAAACTTTAGCCTTTTCTAGTTTTATGTGTTCATGCTGCTTAATGGCAGCAGTAAAATTGTTTGGGAAAACGCGCTGAAAAGCAAGAAGTGCAGATGTTGCTGATGGTTTCACTGTCTTACCCTGTGTGTTGGACTTCTGGTGCAGGTATGTGATGAGTTTACTCCTCATCTCCTGGTCTCCAGCCAGAGTGAAGGTGTAGGACAGCAGGGCGGTGGTGTACAGGTTGTCCAGCTGGCCAGCCACTGTTTCCTTGAGACAGCTCAGACAGTTCTGTACCACGGGGTCCTGTCACAGCACAGGCAAACACAAAGATGAGACAACGCGCAGGAGAACATGCAGAAGGGAGAGAACTCTAACAACCGAAACAAGTAATGAACCAATTTCTCTGCAGGCTTCCAAAAATTAGAGTTGCTCTAAGGTTGTATGCAAGGCAACTTTAGCGATTCTACAAATGCAGCCCCCAAGACAGACTTTATTTAAAGCTAAAGGGACAATAAGAAACATGTGCTGATATCTTTGAAAGGCAGCAGTGAGAGATAAGTGATAACATCTGCTCAATATTGCTCAGGGGGCATGTAGTGTTACTTCTAACAGCTCTCACAGGTGACTTGATTACATAGAAATGTAATCAAGTCACAGCACGTTATCTCAAAAACCAAATCAGAGTGGAAACACTGACAAACTTCCACATTTCTTTCTTTCTAGATCCCTTTGGAGGATGGTGGTAATTTGCCGACCATGTAGACCTCCCGTCTAAAAATAAGATTTTTTATTGAATTATGGATTCTAAGAATCAGTGTCATTTATTTAACATAAATATAGGATCCTGGTTGCAGAAAATTGACATGACAGGAAATCTCCCAGTGATGGCAGTCCAAGGATATAAAAACTGAACTTCATTTGATGTGATTTTAAAATGAACATTTAAATGAGGGCAGACCCATTAAGTTCAACATGCACACATTTCACAGACCATCAGAGTCCAAACTGACGGTCTGAGAAGGAGGAGAGCGGTGTCGGACTCACCGTGATGTTGGCGTCCAGCTCCAGCAGGGCAGCAGTGATGTAGGCGGTCAGGGACACATCGTCACTCACTCCTCCCTGGTGGAAACAGAAGCACAGTGGCAACAATCAGAGAACAAGCAGTGCTCTGTCACACCTACATACTCATCTACTTCATGCTTTCCTTTTCAGTCAGTCAGTGTCACTAAACTGGAACATTTTGATTGTTACACTCAATAATGACACAACGCATGTATGTAACATCCACGCTGTAATTGTTTTTCTTATGTTTTATATAATATATTCATATTTTGGGGGGGTTGTAATTTTACTTATACACTGATATGATGCTTTGAGTCAAATGAGGATTTCTTTGTTGTTGTTTGTATTATCTTTTATCACATCCAATTGTCTTTGGCAACATATTATAGCATTCTCTGAAACAGTTTCAGTTTCAAGTCTATAACAATGTTAATACAGTATAATGTTTTGAAATGATCATACATTACTGTCAAACCCTTTTATTACTCCTTTTTTACTGTCCTCCCCACATCATGAGAAACTGAGTACTTAAAGCTTTTAATGCTTTATTAGTGAGACAACAGTAGCAAGATGACAGGGAATGACATGCAACAAGATTCATTGCAGTTCAAGGTTGACACTTGAAACCCCTAGGCCACCAGGACTCCCCATATTTTGCTCTTTTCATCAACAGATATCAATTATGTCCTACACTGCACTGTGTTTGAGGCCCTGTTATCCTGGAACAATGTGTGGAACTTGTTAGTGTCACTGAGCACTAAATGTTTTCTCACTTTATTACACATGCACACACCCTGGCCATTAAACTCTTGATTAAATTCAACTGAACAAAACTGTGCACAGTTCAGCTCGTCTCCTTTCCTCGCCTGAGAAAATAAACACAAGGATGAAACACACACCTGTCTACTGTCCACTACGCAATTGAGACATAGAAAGTTTAATGTTATCATCAGCTTGTGTATTGCCAATGAGCCACTATTATCAGCAAAGGCTTGGCTGTCATTTTTGAAGGTCTTACCTTGTGTGTAAGACATGTAAAAGCTAAGCCTGAGCTGAGCAGATAAAACTCTGCCCTGTACCCTTAACTGGCAGCCATGCTCCGGTACTTCAGATTGTCACTCTTATAAAAAAAAAATTAAAATAATAAAATTAAAACACAAGGAAAAGTAGTCTGCAACTAACCTTTTACATAAAAGCATTCACTTTAGACTGTCCTTGGCAGTGACACACAGTTGTCATAGCTTGATGGTGTTTGTTGGCTTGTGTGTGTGTGTGTGTGTGTGTGTGTGTGTGTGTGTGTGTGTGTGTGTGTGTGTGTGTCTTGCCTGCAGGGCGTGGGGCAATCTCTGCTCTCTGCACACACTCACAGCTCTCAGAAACTCCATGCAAATTGCTCCTCATTGAGCTAACTCTTTTGTCTCATAGGAAAGATTCAGCCAAGCAGAGCTCTAAACGACCAAAAGCATATCATATGAAACCAGATACGCCCAGGTTCAAACTGATGTCATTACCTTCATGCCATTGTGGAAGAGTTTCCCCACAGATCTGATGCAGCCATCAGGCCGCTGGTGTTTGGACAGCCACCTCCAGGCGTCTTTAATGTGCTTGGGATCCACAAAGATGTACGGTCTCGCCCCGCCAAAGGACTTCATCACAAAAGAGGTCAGCCTGGAAGGTCACATACATGTGCATACAGAAAACACACACACACACACACACACACGGTTTTGTATAAAACAAATCTAACCATGTGTGTCTGTGTTGGTAACCCCAAAATGAACCCAGCTTCAGGACAATTACATAACAACCTCCTGTCTCACACTAACGCGGAGCGCTTGGTCTGAGCTGCATCCACAACAAAACAATCATATTCCTCTGAGCCGCACACCAGCCCAGCAGAATACAGACAGCTGGAGCCGACTGAGAGGCAGCAAAGGTCTTCTGGGAAGTAAAATATCCACATCCCGTATATTTGGATCATGTATTCACACAGTCTCACAACTCAGATGTAATGCTTCTGAGGGAACCCAGTTATAGACATACATTACACTACACATATTGTACTGCACTATAATCAGTATGGATGCAGTCAACCCTGTTAAACTTGATGCATGAAAATTTTAAAGCCGCATTAATTATTTTTTTTTGGCCACTTGGGGGCAGCAGAACAAGCTGTAACCACAACACGGACACATTATTACCTTATAGAGTTCAGCGTGTTGGCAAACAATTGCGTATTTAAACTTCCAGCAGACAGAGAACAACTTTAGCAATCATTATGAGTCGTGTTTCTGGCCACCTGACAAATCCAGTCCAATTTTCACTCTCTTTTAGCTCTGTTTTGGTCTCCACCAACTCATGAGGGAACTATCTGGCTCTTTAGCTGCTAAATATTTCACTATGTTCACTTGCTAGTTGCTAACTTGTCTGTTTAGTTCTGAGTGTGTACATTTATCCGACCTTTTCCGCTGAAAACAGCTGCGGCCCATAGCGACACTATGAGAGCAGTGAGAGTGAACCAAAACAGTCAAGTTGCGGGCCAAAAAAACAAAACAATGAGCTGAAAGACACTGAAATGTTCCTGGAACTAAGGGGAACTGCAGAGTTGGGTGATAATTCCCCAAGTGTTAATCTCTATGATCAACCCCTTTCACGTACAAATGTGTCTCCACATTAAAAAGGGTTTAAATACAGTATATAGAGTTAAAAAGTCTATGTTCACGAGCTAGTTGCTAACTGTGTCTGTCTGCCGTTTGGTCCTGGGCAGGTGGTGTACAGTGGGTTTATCAGAGCTTTTTTTTGCTGGCTGCTGCATCTGGAAATGGGGTTGATGAGAGCAGAGTTTGTGCACCTGGAAACCAAAACAATGAGGTAAAAGAGGCTAAAAAGCTCTACATGGCACTGAAACCTCTGTGGGTTCATCTCTATAATCAACACCTGTCACATTACATATAGTCCCTTGAGCCATTGTTCATTCAAAAATATTGATTAGTGCATCTTTAAATAAAAATAAATATATTTGCTCACACTTTAGTGAAAGTCCTTGTTCCAAGGTCCTGGTATTTTAAGTGACTTGGATCCATCCAATCTCTTGTTGGAATTTTAATGTAATTGAACACTTGAGAGCCCTAGTTTCTCCTAACCACAAACACACACCCACACACACACTCACCAACTGCCAAACTGCCCAGCACCCTTTCAAACAGCAAAGGGTTTGTTAAATCCCCTGAGGCCCTGTGCTTTAAGCCCATTAAATGCAAATATTAATATTTTCTGGCAGGTTCCCCATAAAGTAAATTATTAGGATGCTTGCTGGTGCCAAACACCTCCCACTGTGTCTGCATGTCATTTTTATTCTCTCATCAAATGAAGTGTGAGATTTGAGCTGAAAATATTCACAGTTTAACCACAAAGATATTATGTTTTAAAATGTTCTATAACCACTGATGCAACTGCAAAATATCATGAGTTATATAATCATGTACATATATTGTCCATATTATTTTGGTACTTATGTTTTCAGAAATGCACACCATCAAGTTTTAGTGACAGGTGTGTAAGTAAAGCGAACACAGTGGGTGGGATTTCTGGTTCCTCTTCAGTTTACACAATATTTATATATCTAAATTTGACCAGTATTTGGTCTTTTTATGAAACTAAAATACATTATAAATATATAAATATATTCATGTTAAATATAATTTTAAAATACTAGTTATAAATATATAAACTAGTATTATTTTAAAATAATACTTCTATAAATAAATAAAAAAAAATCTTCTAATTTAATTGTGTGTTAATATATGCTATGTGCTTCACCATACAAAATGTGTTACTTTTTTAATTAAACAAAATTACACTATGGAACTGAAGATATTCTTATAATAGCTAAAATATTAACTGACTCACTTAGTTTTTTGTTAGAAATTGAATCAAACTTGTAACCAGTCTCTATGTGTTCACAGAGAACATCTTGGCTATGACACAACATCATTATCTAGCGTTTGTGTCTCAAGCAGCATCCACTCATTATGTTACTGACCAGGTGTTTCCAGACTCATCATTCTTCCCAAAGGCACTGTAGGAACCATCGTCATGCTTGTAGGTAAGCTCCCTCTGGTATCCTACAACACACACAGACACATGTGAACAAAACCATCACATTTATATATAGATCGATAGATAGATCGATAGATAGATAGATCGATCGATAGATAGATACTGTATAGATAGATCGATAGATAGATACTGTATAGATAGATAGATAGATGTATAGATAGATACTGTATAGATAGATAGATAGATACTGTATAGATAGATAGATAGATAGATGTATAGATAGATACTGTATAGATAGATAGATGTATAGATAGATAGATAGATACTGTATAGATAGATAGATACTGTATAGATAGATACTGTATAGATACTGTATAGATAGATACTGTATAGATACTGTATAGATACTGTATAGATAGATAGATACTGTATAGATAGATACTGTATAGATACTGTATAGATAGATACTGTATAGATAGATGTATAGATAGATAGATACTGTATAGATAGATACTGTATAGATAGATGTATAGATAGATAGATACTGTATAGATAGATGTATAGATAGATAGATACTGTATAGATAGATAGATACTGTATAGATAGATAGATGTATAGATAGATAGATAAAATCAATAGTGTTTTTGAGAATTGATACAGTATCACAAAACATAATATTGTGATACTCAAGTGTATCGATATTTTCTGACACCCCTTCTTGGAAGCTGATGATGGTTCATTTGAGACACATATTTCTTTCCCACATTTGTTGTTGATCACAGAGGGGACAGGACAACTCACCGCTCTCCAGGAAGCGTGTTGCTTTGTCCTGAATCTCGGTGGTCAGCTGACCCGTGCCTTTCAGGTAGTTGAGGATGAAGATGTTGGGAGCAAACAGCACCATGTTCTGCTCCCCGCAGCCGTACGGCATGGCCAGGAGCTTGTCCAGGTTCTTCATGGCCCGGCCCATCAGGTCACCTGCAGAAGCAGGAAAGATGAGGCAGATTCCAAGACTACACCCTGCCTAGATTTGATTCTTAGCAGGTTTGAAGGTTAAAATACAGTAGACAGTATTAGCTGGTCCATCAGATGCACATGCTACGGTCTTGATAACTAGAGTAATAAAATGACAAAAACTTCAAGTGTCTCCAAACAGTGTCACTAACCCAGTACAGAGACAGAGGCCCTGGCTGATCCAGCCACAAACATCTCAGGCATCAGAAGAGAGATTTTCTTCTCCACAGGCCCCTCTGGCAACACAGAGAGCAGAGAAGACAACACATAAATGATACACGAAGGAGGGAGCTTAAAGGAACAGTTTGACATTTTGGGAAATACACTTTTTCACTTTGTTACAGTGAGTTAAATTTAAAAAAAAAAACTAAATATAACATGTTAATTAGTAGCTTCAGAGGTGAGGGGGTAGGAGGATTTTTACCTTTGGACCCAACCAGGCTAGCTGTTGCCCCCTGTTTCCAGTCTTTATGCTAAGCTAAGCTACCAGTCTCCTGGCTTTGCTACAGGTGTCGGTGATGTGTGATTTTATTTAAACACTAACAAAGTGACATTTCTTGCAAGGAGTGCATTCATCATGTAGCAACCAAATGACAGCTGTTGTTAGCCTCTTGTGCTGGCATGATAGATAATTACTACAGCCATTCATTCCATGTCATACATATCTCCGATCTGGCAAACAAAGCTTCTTATCAATAATGAGCGGCCAATAAGAATTAATCATCCCATCAACTTCAACCTCTGACCCTGACACAGATCTCCATGACAGCATGACAGTTAAAGACAATGTATAAGTGTCCCTGTTTTCACTGTTCTGAAAGAGAGTATCAAGATGGCCATTAACCCTGAGGCTTTCAGATAACAGGCGCTGATACACAGGTCGATTGTGAACGCTCACCTGCAGGACAGAGGAGAGCGTTGTGACTGACCATCTGTGGCGTTCCTTCAGCCTTGAGGAGAGAGACAAAGAGAATGATATTAGTGAATGATATTGATTTCACTAAAAGGCAACAGAACAAGTCCTACTAACAAGTATTGTCTGTGTATCCATGAACACACACACACACACACACACACACACACACACACACACACTGTAGTTTATTTTGATTCAATACTCCGAGCACAAATGTGGATTCATCCGCAGCTGAAAATAGTCCTCAACAAATGCACTATTTCCTCCTGTTTGAGTAACATTTGCTAAAATCTACAGTGGCCAGCTGTTATAAAATATGACTGATTCTTTTTAAACAATAAAACTGCATGTTACAAGTTATTTAAGATGCATGTCTTCAGTAGGAATGAATGGGCTATGTGCCACAAAACGGGGTATACAGAGAACTGCCAGCCTTATTCTTTAAAAGGACGTGCCACAACCAAGTCAGTAAACTGATAATAACAGGGTGATACATTTGTGTTGTTTGAAATTCAGATTTCCTGACTGATTAAGATAAAATGGGCTCTTCAGATGCAAACAAACAACCATACATGGTCTGTAAGTTCTGCTAACAATGGTTTATGTTTGTCACATTCTGTCACCTTGTGCACATGTAATAAATGGATTCTTTTTGATTCCTCTTTTGTCAGTATGTGTGCATTTTTTCCTTTGATATGGGGCTGTTTGCTTTAAACTTGATTTTTATTGCTTTTAGTAGAACATAAAGACTGCAAAATAACTAGAGTAAAATAACAGAAAAGATCAGGTCACCAGAGGTAATACATACATTCATCAAATAAATAATACGCAATAAATGTGCATTTACTGTATGTTAAAGGTTACTTTCCCATTTTTCACAGAATAAATAAACAATATACATCCTTATTAAACACATATGTGACTGTTGACACTACTTCTTGAAAAGCCAGGATTCACGATTGCAAACTCTTTCCCATTTGTTTGTCTTGACCATTAAGTATAGAACTCAGACGTTCTGCTGATGTGTTCATAATTAGACGCATCAGGAAGGACACAGATGAAGGGGACCAGGTTGACCAAAAGGAGCAACTCCTTAATTTCAAAGCTGGTTCTAACATTTTGTACACTCCAGGTTCTGGATAATAATCTGTGCACAAATGCCAAGATGGGCGCACAAACTGGATCTGTGCTTTGTGGACTGGCTGAAGCAAAGTTTCGACTTATTTTTTTCTCAAATTAATCTTATTCATGCTTCTTTGCCTCAGTGTGTTTGCATGCTTGTACTAATATCACTCGTTTTTTTGTATATTTATTCAACTGTTTTTTTTCCTCTCTTATTAAATTAGTTCATATGTACTTATATCATTTGTAACATAATATTGATAATTGATTGGTTTGTTATTTATCATGTAAAATGGCATTGGATTTTATTAACTTGTGATGGGGATTTGTCATTTGTGACATTTTTTAGACAATTAAAATGTATCAATTCATCAAAAATATAGCAAAGTAATAGAATGATCAATACTGAATAAGTGTTAGTTGCAGCACTGCTTACAGGTGTTTTAACTCTATCACACTACAGTCTTTTGCCATGTTTTGTGACAAGCTGCTCTCATGTTTAGTGTTGTGTTTGACGGTCACTGACCTGGACCAGCAGGGTGCGGACCACTGTGTCGATTCGGCCCATGTTGGGGACGGTGGCCACCTCGTTGCCACACAGTACGTCAGTCTTCAGGGCCTCTGCGCTGACCTTCAGATTCACCTGACCTGTGTGCACACATAGACAGTCTTATTCTGAAAGCAGGGCTGTATTGATTACCGCTCCCTGTCACACTGTCACATTTTGTGTGCGGAGGCAAAACAGCTTCCCGTCTGCTTTTCAATCCAACTCATTATCCTCACTGTTCCTCCATCCCTCCTCTCTGTGTTTTCCTTCCTCCCCCTGTTTCCTATCTTATTCGCCCTCATTAATCCCTATTTGTTGCCTTATTATACTGCTCTATCTCCCACCCCCTCCCTTCCTTCCTTCACAGCCCACAATCCTTCACACAGAGGACAAGTACAGATCACCCCCCGAGGGAGAGGTTTCTGAGTGTTTCGTCAGAGATACTACCTGACTTGTTAGTACAAGTGATTGTCAGCATTCCTCTAAGGGGGAGTTAGAGGAGTGCAATTTGACATTCATCAGAGCCTCGTCTCCATCCCTGCTGATGGAGGCTGATAGAAATCCTCTGCTTTCAGGCCAGGCAGCGTTACAACAACAGCCACCCGTCTTTGCTTCCAGCAGTGCAGACGCAACAGCTGTCAGTGCCCTTAATGCAGATTAATTAGCTTCTTCTGTCTCATCTTTGTCACTGAAAGTGTAAGTTTGGTGTTGGACGGAACAAACAACATCAGTATCTAATTATAAAGATGTGAAGATTGCATTATATCATTAGTGACATTCATCATTAATAATTCAGAGCTGTGACTGGTTGACACTGTTTTGATATTGTTCAATCAATTTTTGAAGGACACTGATAGATATTTTTGGATTGAAGCTGATAGGTGATTATTTGGCACAGATATTAACATCAAAATAAGACAATTTCTTTTTAAATCCTAAAAGAATACACTTTTTTATATTTAGTGTTTCCCTCTGATTTGTCAGTGTTTTTGCAAGTTTTTACCCATTCACTACAAAGCATGAGTTTCTCATGATTGTCCATCACTGTGCGTACATTGTTACAGATCCAGATAAAGCCTTTTCTCCTACTGAAATAACACATTTTAGTTTTATCTACAGGAATGCATCACATTTTATAAACTCATATGTTTTATATGTAAAATGTTAATCTGCAAAGTAACTAGTGACTACAGCTGTCAAATAAATATAGCAGAGTAAAAAGGAAAATATTTTCCTCAGAATTATAGTGAGAGTATAAAGAGGCATAAAATGGAAATATTGAAGTATAAGTACTTCAAAACTGTATACACAGCGATATAGCATCACTTTAAACAACAACAACAACTAAAGTATTTCTAAATGGAGTGGAATTCAGCCTCATTATTTCTGGTCGGCTATCTATTAATACCTAGGGCAGTTGGAGTCACAATCCACGAGAAGGTCCTGCTCTCCTCCCCGCACAGACACACACTGTACTGGCAGCCATCACAGTTTCTGGCAGTGTACTGGTCTGAATCAGCCAGTGTAATCTTCACCTGCAGACAAACAAAGACAAAACATACTCAGTCTCAGAAATTGAAATATATAACATATACTTAAGCAAAGAGATATTAGAGAAATTAATAAGAGAAATTCCATCTCTAAGACCTTAAATATTTACCATAATGCATTTGGAGAGATAGTTGAAGACAGTGGCTTTGAGCGTAAACACCTCCCCACGGATGACAGAGTAGGGCAAGGTGAGACTGACAAAGAACGGCTGGAAGGCAGTCAGTCCAGTGTTGGGCGACACGCCGAAGCCCACAGAGGAGACACAGAAAGCTCCGGCTGCCCACTTAGTGATGGTGTCAGGGACTGTCTTCTCCACATTCACCGACCCACTGTCTCTGTACAAACACACAAGCAAGAGTCAAATCAAAGAGTTCAAGCAGCATGGAGGTCGCCTTAAAGTTTTATTAGTGAAAACATGAAACAGCAAAATTCATGACAATCTGCGTTAATACATGATGAGGTATCTTGTGTTTTTGGCTTTTGGGGGTGGGGTGGGGTGCTGGGGGTGGGGGTGGGGGTGGGGGGGTGGAAGAGCTCCATCCTCTGGGGAGTTCGACTGCTCAGTAAATTTCATTGTAATGCCTTAATTTGTGTTCTTCCGTACTTACACTTGCTATTTTGAGTGCATAAATGCATTCACACTGACAATTATGGTAAAATGCAGTGTACTATGAGTACCCGGATGGTGTACTCATAACAGTCAAAAAGTTGAGTGTGGAACGCTGCACACTTCTCACCCTCAACAATCGCCATCTTGGCTACGTAGTGGAAGGGGAGGGACCACCAACCTCTGAAAATGGCGGTTGCGATTGTTACGCGGCACTAAAAGTAAAAGCACGTTCATTTTTAATAACGTTGAATTGAAGTCAAGTGAGCAAACAAGCCAGCAGATATTTTGGCGTGCAACAACAGCCGTGTTCGATTTGAGACACTACCTAATAAAAATTAACGCACTACACAATTAAGTACATAGTGTACACAGTGTACTACATGGAAGTGTACTAATGGAAGTATCTGAACTGAGACACAGCACAAGAGTCTACAGCCACGCTAACAGCTCTGTGAGGCTGTACTTGGACACAGTGGTGTTTTGAGGTAAATGCTAACATCTGCATGCTACATGCTCACAATGTCAACGCAAACTTGCTGATGTTAAGCAGGTATAATGTTTACCATGTTCACAGTCACAGTTTAGTGTGTTCGCATGCTGGCTCACCAAAGTTATTACAAATCATCCTGAGGGGGAAATGAATGTGTGCAGCAAATTTCCTGACAAAACATCCAGTGGTTGTAGAGATATTCAGTCAAAACCACAACCTCATCATGGCGCTAGAGGAAAAGTCGGGACATCACCAAAGTTATGGTTGCCTCTGGAGATCATGAATGTCTGTACAAAATTTCCTAGCAATCCATCCAATAGTTAAGAGATATTTCAGGCTGGACTGACTGACAGATTGACAATGCCATCTAAAAACTAAACTGTCAAACCTTATGGTGGCACTAAAGAAAAGTCATTAGGATGCTGAAGTAAGAACTGTTTTGGTTATTGTCTTTTTCTGTGCTCTTCTCACTGGTTTGAAGTGGGCGGGGCTCAGTGATGTCACATAAATCCATAAACCAATCAAATGACTTTGCAACATTTGAACCAGTATCTGATGAGTTGTTGGTCGTTTGGCCACTGTTAATCAAATCTGTTCGAACCACACCCACACAGTCCTGTTTTTTGAGTGTTAAACTCTTAATAAATAAGGATGTCTTTTTTCCTAACTTTAAATTTGATTGTTGCTTATTTAGTCATGACTATTTAATTTTATTGAAAAATACTTGGGATTTGAAACCAGGTTTTGAGGGCCTTTAAGTCATTTATCAAGCAATAATGTCTTAACATTCATTGGTTGCAGCTTCTCAAATGTGAAGATTTGAAGTTTTTCTCTTGTTTAATGTCAATGTAAATTGAGTATCTTTGGGTTTGCACTTCTGTTTTTTTTTTTTTTTTTTTTTACTATTGTCCAACAATATATAAATGTCTCGTCTGAATGGTTAATCGATTCATAAAAAGACAGCAAACAAAAAAAGAAAAATCATCAATTTAACAGATAAAGTTAATTTGTTGTAGTCTGAAAATAAAACATGTCTGGAATAATAGCAAGAATGTTGAGTTTCTTCTAACACATACGTCAGTGTTCAAAATGCAACAATGCCTGAAAATTAAAAAAAATGTATAATGTGTTGATCCTTTTCATAGGATACATTATTATTACCCCACAGCAACTAGGTCCCAGATCCAGGTCTCAGGGAAGAATGTCCTCACGGTCTCCTTCTTCTCCTCCTCTTTACCTCTCAGCATGCCACCTGAACTCTGTGGCATCATGTTGAAGGCCATGGGAACCGGAGAGTCTACGACATCTAGGAACACATGGATAAAAAAATAACCCAATTAAACAACTAAACTTACCCAACAGAAACCAGCTCCCAGATCCAGGTCTCGGGGAAGTATGTTCTAATAGTCTCCTTGGTCATTCCAGCTTGATCTTCCACAGAGAGAGACTGAAGTTCCACTGCATCTGTAAATGCTATGTAATCTATCACATAAGTTTACAGTATAATGGTAGTTTCTTGTTCTGGGATCAATATCAATGTGGAGTCAATGGACAATACAGGCAAACCATAAAACATACCATCATAGTAGAATAACTCATAGTTCCTGTCATGGCAGTTATAAGGCTTTTTCACATCGGAGTTGGTCACAATTTTGATTCCAATTTCCTAAAAAGGGGAGAGAGAGAGAGAGATGAAAACCAAGTAAGAGATTGTGAAGTCATATACTGTATATGATTTGGACACTACTGATGAACACACAGAATGAAACAGAAAACAACTATACACCCCAAGTAAAGAAAAGACAATTCAATTACCCAGATAGATATGGACAGAGAGTTAGAGATGGAAATAAAGAGATATAGATAGAGATCATATTTTTCTATCTCTCTATATCTGAGAAATAGATGGACAGAGATATAGAATATGATAAAAAAAAGGTATATATTTATTTTTCTTATAAATATACGACTGACTACATATTATATGTGTCATCTCCTGTAGCCTATTCTTTAATAGCCCATCAAAATGACCAATTTTCTACTTTAAAGATGCTGTAGACATCATTCTTCTGATTGTGCGGTCCAAAGTAGAGTGAGCGCTTCGCTTGGTTCGGCTCAGGCTCAGGCTCAGGCATTGGCACAGGGAAGCAGGGATATGGCTCAAAGTCTTCAACCTCATAGGTGTATCCTGACAGCTTCTGTAAAGGCAGCTGGCTGTACACCTGCACAAAAACACACACACACACGTACGTGAGCCTGGGTAAGTCATCAGTACAGGCAGCAGGTACAGGCCAGTCCAACACCAATGTGATGAAGGTCTACATAATCATGTTCTTAATACAAAGTCAGTCCTCACTATATTTTGTAAATAAATAAATGAGTACTATACACTTTTCTCATCTCTGAAATGAAGGCATTGTGCTTTTTACAATAAGAGCTCCATGTTCAGGTGTTGGTAAAGGTACCAACGCTAACATGGGTCAAACTAGCACTGAGGATCGGTGTCGTACATAGTCGACAGTGAGTTCCTGCTCTTGCTGCAGCAGGAGGACGCTCTGATCGATGGCTCTGACTGAGCACATGGAGCCTGGGTGAGCCTGGAGACTGAGCGTGGTCTTCTCTGCTGGAAGCTCCTGGAGAGAGGAGAACTTCAGAGACACCTGCACAGGAGACACCAAGGTGGAGAGTCATTAGTCTGAGAGCTGATTAGAAGAGTTCAGGTCACAATAATCTAAAATGCATAGGTCTTCTTCATATTTTTTTGTATATCAAAAGTATCTGAATCATTTATTGTAGCTTAATGTTATAATAAGTCCTAATGGGTAATTCAGGTGGTACCTTGTTATTGAGGCAGAGTTGAACAGGGAAGTCCTGGCTATCGGCCACAGCCTCCCCACTGGGCATCACAGTGTAAACTACCACTTGGGCAAATGGTGCCAGGTTTGTAACCTGACGGAGTGATACGGACAACTCTCCTTTGTTGACTGAGGCATGAAACACAGAAAGACAAGGAAATGTGACATGTGACCGTAACTATCAAAATACAGAAAACACAAAAAAAACATATACTTTCTCATTTTGCTAATATCAAATCAGATATTTCCATTTTGTTTAAACAGCAACCTTTACTGCGCACAGGCAACTAATAATCTGCTAGGTTAGCGTGAAGCTAATGTAGCTACGTAGGTTTGCTTGAAGCCTAGCAAATGAGCCTTTTTGCCTTTTATTTGATGGACTGTATAAAGACAAACAGGAAATGCTGGGAAAGAAAGGTATGACATGCAACATAGGTCCCCAACTGGAACCAAACGTAGAGGTGGTATGTACCCTAACCATTAGGCTACTGAGGCACCCAGCAAATTAGCTACTTGAGGGTGTCCTCAAGCAGTTGAGCCCATGAAGTTAAAGGGTAAAGGTGGGCATATTCTATGTTTTTGTTATTGTCAGCAAATCCCAAGATAAAACTAAAACCAACAAAGTGTTAGTCAGTCTCTCAGTAATTTCCGTCGTTCCCAGCCGGACTACGACTCTTAACTCCAAGCCATTTCATTCCTACTGAAGACTTTAAACCTGCAATAATATTTTTTGGCCACTTGGGGGCAGTGCAAATAAGCTGTAAATAAAAACACCGACACTGACAAATGTTTTCAGTTAATACAGCGAACTTGTTTGCAAACAGTTGCCTGTTTACCCATTCAACAGATTCGAAGCAGCATCAGAATTCATTTGGAGTCGTGTCTCTTCTTTCTGATAAATGCAAGTCCAAAACTCACTCCCCTTTTAGCTCTGCTTTTGGTCTCAAATAACTCCTGAGAAAAATATCTGGCTCTTAAGCTGCTAAATATTTCACTATGTTCACTTGCTAGTTGCTAACTTGTCTGTTTAGTTCTGAGTGTGTACATTTATCCGACCTTTTACGCTGAAAACAGCTGCGGCCCATAGCGACACTATGAGAGCAGTGAGAGTGAACCAAAACAGTCAAGTTGCGGGCCAAAAAAACAAAACAATGAGCTGAAAGACACTGAAATGTTCCTGGAACTAAGGGGAACTGCAGAGTTGGGTGATAATTCCCCAAGTGTTAATCTCTATGATCAACCCCTTTCACGTACAAATGTGTCTCCACATTAAAAAGGGTTTAAATACAGTATATAGAGTTAAAAAGTCTCAGTAATTTCCTAAAGCACTGTTGTTTCCAGAAAACATCACTCAAACGTGATAAGTTAGTTACGTATTTGTTGGGGACTATTTTCAGCTGTGGTTTTGTGCACTACTACATTTTTACAGCAGCAGGACAGTGTATGCGAGATTGATAAACTACGTTGGCTGTGTTCATGCTAATGAAGGTACATGTCAAACAGTGTAACGGTGCAGCTCATTGTAGTGTTTTTTTTTTTGTTGTTTTTTTAAACATCAGAGGTTTATGGAAGAAAGGAGTAAGATATAAGAATAGGCTTTGTCTACACAGAAAAACCTTGTTAATATGATCAATTTATTATTGGTTGTGGTCTTTTCATGGCATTTTCTGACAATAAGACCATAACACCAGACTTATCCTTTAAGATGGCTGTCTCAGTTTAAGTAACATTAGTTTTTACCAGTTCCTGCTTTGACAGCCACTGGCACACGACCGTGCTGCACAATTCCACCTCTGGACATCACCTACAAAAAAAAAAAAACATAACACAGGCAGAGAAATAGGATGAAGATTTATTCTGGAATCCATTTTTATACACTCTGTGTACACTTTACACAATTAGGTCCACCTCCTGTACAAAAAACCTTTTCAGAGACTGAGTCAATGCTGTGGTTTAATTACCGTTAAAAAAATACTAAACTTTAACATAATATAGGCAAGATGTGTGGTGTAAGTCATTTTGAAACATAATGGATGTCACTGGATGTCCAGCTACTCCGAGTACACCAAGTTAGTACAAATAAAGCATACTTTGAACACCACAGCACTCCCAAATATTGGAGATGACCATGTATATTTCTAAAAATGTAAATAATCAGCAGGATATTGCCCCATTGTCTCACTACAGTTGTAGTGACAGTGTCAAGATATGTACTGAACCTATGGGCTGATGGTCACCTACACAGTAGCAGCTACTGTTACAATACTGACAGTAGCTCATAAGCCATCACATGAGTCTTACCAGGTAAAAGAAGTCGAGGACTTCCTGTCCCTTCTTTATCTCCTCCCCCTGGATGATGTACTGAGCATGCACAGTCGCATCTTCATCACAGGAGATCTTCCCGCTGACCTGCATGAGCTTCAAAAAACTACTGCTCTTGGAGTAAAATTCTGCAGCGTGGTGGTAGGCCGACCTGTACTCTGGTCTACGCACATTGGGCACATATGCCTCATTCTCCTCCGTCTTCCTAGACCTCGCCTGTTGACACAAAAGCCACAGGTAAAACATCAAATTTTCACTCAAAAACCTTCACTTATCAACCTCTTCTTCTTAACTATGAACCAACATTAAACCAATTCACAAAAATAGATTAATTTAATCAGAATTTAGGTCTGTGTTGTTCACCTCCAACATGATCAATCTAATGGAAAGTTAATTAGATATTGATTGTATAATTGACTAATACTGAACTGGTTACCAATAGGAAGCCGAATGATTGATTCTTCAGGGGGAAAAAAAGGTCTCTGACAGGCAGTAACCAACCTTTAGATTCACAGTGTCCTTCCAGAGGGCGGTGTCAAAAGAAAATGAAGCCATGCCTCTCATGTCTGTAGTGAGCGTTAAGTTTTGTGAGTCTCTGGCAAACAGGTACACTGCCTCATTGGCGACAGGGTTGTTGTCTGGACCGATCACTTTGACCTGCAAACAATTCAGAAAGCATTAGCTAACCCACAGCAGACTTTCAAGATCTATCACGACAAAAAGTTCATCATTCCCCAACATACTAAGGATTTTGCCACTCCCCAGCATTTTCAGTAGGATTACAAATGTACACTTTGTGGTGCTGGTCATTAATGTTTTAAGGCTAAAGGGTTTATTTCCTCTAGGAACATGAATGCGTTCGAAAATATGAATGGAAATATGCCTTTTATAGTATGGGATATCTTATGTGCAAAGATGATATAGGTCTGAAGGTGGCACAAGAGGAAAGCTAATGGAGTGTCTAAATTTTAAAGGGTTCATCATCTGGTGAACAAGAACATGATCAGTTTTATGTTACCTGCCCATTAGATATTGATATTTCATGTGCACTACTGGACATTATGGCCTGGCAGAGGCACTAGAAGAAAGGTAATTTAAATAATTAGAAATCAACCTCTGGGGACCATGAATATGATGATGGCCCTCAATGAAAAGTCAAGGGATCACCAAAGTTATTACAATTCATCCTGAGAGGAACATGAATGTCTCTGCTAAATTTCATGTCAATCCATCCAATTGCATTTCACTCAGAACCACTCATGATGGCGCTAGAGCAGAGGTTTTCAAAGTGGGAGGAGGGCTTCCCCAGGGGGCTCCAGTGAATGGAAGTGAAAAAATATTAAATTAGTTATTACATTACAGCCTAAATGTGTGTGATATGGTTAAAAAGATAGTTCAGAGATACAGTAGTTTTGGGGAATTTTACTGTTTTCCCCAGAGTCAGAAACTAATAAATGCCTCAGGACCTTTTTTATGTATTTGGTATAGTCTGAAGTTGTGTCAAACAGCAATATTAGGCTATCTTGTCTCAATTGTTGAGTGTCTATGGGATCAAATAACATAATCATGATACCATAGGCATCCAGGAATTGAGCGAAACTAAGCAAGTAAACTAACAGGGGGTGACTGGACGCCTTTATCCAAGCTTTGTCTGAGGGGAGGCCCACAGTGTCAGACTTTGAAAACCCCTGCATTAGAGGAAAAGTCAGGGGATCACCAAAGTCATTAGGAAACATCATGTAGAAACCATAAATGTCTCTACAAAACTTTGACTTGCTGGTGGCGCTTGGAGCCAGGGAATTACTAGAGTCATTAGGATTCATTCTCTGGGCAGCATGGATATCTGTACCAAATGTCATGGCAATTCATCCAATAGTTGTCGAGATATTCTACTAAAAAACAAAAATGTCTACCTCACGGTGGCATTAGAGGACAAGCCAGGTGATCACAACAGTCAGTAGGATTCATCCTGTGGGGACCATGGATGTCTGTACAAAATGTTATGGGAATCCATCCAATAGTTGTCGAGATATTTCAGTCTGGACCAAAATGGTGGACCAACCAACTGACTGACTGACTGACTGACATTGTCATCCCCAGAGCCACATCACTAGCATGAATAAAAAGAAATATGCATCTGTGTGCTGTGCTGACAGCAGGCTATAGCTCCCAACGGTCATTAATGAGACTGATTACCTTTCCCTCGAACGGGATGCCAGGCTTGTACGCTGCAGGTACATCCTCAAAGGTGACAGTTCTGATGTGACTGCTGAAGCTGGTCCGCCCACTGCCTTTAAGAATGACCCCTAGATGGTAAACATACAGATCACAGCTCATTAGGAACTAGTGCTGATTACTCAATGAACAGTATCCAGCATTCAGTCAACCTACCTGTGCCGTATTCCTCCATTTCAGCATTCACCTCAAAGCTGTCATCATACATGCTCTTGTTGAGGGAAAACTCTGTCATGTTCACACTTTGTGTAGCGCAACCACTTTTATCCGTCTAGAAGACAATAAAGATAAGAAAATAAGTCAATTTCAAACTAAAAAAAATTAATAGAATTAGCGAAAGAGAACTGAGATTACAGCAAGTCACATTTTATTTATCTGGAATACTCACTGTCAGTTCATACGTCTTGCAGAGGTCATTTTCTTGGGCACTTGAATACCAGTAAAACCGGATGGCGTTCCTACAAAACACTGCCTTCACTGAACCAACAACTGGTTTCCCATAGGTGTATCTGCAGGAAAAAGGATACACAGATGCTTTTTTTTTTTTTTTTTTTTAATGATCCTGATCTTCGATTGAAGGCAGGTGTTTAATGGAGGAGATTAAACATTTCAGGTTAATATCAGCCCAAGTGTAGTATGGACTGAGAAAGCAACCAACAGCACAATATACATCATGTCAGATGTGGATGACACTAACTGGCTAATAAAGTCAAACTGAAAATAAAATTCATTTTTTGCTAAGAAATCCCTATAAACAGTATATCCTTAGTGTTTGTTTTGATTTTTGTACTTTGTTTTTGACAAAGACCACAAAAATAAAATTTAAAATGAATTTCTTTTTTTTTGCGGTGTTATAGTGGCCCCTACATTAATGTTCTCCAGAGGGCATGAATTTTTGGTTCCGACTATGTTTATGTCTATACTGGTAATTTGATTGGTGCACTATCTATGTGGGCAGCCAATAATAATATTTTGATGTATCATTTCAATTCCAACGGCCATACTTGCAATTAACCAGCTGGGGGACCATTGGCTAAAGTTTCTCTGTGTCCTATCTGTGATTTAAGCACTTCATACATAAGACAGCACATTAGTCCGTTTGTTACTTCATACGTTATGTATATTTCTAAAGTTACAGGATTGTCCGTTTCTGTGAGTTTAGACAGTGTGCTCATTTGTTGTTACCACAAGTGGAAGCATAAAAGAGAGACAGCTAACACTAGCTAGACCCCCTCCTTTGTATAAGGTGGGACAATCACAGCAGTAAGTGTGCTGGAGCTGCTGACTCAGCAGGCGTTAACATGAACAAAAAGTAACTAGTTGGAATCAATGCTAACGTTAGCAAGCTGGTGAAAGCTAGTTAGACTAGCTTGCTAGCATCACATTTCCGAGTGGAATACAAACTCAAGAGCACAATGGGCTTCCCAAACGTTGAATGTTGTAAAGGGACAGAGTTTAAATAACTAACAGTTGATAGCTAACGCTATGTGGGCTTGTTGGAAAATGGAAAAAAAAGTCTTGTATCAACAATCGCACTATAAACAGTATGATGTTCTCCTTAGCACCATGTGGAAGTTGAGTGCTGGCCCCCAGATGGCAATGAACCTAAAACAGTTTTATCCTCTTAAGAAAATAGAAAGATATACACAATAGCTGTAGTATCATTGCAGTTTATATTTCCTTATACAAAAAGTGAGGAGAATTCAATTTTCAGTTTGACTTAATAAATGGCTATTTGTGTTGGATAATTAAACTGGTCTATCCTAAACTTCAGTGCCATTGTTAACCTCTGTCTGTCCTGTTTAGGTGGGACACTCACTTTCCACAAATTCTGAGGGTTGCCTCTTGGTCCAGGATGGTAATCACACTGGGTAGGTAAACCTTTACCTCATACTTTGGCAAAACTAAAGCAAAAGGAAAACTAATCAATAATCTTACAGCTGAAAATGTACATAGACACATCATTATTTTGGTTAATGTGAGACAGTCTATTTTTAGCATGTAACTGCAGCAGACCGTATTCCTTGATGTCAAAGCGGTGGAATATTTGCTCTCCTTTGTCCGTCCAAGCGGTGATCACGTAGCTTCCTTGTACCGCCTCAGGAATCATTGGGTGGGAAAGATCAAGGATGCCGCTAACAATGGGCTTATCCAACCACTGGGCAATGCGATTTAAATTGGGCTCCTACATAAAGACAGAAGCACATTCATTGAAGTCAGTAGCTATCTGCTGCAGGTGATCAGCATAGACAACTGAATTTCAAGAAGGAAGGATCAAATATACTATAGATTGATGGAATGTTTCATAGTATATAAGCACAAAAGAGCAGCTTTGTTTATTTATCCTCTGAAATAAGGCAACATAAATTCTACTCCATTCCCCTAGGTGTAGAGTTATTATTTAATTGTAACATCTTTTAAATTATTGTATACATTATTACATAAATTAATGCTCTCTACATGCAACTTTCAGCCTGTCAGTGTCCCTGGTTTAGATGGTATTGATGTCTTTTTTGGTATTACCACTAGGGGTTGCTAAAGTCAAAAGTTTTAAACTCCACAGTGAAACATAAAATACTTTTTCCACTTTCTAATCCTGTTACCTGCCTCAATTGTTCTGCTATTTCTTGTTATATGCCAAATTTGTCATGTATGTATGTATGTATGTATGTATGTATGTATGTATGTATGTATGTATGTATGTATGTATTTTTATATTAAAATCCCTCGTTTATCATACATACATTTATCCAATCAAATGTTATTTTGGATGACTAGGTAGTTAACCCCCTCATATGAAACCATACTTGACCGTTAACTAGTGAAGAAATATTATGGGTTGGGGGTGTGTGTTTGGCAAAAACTTTACCTTTTCTAAACAGTGTGGTTGTTATTTTACTCATTTCACCCTCTGCCCTGGCTCTTCATCCAACAATGCTCGTGAGGGTGGTGTGGGTGGAGGCAAACAGTTACTACATACTGTGTGTATCACTGCGATTCTCTAGGGATCCATGCTGACTAACCCGGGCCCAGTTTTGAGCGATCCAATCAAATCCCTGAACGATTTGATCACCACCCGAAATGATACGCCCCCTACATATTCTGTTTCACTCAGAAACACGTCACATTACAGAAGCTAAAGATGCTCTAACTGTCATTTCACTGTGATTTTAAGCAACTAGTCAACAGCTGGCAGGAGAGGTGCCATGCAGGGCCTCATAGGCGTCTGAGCCAGTCTCTCTCATACAACAACCTCTAGTGAATCTTACCTGGAGCTCCACCACTTTGTACTGAAAAAGAAAAAGAACAAAGCAATTATGTAAACGCTGATGAGCTGCACATAGAATTTGCACAATGTGCAATTAGAATACATCTGTACAGCTTTCCCATAAATATGTGTCAATTTTCTTCTCCCTGTTTCTTAAGAGCAGAAATTAGTTTTTACACTAATTACACAAAAGTGATTTTGAGCTACAGCTAGAAAATTCATTTTGTCTAATCATCCATAGCAAAAACTTTTTTAATTAACAGAAGAACTGGGTAGTTAGCAATATTCACCATGGCTGAGCAGACAAAGAAAAGTGCAACCTACAGAAACTCAAACTTCAATAGAAAATCCAAGACACTTTTGATTCACCTTTTCAACCCAACAGACCCACAAACCTGTGAACAAACATTGTTCAGACCCTACAGAACGTTTTATTTATTTATTTTTTTTTAAATTCTAGTCAAGATCCCAAAGTTTCTGAAGACACCAAATACATCAGGCTAAATTTTGGGTATTTGATATGTGAATAAAATGATATAAGACATATATTTTTATATTTGATATAATGGTGCAGCCATAAAAATGCTCTGAATATGTGTTGGAAGCTACATAGTGTGGGATACTGGCATACAGTGTGGGTAAAAAAAAAAAAACATACAGATTTTTATAAATTACAGCTTTGTTGTTTCTTTAGAGCTGAAGGGACTGACTACTTTCAGCCAGCGACCCTCATCATGCGATACATTCGAATGAATTTCATGTTCGCTGCTAGCAACAGCTCACAGTTCGCTACAGCCTCTCAAACACAAACGGAAAAGGCCTTGAGCCCGTATTGATTCAGATGTTTGGGTCAAATGCAGTGTGTGCCAAATGAACTCTGACAGCATGTTTATCACACTACTCCACACAGCGCTTCACACCCACGCTGTCTTTAAAATCAACAAACAGACCTCCTTTCACCTCCCACTCTCCTGAACCAAAATAGACCTCGCTCGTCAGACTCACTGACTGCTTGGTAGAAATCACACCAGATTACAAAGTTCACTGGTTGGAATTATTACACACATCATACAATATCACGATTGTGAAGGGCAAAAGTAAATAAATAAAACTTACCACTCGATCCACAGGAATAAAATTGGCATCCATAGAGACGATTCGGAACTGGACTTTTAAGAAAAGAAGGAAAAACAAACCATCAATTTATTCTCTATATATATAAACACACAGACAGCAATACATAACATGAGTAAAGCAAAGAGAAAACACAGAAAATAAATGGAATAAAATCCTACAGTGCACTTTCCATCGTGTGCCAGCAGATGGGATGAGGAGCGACATCTGATAGATTACTCACAAGGCACAACACAAAAAGGAGGTCACTGTTCTTACTTT
Organism: Macquaria ambigua; assembly: GCA_008360985.2. NCBI lineage: Eukaryota > Metazoa > Chordata > Actinopteri > Centrarchiformes > Percichthyidae > Macquaria > Macquaria ambigua. Next base: position 229,544 of record VMKM01000269.1, on the reverse strand, counting down.
CGGGTGATAGCAGATGGTGTGAGGTGTGAAACTAACTTGGAAAAAAAGATTTCCACGGTTTTCATTTTCATCAGTTAAACCAAAAAAGACACCAGGAGTACCAGGAAGCAACAGCTTATGGTTTATGAGAAACACGGTTTTAAAAAGGGGCACTGCAGCACTTTAGGATTGCCCTTCCATAAAGTTGGGAGACTTGTTGAGTGACCTAATTCCAAAATTGAAGCAGCAGAGGCCGAGACATCCTGACTTTAAATTCCTAGTAGAGGTCCAAGCTCCAAAAACACTGGATACTACATTTCCCATAATGCAACTCAATAGCACATTTTTGCGAGACCCTCTTTGTCTGGTAAACACCTGTTTGTAATGCAGACTTTCCTTTAAAAATCTCCAAGCACAAGCCAAAATAACCCTGATGACGTCACTATGAAAGAGTTATTTTCTCAGAAGTGACAAAGCTCATCCAGAGCCACGGATTACACTGTACAACTGTTTTCACTGGCTGAGCAGTGCCAACCATGACAAATAAACAGAGTGACATTGATGAAGTATGTCTTTCATTTTTCTTTTTAAAAGAAATTTCACACAAGAACAGGTCACAAGGGGTAACCCTGATGACCTCAGATTTGGCTTGAGACTTCAAATTATTGACAGAAAGCCTGTGTTGTAAATTGGGGACAATGAGTTTGATGTTGGCAGTCGACAAGGTCTAATGACAGACACTATCAAGTTGCATTATGGGAAGTGCAGGATTCAGTGTTTTTGGAGCGTGACCCATACTAGAGACTAAACGTCAGGATCTCTCTTTCAGAACTTTATGAAAGTACAACACAAATCTAAAAAAATAAAATAAAATGGAATGCCCCTTTAAGAAATACCAGTCCTAATAATATCACTGGCATCATATAGAGACGACAAGTTGGCACAACAAGGTTATACTAATTTGGCAATAACATATTGATGGTTCCAAAATTAAGAAGAAACAAAAAACACTCCAAATCCACAACATTAAAAATACATTTTAAGAAATGCAGCAGGCTTTTAATTGTGATTTGATTGATATATATATATATATATATATATATATATATATATATATATATATATATTAATGCACACAACTTCTCCCAACTCTTGAGGAACCACCATTCTTCTGTGTGCTGAATACAGACATAATTCCTAAAGTTGTCAAGTAGTGGCTCAGCATTATGCAGATATTTTAATGTAGTCCAAAATTGTGCAAGTGCGGCTGAATTGGTAAGCAGTGCAGAGAGGATAATGTGGGCTGTATGAACAGTACGACTGCAGCAGAGCAGCAGCAGGAAGCTCTGACACTTTAAATGTCCTCCTAGTGGACATGGTCAGAGTGGTGACACCACAACATTTAAAACTTACCGGTCTGTCCAGGTTTGTAGATAGGTTTATCAGTCTGGATGATATGGATGAAAGCAGGAGGCTCAATGAGGATTTTGGTCTTCTTGCTCATCGAGGCGCTCTCACCCTGAATAGTGACATTAATGGTTGCCACAGTTCTGGCGAGCACTGTCGGGACCTGCAGTACCAGAAAACACGCATCTTGTCAGGGAGGACCAGGGGATATTTGAATCTTCAGGAGGAGAGGAAGGGAGGGAGGGAGGACTCTGAAATGTAGTTTTGTGCAGAACCACAATTTGTGCCCGGTTTTCTAGATCGTCCATTTTCCTTCTCTGGAGTGAGTTTGCAGTGCAACATCTGTCAGCTATAATGGTTTAGAATAAGTGCTTGGAAGCAAATCCATCTGAGCTCTGCTGAAACTGAGCAACAACAGACCTCTTCCACTTCACAAGGGTTAATTATGAAATGCCGTCATACTTGTGTAGCATATGTTTTCACTTGCTAATGGAGCTGCTATTATATAACAGGGACTGGAACCACTTTCAAAAGTTCTGAGTGGGTTTTTTTGTAAGTGTGTATGTGTGTGTTGTGAGACTGAGGGTAGGGGGCAGGGGGTGTTTTCCAGAGGAATGCAGGTACATAGCTGGCCTCTGGCAGAAAGCAGCCTTTGTTTAGTTGCAGATAGACAAATGCCAGACTAGGCCTGCAGCAGGGCCAAACACTGGGGAACGAAGAGAAACTAAGTGCTATTGTCACAGAGCTGATTGGGGTCGGCGGGTCGTTAGCATCAATATGGAGCAAGGCCTGTAAGTTGCATAACAGCAAGCAACGGTGTGACAGAAACCAGAGCAGTAATTCACAGAGAACCACTGGCGTTGACAGCCTCGGTCATGGCGCCGGCTGGATAATTAGGTACATAACGACGCCAGTATTTGTGCCATTAGTTTAATGGAGGTTTAGGGGACGAGGAGAGGAAAGTACACTGTGCCTGGAAACCTCATGGTTGCATTTAACCACTACAAACATTAAAAGTCAAATTCTTCTCTACTCTACCCCACTGCCACTCAAAATCCGGACGCAAATACCAAAAAGCACATAGGTTTTATATGTTACATTAATCTAAACTGAAATATGACATGCCACTCTGCAAACATATGGTGAGTCAGACCTGGAAGTTTAAGCAGCGGTAAAAGTCCTGTTTGACAGCCTCCTCCAGGATGACGGTGCTGCCGGAGTCCATGTCGAGGGCGACAGTCAGAGAGACGGGCTCCGTGGGAACGTGGATCTGGGCGCACAGGGTCTCCTGTTTCCCTCCTCTCACCTGGGAGCTCACAGTCACTGCAAAAATACTGCATGTAGAGAAAGGACATTACATTAGTTTGAAAAAGAACATGATACAGATCAGGGCAAAGCATGAAAAGAAAACCATGCAAAAGCAACAGGAAAAAATCAGGCCAACGGATCATTTTTGATAAGCAGAGATTTTTGTTTCCATTTTAGCATTACAATACTCATTCTTAAGTATTTTGTAATTGCAATAATGTTCCTACATCAGTTATTGGAATCCTGGAATTTTTCTATTACCCACTGAGGCTGAGCAGGGGAAGTTAATTTGCTGTTATTGGCGTCACCTGTTAAATTAAGCCATGAGGTGGAGGTGAACACCGGGACACTTGTTCAAGAGTTTCAACATTAACGCAGCAATAATTAGTATTTTTATAATATCAATGACTAAAACTACTGTTTTTCCTTCTGCCACAGCAGACAGCTGTTTTAAGCTAAAAAGCTGGGGAACCCACTGTACACTACCTGCCCAGCACCAAACAGCAAGCAGACACAGTTAGCGGCTAACGTTAGCTGGTGAACATGGCGGAGCATTTAGCAGCTAAAGGTGAGTTGGTGGAGACCAAAAAGAGAGTGAATACTGGACTTACATTCCTCAGGTGGCCAGACACTCGATTCCAAATTAATGCTAATGTTGCTCCCCGTCTGTTGGATGTGTCAATAGGGAAATGTATGCTAACACGTTTGCTATATCAACTTAAAAGGTGATGATATGTCAGTGTGGTGTTTATTGCTTGTTTCTGCTGCCCCCAAGTGGCCACAAAATTAGCTATTGCAGGTGTAAATGTGCAGAAAGACCAGTGGTGGAATGTAACTCAGTATATTTAGTCAAGTACCGTAGGCCTATTGTACAGTTTTGATGCATTTGTACTTTACTTGAGTATTTCCATTTTCTGCTACTTTACTTATATTTCTAACTTTACTCCATATAAGAAGGAAATATTGTACTATTTACTCTACATTTGTAAAATAAAATAATATAAGTCGCAGAACAAGCACTTTACTTTTGATACTTAAAGTACATTTTGATTATAATACTTTTGCTTAAGAATGATTTCAAATAAAATGACTTACTTTTAATGGAGTATTTTTACACCATGGGGTTGATACTTTTACTTAAGTAAAAGATCTCAGTACTTCTTCCACCACTGAAAAAGATATGCAAATCAGTATGTGGTGTTATTCTAACATGTTTTCTACGTACAGTGCACGGAAGGACACCCTAAACAACCATACTGTCTACTTCAACCAACCACTCTGCTGAATATTCTGTGTTTGAGGCTGGTTGGCACACAGGGGCCTGCTGCTGCCAATGAGAAATAAAGGACACATTTAATTGAGTTTTGGGTGGTGCTGCTGAGAATATTGATGCAGTTTTAGCCAGGGAGGTAGTTGCAGTATGATGAAAAGTCATTTGACTCTGATACAAAACTATGAAAGGCACCACAGTGCAGATAACACACAGGACTGCAAAACAAAGGTCAGAACAGAGATCAATATGCAGAGACCGTGAGTTTGTGTCTTTATAGAAGAGCCAAGATTAAAGATTTTGGCCTTATAGCCTAAAAACAGCAGAGCAAAAACAGTGTTCCCTTTAAACTGATAATTGGTCACCACTTCAGATGATATAGTGGATTAACCAAATAAACCCTTATCAGTCATCATTGGTCCACTTTGGCCCAATAACATGAGCAGCTAAAAGCAGATTATTGATCAAATAGGAGGTAAATGGTAGCAGATGGAGGAACTTTGACACACACACACACACACACACTGGTGGGACTGCCTCTCTACAGATTGCATAACAGTATCCTGAGGCCAAACACCGGACTTTTGCTTCACCAGTGGGACGATGCTGGATTTTGGTCCTTGGTGATACCAAACATACTACAATACGACATGATTTTTTCAACTTTTTGCTAGCTTCATCACGTGCAGCTGCTCATCCTGCAAACACTGGCGCGTGCACTTGGCGTCTACTGGCGTGACGCACAAACCAAACTTTTGCAGACAGCATGAGATGCGGCAGTTTGTTGCAAAAAACTTAATTTACTTACGTGTCATTGAGGTGGGCCGATGTCGCAGTTTGCAGGAGCGCTGATGCGATGATGACAGCAAACATTCGGAGGACAGGTGTCATGTCTGCAGAGCAGAGTCGGTGCTTTGCAAGCAGGCGGGACAACTTGAGCGGACCGGACTGCACCGGAGGAGGACGCACTTGCAGCCTGCTACCCCCACTGTGGGCCGGACTCAGAGAGAGACACAGAGGCGGATGTGCAGGGCACAAAGTTGCTGAAACGGAGGGGGCGGTGGCGCTGGTTTGCTGTTTATACCCCCAAACCACCGCCACCCCCTCCCTCTTGAGTCACTCCCCCCCAAGTTCGTTGGACCTTTGCAGCCTCCTCCCTATTCCCAAAGGAGTTTCACTTCCCAAAAGTTGAATCACACAGTCCACCCTGCAGCCAGCAGTCCACTCCTCCAGTTTCTAAAGAATTTGAGAAAAGTCCACACAGCAGTGAGTGAGGGGTGAAGAGTGGGTGGTTGTTGGGAAGGTGAAAATACAGGAGCCATTGTCTGATACAGGCATGATGACCAGGCAATTTCAACACTGAGCAACAGGCCTGATTGGAACAGGCTGTTTGAGTATTGAAGACAACAGAGATAACACATACCCTAAGATAGAAGATCTCAGGTCTGTGGGGCCCTGAGTGGCTCCACGGAGGCCTCCTGCAATCATTTCTCCCACTAGGAGAATGTATAATAATGACTTTTATAATCATAGATTTCACAGTCAAAACTCTTTCTTCATGCACAATGCAGACAGCTCTACACTCCAGTACTATCTAAAAAACAGCACATGTGGGGGCATCTGGGGCTTCATTTGATGAAATGTGGGTACGTGGGACTTAAAGGGCACTCAAGTGATGCAGTATTGCACTTCCAAAAAGTTGGTGGAATCAAATGAGACAGATAAAAAAAAAAGATCGAAATTGGTGCAGCAAAGGCTGGGATATCCTGACTTAAGATCCATCCACTCTGGAGAGCGTTTTAGGGTGTGGATAAAGATGCATTGTAATTAAATACAAAAGCAGCCTTTTATGTCCACAAACCTGGGCAGATACTGTATGGATTAAGTGTCATTTTAACCCAAATTTGTCAGTTTTATAATCAGACTGAATTTCCTCCTGGTTGGCTGTTGGGATGTTCAGTTTGAGTGGGGTTGCAACACCCGATTAATGTTGCTGTTGGATGATCAGATGGATTTCTGGCGTGCCAACTACCATATGTTGCAGTTTGACTAGTTCTGCCATCTGATTTCCCAGGTTATGCCGGTTGATTGATCCATACAGTGTGAGCGTAGATGTTGTATGTTTTGGCCATGCATAACAGCTGATTAAAATGTGTAGTGTAAGATTAATGAAACTGTAGTGTCTGCCTATAGCTTAAAGGTACCCTATGGAGATTTTGAGAACTACTACTAAGCACTATGGAGCAATGTTGTTACGAGTGGGTCCCCATTTTGTTATTATCGTGCATGCACACAAGGGTGCTAATGAGTGCGCTCGAGCAAGTGGACGACATGATACACATTGCTGCTGTTGGTTTCATGCTAGCTTTTCCGATGATCGACAGCTGGTGATGGTAACACACAAACATACATAGCAATGTGCCAATAGAGTGCTGCAGGAATTATGTATTTTTGGAGGCCAACCCGAAAATTAGCATCGCCCTGGTTCCCCCGACAATTGGATTTTGGATTATTTGGACTTTATATATGCTTTGTTCAGCAAGATAATCTTTACAAATGAACACCTCTTTTATGATTTTTGAAGTGTAAATGCAATCTACAGAAGTAAAAAGGTAACGATAGGCTATAAACCAACTACACCACGGTCGCATGACTGCTACGTCACCACCACTAACATACCTGCAAACTTAGTTGCTTTTCGGCGAAATTCACCGTTTTAAATCAAAATATGTCATTCACAGGGGTCAAGTGGCCAGCGCAATGTCCCATAGACTGGAGTGAGAACAGGTTGGCTGTGTGGCCCAGCCCTTAACGTTAGGTAACTAGTTGCTGAAGTAACATGCCAACTTGCCAAATCAAGTTGAAGTGTATCGTGATAAATGTTTCCTAATGTTACCCCATCAAATCTTTCCCAACCTATTTATATGGAAAGCTTGCCAGCTTGTTAGCACGTCAGCTAAAGTTAACAAAGAAATAAACTTGTCTTTTCCCCTTATTTTCTTCTCAGAGTGCACCAAAATGCTTCGTTTACATGTTAAAATCTGCACTCATCGTGTTTGGTAGACCTCCAGGATACGCAGTGGTTTTGGTGAGTAACACTGAATGTAAACAAAACTCCACAGGGCACCTTTAATATGTGCCAAGCTCCAAAATCAAATTCCTGTAATGCAATTTGATAACTTCTCTTCGCTAACCCCTCTCTGCCTGGTAAATGCCCACGTCCTTCAAACCTCACACTTCCAGTTTGTAGTTCAGCCATTTATGTAAAAAAATCTGTTGCCAAGCCGAAGCTGAAATTACATCAGTGTCATTTTCTCAGGCTTGACAGAGGTCCTCCAGAGCCACAGAAGACATGATACAACTGTTTTCACAGACTGAATAGTGCTCCCCATGACAAGTGAACTGGTCTTTATGTGTAAAATAGTTGGAATGCTCCTTCAATGTGGTTCACTGTGATATTTAAACACTTTAAACAGCTCACTCTGGTGTAACAACAACATTTGGATCCTGTAGGCAGATGGGGTGAGGTAGTCCTACCTGTTTTTTGGCAACAACAAGGCTCAACTAATAACCAGAGGGAGGTGAGTCATTTGAATAACACACAGCTGAAGGAATCTGGCACAAGGCATCCTGGGTCAAGGACAACTCAGATGAGGCCCGCCATCCTCTGAGACACAGCAGAGGCTAAGCATGAGGAGAATTTCGTGCAGGATATTAAAAATCGTCTGTCTGACACGCCACACTCCCTCTTTTCATTCCTCAGCGTGGATATTTTTTTTTTTTGGAGAGCCTGTTTGCCACTCTACTGGAGGCGACTTTGGTGAGGTGACAGTATCTAGGATGTCTCTTCTTTTATCTTCTTTTATCTTTTGTGCCCTCCTGCCTTTGATCTCTGCTGCTACAAAAGTCAATCAAAGATAGGAGTGAATGGAAGAGAAATGAATAGCAATGTACAATATTTCAGTCTTTGGTTATACTGACTGTGAGCAGCACTACTCCTATTCTGGTATCAGATGTATCCACAGTGCTCTAGTTTTGTCTGAAAGGTTTTGTGTTAGGTAACTACAGACTGATGTCAGAAACGTTCCCCAGGACAACTAAAGTGTATGAAATTCGGCACAAACCAGGTGTCTGGGAGCGAAGTAGCACTCATGATTCAAGATGATCACTTTACATGTCCACTGGGGAAATTATTTTGGGACATAATGGAGCAGAGAAAAGAAGAGGAGTGTTTAGGCCTATGTAGCAGCAATTTAAAGTCATCAAGCTGGCCGTTAACAGCAGTTTATCGGCTAATCTGTGGCTTCCATAGTGGCTTCAGTGCAGTCCAAATACCTCTGGCAATAGCTTTTATACTTTCATGGGTAATTGTTCAAATGAAACTGTTTAAATGTCTTCTTTTCTTTCTTTCCTGTCTTCTCCCCTTCCTTTCCTCTTCAAGTGAGTTGAAAGCAAACTGGGGGTTTCCGTGTTCTTCTCCACTGTTTACTTTGTACACTTGAATAAATTTTACTCCTACATGTTTACTTTTCCTTAGGTAAAAAATTGAATGCCATTCCAGTTTTCACTTCCTCCATCCAACATTTCTTTGCCTTGGACTACATCTTATTGATACGTTGGCTACTTTGACATGAGATTTCTGACCAAGGAAATGATTCCAGTTTATTAAACATCACTTGGTTTGTTTCAAGAGCTCCATGGGTGCACCAGAGACCTGGACACTGCGACTAAAGATTTAAAGAAAAACTCCCCCTAAGATACTCTGACATTAATAATTATTTTCACTTTGTAACATCTAAAACACTCTAGTTACTTTTTACTTACTTTTAATGGGATTTTCAGAGTTAAACACACAGTTGAAAATAGGTATTTTAGTGCAGATATAAAGAAATCACAAAAAAATAAAATAAAGATAAATAAATAAGAAACAGATGTGAAAACAGAAATAAAACAAATCCGTTTTTTTCTTACAGGTGAATTATACACGTGTGAGGAAAAAAGGAGTATTGCAAAATAGTTTGCAAGTAAAAAAATAGTTTGCAAGTAAATAATGGAAGTAAAAGAGGAAAAGAAAAAAAGGTGGGGAAAAGTTTAATTGGGTGTTGAATAGGTCAAATCCGGTCAAATCCAAAAAATGGCACTCTGATTTTAGAAAATACTAGAAACTAATTGTTTTACTTTAAAAACAAGATAGAATATTCTTACTGCTCTAGCGGATTTTGACCAAAAAGACTTCATAAGAATGAGATTACTGCGGTATTATACATCACATTTCCCAGAATTCCTTTTGACAGCCCTAAAGGAAAAGATGTAATCTCGCTTTCAGCTGTAGGTGGGCATACAGGCGTCACTTGAGCTGCGTTTAAGGCCACTTATTCCAGTGTGTTGGATTATGCTCAGCTGTCTATAACACCTGCAGAGAGACCTGCTCCACCCTGCCTCCAGGAGCGGCCAGCATGAAACTATTCCATCAGTGCGACTTCTGGAGATACTCGGTGCTCATGAATGAAATTTAAAATGTTTTTGGTAATTGCCAAAAATATCAGATATTGGTAGCTTTATTTAAAAAATAACTGAATCATGTCAGCCTTTGAATGTTACATGATATCAATTTACTGTCAAAGTACATTTAAAGCAGGCTGTAGTGCACACATTTGTTTTTGATTGAAACATACTAATAAAGCTGATTCTCATACTTAATGCATCAGGATTTTACCATGTTATGGGGCCCAAGGGCAAACATTTGCTGTGGGGCCCCTATTGACTGAAAAATGCACCATGTAAACATAATATGAATTAAAATAAAAAAGGTCATAAAACTAGATTTTAACACAGGGCCACAAGACAAGGTACAACAAATTCCCTAATACATTTTATAAAATGACCAAAACCAATTGGTAAACAGTGAACCTGGATCTTTGGAGGCAGGGCAGTTGCCTGCTTTGCCCAGTTAGTAGTCCAGGCTTTGGCTTTCACATCATCATGCCGCCCTGCCTGGACAAACGACAGTGACCACGTTCTGAGGGTTTCACATCACTGAAAATGAAATGCATAAATGCAGATAAACAACATGCACTTTGATACTAATACATTTCACTGCACTTGCTTCATAAGGCAGCACAACGGCTGTACGAGCCATCCGAGTGTGGTGTGTGTTCACAGCAGCAGGCAGGAGAGGGCAGCAGACATTCGGGCTGAGAGCAGACTGTTTGTTTCATGTCTCTCATCTCCAATCCAGGGAGGGGCTCATTAAATCTGGCTCCCCATCTCTGGCTGATGAATTCTTTATTAAAACAATATGTTCACCCAGTGCTCCTACAAAGATATCATATAAAAGTTCAATTAACTGGGGCTTGATGATCTCAATGAGATGATCTTTTACAGCTAAAAGCTCCCTCTACGCGGTCCACTGGAGCCTTTCCAGAGCGAGAGTACACACGGAAAAACAGTGAAGGAACATCCACCAGCGAATAACAAAGGGAAGTCAGACGCTGCATGGGGATTTAGATGTTCAAAGGAGCAGCTTACGCCTCTGGGCCATGCAGGGCCCTCTTGAGTCGGAGAATGAAATCTGTTGTTTAACAAGCCTTTATTGGAATCCACACTTCTACCAAAATGTTGAAGATCAGGGACAAACAGAAACCCGCAGCGGAGGTACATGAGCCAGCGATGAGCACAATCCCAGAGAATTTTTGTCAGTGAGGCCATATCAGACTGTATGATTCCCATATTGGTATAACAAAATTCACGGGTTGTGGGTGTTTGTCTGTATGTGTGTGTGTGTGTGTGTGTGTGTGCAGAGCTCGAGCAGGGATATGTTGAGCTTCAGGTGGTGGATATAGCAGAGAGCTGGCTGCCTTTGGTTTCCTCACTTCTTTTGGCTTTGTAGTATCTAGAGGTTTATTAAGTACCGCCTTGGTTTGTTTCAAGAGTCCCATGGGTGCTCCAGAGAACTGGACGCTGACTTTTAGCTTTAGCATGCTTTGTGTGACTTAATATTGAAAGGAAAACTCCCCCTGAGATCCTCTTACATTGTTAGATATCTCAATTTTGTGACATCCAAAACGCTCCAGTTAGTTTTTGATGACTTATTTGTTTTCATTTAAAATTGTACCCACTTTTCTGAAACCTGAATCGTCTGCAACCACTTTACTCACTGCCAAATCATTTTCATCTTACGGTGTCAAGTAAGATTTTTTTAAAACTAAGTACTGTGTTAAGTCATAACAAGACTAAGAGTCTACAGCCACGCTAGTGGCTTGGTCAGGCTGTACTAAATGCTAACATCAGCATGCTTATGTTCACAATGAAAATGCTAACATACTGTTGCTTAGCAGGAATAATGTTTACCATCACTATTTTAGTTTAGCGTGTTAACATGCTAACATTTGTTACAGTACAGCTAAGGCTCATGAGAATGTCATTAGTTTTTCAGGTATTTGGTCATAAAGTATTGGATAAATGAAAACCTGATGATGGTGCTAGATGAAAGTTAAGGGATCTCCAAAGTGATTACAATTGATCCTGTTGGAGACATGAATGTCTGAACACAATGTCATGGAGATCCATCCAGTAGTTGTAAAGATATTTCACTCAGTCCGGGGGTCACCAGAGTCATTAGGATTCACTCTCAGGGCACCACGAATGTCTGTTTAAAATGTTATGGCAATCCATCCAATAGTTGTTGAGGCATTTCAGTCTGGAGTGATGGACCGACCAATAGACAGACAGACCGACATTGCCATCCCTAGAGCAACACTGCTTGTTTGGCTAAATAACCTAATTTTCTTAAAACATCTTTTTTATAAAAATCTGCAACCCATTTCAAATAGAAATCAGCTTCCTAGAAGTGCGTGTCTGTGTCTTGAAATAAGAATGAATAAGACAGGTCACATCACTCGAATCAAGGAAAATGACAAGAAATACTTGGAACAAGTTCATTGAACTATTCTTACAGCACCAGCTAATTTTCTCAAGTCTTTTAAGAAAATAATGCTTATACATTAAATACATTTCCCAGAATGCCTTTTGACAGCTGGCAAGAAAGGTGTGTAAACTGGCAGAGGTGGATGTATAAACATCACCTGAGCTGAGAAATATTACAGGTAACAATTTATGTTGCAATGCTTGTTTATTGTTGCAACTGCTCGTTCCTGATTGGTGGGTTTGTCTGGGATGATGACATAAGCATCCATGGTGAAAGCCTAATGGAGCAATGACGTATACAAACACAACAATGCTCCAAAGAGCTATCGAGCACATTTTAAACCAGTTCACATAACGAAGTTATTAAGACTAAGGAACAAAGACCAGGCCTCGCTTTAATTCAATCCCAATGGATCACATGACTACTTGTATGTGAAGGTATCGCTTGTAGAGAATGAATCCACAGAGAATTATTACCCGACTCTGCACTTCTCCTCAGCTCTATAGAACATTTAGCATCTTTTAGGTCATTGTTTTGGTTTTACCAGCCCACAACTTTACGGTTTTGGTTCAGTCTCACCAACTCGTTTTAAGATGATTTATTTATTTTTATTTGCAGCATATATCTGGTTGGTCTTTATATATATATATATATATATATATATATGTAAATCTCTATTTATTGTTAATTGTATTTTTCTTGTCAATATTTTTCTTGTTCCTTTTTTACTACTGCAACACTGAAATTTCCCCTTGGGGATTAATAAAGTTTATCTGTCTATCTATATATATGAAGCTACAGTCAGCAGCTGCTTAGCTTAGCATAAAGACTGGAAACAGGGGGAAACAGCTAGCCTGGCTCTGTCCAAGGTGACAAAAGTCCATCTACCAGCACCTTTAAAGCTCACTAAATAATATGTTATATCTTTTTTTTTTAATCTGTGCCAAAATTGAAGAGATGCAAAACAATGTTCAATGCACCAGTTTCTGTTTCAAATAGTTTTTATAACTTATGGTTGTACATGATCCTGTCAGTGAGCAAGGCAGTGTTGGTGTGTTTTCACGCTTCTGGCCTTCTGGTCCCTAAAAGCACATATTCTGTAGCTGCATTGCATTATGGTCAATTGAGGCTAGTGTGACCCGGAAAACTCTGCCTCGTCTGTGACGGATGACTTTGATGCCTTCATCTGCTTCAGGAATAAGACACCAACAAACAGCAAAATGCTTTAGGATGGGATTTCCTGTTTGATATGGCTGTATTGTTTTAAAAAGTGAGAGTGAAGATGACGTCAGTGTGACTCTCATTTTGTTTAGGCAAGCTTGGGGTTGAGAGCAGATAAAAAACAAACACAAGAAGGTCTGGTTTTACTATATGAATTATACAAACTCACATGAACCATAAATGTTCATTTCATACCAGATATATAAAGTGATAAATGCACTTTTTGTAAACAGAGTTTTGTATGGTGATGAAGCTGTTGTTCCATCTTTTGTCTTCTTCATGGGTTTCTGTGTATGAATGATATTCTGTGCTCTGGTCTGAATTGAATCATCCCTTGAGGCATGAATAAAGTATTTTGAACTGACTTGAATTGAAAGCACGCTCCATCTGAGCCCATCGCTGAGATGAGAATGAATCTCCTTTTGGTTAACCTCAGATTGACTTACACACCAGCGACAAACCTTCATCCGTGCTTCCGTCTCACCTGCATTCATCTGAAAAACAAACCAACCCCCAACTCTCCGTCTCTCTCTCACACACACTGTCAGGCTGTGGCTCCTCAGCTACCACAGGGCTCCTGGTGGAGGTGCTGAGGGAGCAGGCAGAACATTGTTTGAACTACAGTAAAACACAGCTCCCTTCAGCTCCCAGATCAAAGGCAGAGGATTACCAACAGCCTGCTGTAATGAGACCACAATGACTTGAAATCGCTGGGACGGCTTGGTACACTCTCCTCCAACCACAACATTGTTACGAGAGACTGCGGTGGAACACCCTGAGAAAGACAACAGTAATCTAGTAATGTGGGTTTCTCTGGATGTAAACTCGTCTGCTCTGCTCGATCCTTGGTGTGTGATCCTGCTAGGGAGCTGAGGTGGAGTTAAAAAGCTGAGATTTAATAAATACCTTGTAATAGAATCCATACTCCTGCAATGAAAGAAGTGCTGTGCATAGAAATAATGCTATTTAACCGTCACACCTTTTTTCCCTCAGTCCACTGACACTGGTGGATGGCCTGTCTCAGGCAATACACCTCCTCGCCTGTCCACATACATTTGTCTAATTTAATATACAGTATATGACACTGTGTGTTTTTGTGTGTGTGTGTGTGTGTGTATCATCAATTCAGGTCTGTGTCAGTAAGTTTTGACTGTTTTTTGAAGGTCAGTACTGATTTTTTTCTTTCTTTTTACGATTATGTTTTTGGCATTTTGCCTTTATTTTGTGAGTGACAGCAGAGACACAGACAGGAAATGCAGGAGACAGAGAGAAGGGTTTGATATGCAACAAAAGTGCTCTGACTGAATCAAACCACTAAGACATAAATTATTACATTTGATGATTTTTTAAGAAGGAAGTTCCAAATTCAGCTTTCCCTTCGCTCCCGGTAAAGTTCTCATTTACGTGGAATTGAATTCAATTGTTGTATTACAATTTGCTCTGTTTACGGCTATGGTAGACAGCAGTGTATCACTGATCGGTTCCACCATCATCTCTAAAATAAATATGGAATAAAACAAAGTCAGTCACATCAGTCAGAGGTGAAAAACACAGCTTTGTATCTGGTCTTAGTAAAGATACACAATCTATCCAATGGACCAGTAGTTTTCCCCATTGAAGGCATTTTTTTTCTTATCTGAATCAATTTGAATTGTGGTTGTGGGCTATATGAATAAAACTGATTTGACTTGACTTGCTTGTGAGCCCCTAATACAAAGCAGCGTCCGTTTGCAACCCCTTCCTCATCACATGGTTTTATGAGGCCTGAAGAGATGCAGCTATGCAGTATTTCATGATAACAAGCAAAGATTCTGAAGTCCAAAAAATAATTTTATAATTTAATCATTTATTTTTCTTATTTCCTCTCCCAGTATTTATCTCACGACCCCTTGTGAGGGTCCTGACGCTTAGGTTGGGGACCACTGCAATAGACTAACAAAGCAGTATAATGGTCAAACCTGAAAAATATTGCTATTGTGGCCAGGGCCCCTTCCTCCAGTCATTTTGTAAAAATATTAAAATTAGTTGCGAAACAAACTTGCATTGACTAAGTTGTGCTTCACTTCCAGTTGCTGTTAAAAAAAAACAATTATTTCACTGCAGTTAAACAAAAGAGAGAAAACATAGAAGATGAGGTTGCTTTTGAAGAAATGTCACATTTTGATCAATTAGTTTAACATGCAAAAACATTACCTTTCATATGGTGTGTGGTGTTTCCTGCATTTTGACTATTTTCATGTACCTGTATGGTTTAGAGGTGATGTATTTGTTTGCAATCCTTAAATCTACAAATCTGTGAAAAAGTCCAAATGCGATCATAAAACAGATTTCATAATGAGACCTACAGTAAACATCATTTCACCATCTAAAAGATGTTCATGGCCAAAGCAGCAGTTTATTCATGCTGCTTTTGTAATTTGCATTTGTAAGCGGAAACACTGCAACATTAATTAAAGTTTCAGACTTATTGTAAACAAATATAGAAATTTACAGTGTATTTGACATTGTGCTTTATCTCATAACAAGCACTTAGAGTGAGCGATAAATCCCAGAGAGCAGTGATGAAAGCAGATGTGTGTATCATGGGGATTGGATTCAATTGTCTACATTTCATATTCTTCCTTGCTCCCTGTGCACCCGTATTATCATCATCATCTCAGGGTCTAACATGTTAATTTAGGTTCATGTTTAAAGCAAATTAATTCATTTGCTTTTGTGCAGTTTGTGTGTGTGTCTGGGCTGCCGTGTGTGTGTGTGTGTGTGTGTGTGAGTGTGAACCAGACGCTCTGCAGTATTGTTGTGTGAACGCTGTAATTACGGCTGGTTTTTGACGTTCCCTCTGTGCCTGGCTCCCCATCGCAGAGATGAGAGGAGAAAGTGACACGCTCCCTCACATGTTCTCCTCAGGGAACACTTATCAAAACAATACGCCAGCCATCATTCACACACAGCCCTGCATACTTTTCCACTTTGAAGTCTCCCTGTCCTCTTGTTTTTTTAATCCCTCTCGCCTTTTCTCTCAATGTAATCCCACTGTAACTGCAGGGATTCTTCACAATTCAGACCATTTGTCCATACAAATACAACACTTCATCAACAAATAACAATATGTTGATATGTTGAACTATTGAATAGGAGGCGGAATCTAAATGGGTTCAAGTGCTGGCACTGCCATGCATCTCTGCCTCTGTGTTGCCAATCCCTGTAAAAAGTTAATGTAAGCAGGATTCACAGGGAGCTGCTGGTGATGAAATTATGGTGTAACTGATACCAATGTGCCATAGTAGAAGAGTGCATGGCCGCTCGCGTCTTTGAAGGAGGCTCTTCCCATCCCACGATGCACTGCTGGAGAGGGCTCCTGTATGGTTGTACAGTACAAACGGACAGATGGAGGGCAATACTGCACGAAAAACAGGCAATCGTTTTGCCGCAATACAGAAAAAGCCTGCAAGTTAAGGAATTCATTGTAGATTCACTATTGCACACAACACTGAAATCTGTTGACTCTACTGTAAATGTAAATACAGTATACAGCGATTTTTTATTTTTTCAGATGCAAATATTTATATTTTATTTGTTCAAATCTGCTATTAATAATCTGATTTTGAACACAGAGTCAAAAATAAAATAGTGAGATTTGTACTTAACTGTATTATAATTTAAAATATGATCGAGTTAATCATTTTAAATGTTTAAGTGTTTTCCATTTCCTTGTGGAATGATTACTCTTAAATCTTAAGCTTTCTGTTGAGACATTGTTAGGTATGAATGATTGAGTGATTTGTTAGAGATTATAAAACAGATTACATATACAAGTCTTGCAGGGGCATTGCTCATATCACCACAACTTTTCCTGATCTCCGCGACCTGCGATGATTACAAATTCATGCGCGACTAAAGAGGTGCATCATGCATAATATAAAACTGCACCGTCTGCAAAAAATAGCAAGATGAACACTGTAAACAATGGGGGTGCAAGAGCACTGAGGGGGAGGCCGTAAAACCCACGGCTACAGGGATGCCAAAAACATGTTTTCGAGAGGGGTGAGCCAGTGTTGCCTATTACTATAGCAACAGGAAGACCTGGCTGCTTCAATCAGCTTTTGGTTTGTCGGGGAGGCAGAGGATAGGCAGAGGAGCTCCAGCCAGGGAGCCATGCAGAGCCGTCCTGGTTTTACTAATGAGGGCAGCGGGACACGCTGGGTGTCAAGCCAGCCTGTCCGACCTCCACACATCCTACCTGTCACACTGCCCATCATGCCACAGCAGCAGCAGCCTGGAGGTCAGGTACAAACACAAACAGAGTGACAGCCTGGGGAGAGAGACATTAAATGCATCAGATTATAGAAAAGCTGTGACTGTTAACCTGTTCTGTATCACACAGATTCATTATCACATAGCAGATGGATTATCAGAAAGCGGTTAACTCACACACACACTTCATTTTGTTTAAGTTGCTGTCACCAGAGAGCAGCAGTTTTATTGCCACTGTCTGTAAACTTGACTACATCATCTGTCTGTTTTACTCTGTTTGGCATTGGGATCAATCAATCTGGGTCTGGCCTTCAGCAGCTGGAAGTGGCTATATTTACAAGATTTTTAAAAAACATCCACATTTTGTGTTTAATTAACTTACGTGTCTTTACATTTTGTTTATGCTTGCAGTCATTGCAGTTGTAGTAGACGTATTGTTTTTCCGTGCTTCATTAAACCTCATGATTAAATGAGCATCCTGTTTTGAGAGGCCTGTTAAATGATAATGATGTTGTAACAGAGACGAGATCTGTAACGGCATCAGAGCGTGAAGTGGCAGGAGACATTCTACGGTGAGACGCAATTTGTGTGTATGTGACTCGGTCTACACACACACACACACACACACACACACACACACACACAAGATTTCAGGTTTTGATACTTTGACTAAGTAACACTTCACTTTAACCCCACTAGTTAGCATATAGAAGCAGTATATAAACATTTAATAAATGCTTTATTACACACTGTAATGTAGTTGTAAGCAGATATAAGGACATTTTTAAACATGTATTAATGTACAGTATTTGTCAACAATTATAACTTCTACTATATTATGTATTTTATGGCATATTTTATGTTATTTAAGCTGTGTTTTAATATATTGTCATTCATTATCTGTTTACACAGTAGCCTCTACTTGTAGCTGTCCACAGGAGGAGTTATAGCTGTTCACAAATAAATGAGTTTATATCTGCTCATAACTGCATTATAGTGTGTTATAAACCATTTATTAAATGTTTATATACCCATTATAAATACTAAATAGGAGTTAAAGTGTTTATTATTATTATTATAGTTGTTATTTTTATTATTTTTAATAATATTAAAATAATAATAATATTATGATCATTATTATTATATTTCACTTATATATGCTACTGACATTACAGATCATTGAACAATACTGTACTAAAGTAGACAGTAGTGAGGTGGACAATTTACAAACTCTGTATCATCATAAGCCAAAATATCTATTTACACATTTCAGTTCTATTCAACGTGCTTCATGGCATGACATTTTATTTATTTTTTTTTTAAAGGTTGCCAAAGCTTCAATATGAGAAGATATTGATATATATATATATATATTGATACATATTCAATTTTAATTAGCTTTGAAGATGAGAGTCAGTTGCATATACTGTGAAAGGGTTTTATACTGCGCAGCATGTCTGTACTGTTAATTTAACTGCCACTGCTGTCAGAGACGTGTCACCCAGAGATGTAACCATGTGCAAACATTCCTGTACGATGCCAGGGTGGTTTAATACCTCTCACGACCTGTTCTGTAACATCTCCAACACTCCTGGTGTCGCTTCTGTAAATAAAGGCTGAAGAGAAGTTTTAAAAGAGAAGATAAATTGATCCAGTACCAGTCCCTGGTTGCAAATATCAGTGAGCAAGGGTACAAATGTAGATTAGTGATACTGATATTTGTCAGCCTTGACCAGGTTCATAAACTGACTACCAAAAAAGAGCTGGACGTCCGGCAAAATGTTGTTCCATATCAGGTGTAACAGGTGGCGCAGGAGGTTTTTCTTTATTCTTGAGTGTCAAAAAATGTATTGTTGAAAATGTAAATGTTTGAAATGTATGTTTTTGTGATGTCATCAGCAGATTCAAGTAAAGCATTAAAATGAGTGTCGTGTGTAGTGTAGTGTGCAGTTTATTCTCTCTGTGTTTGCATGGGCTTCTGCTACAGTCCTACGCTCAACAAAAGACATGAATGTTATATAGCCTAGGAAAATATGGTAGGTAAAAATATGCATAGGATGGGTCAATACAGAGGGGGAAGTTATGGGGACTGATAAAGCACATCTTAAATCTAAATTGACCTATTTTTTTAATGCAGTATGTATCTGATGGAGAAACAGATTGTGTTAGTCATTACATCTGGTCAAATCGATTTGAAAAAACGACCATTTGCTTGAGTTTTCTCCTCGACTCTATCCACGCACCTAAAATTCGCTCATACTATTTTATAAAAAAAATTGGCTTCGATTTTTCACATCACCTACGTATTTCTGACTGAAATGTTAATAGAAGCCTCACAAGGTGCAGTAGATAAAGTGGTAAACTTTATTACCTACATGAAGGGTTTAATGAAGTTTAATGAACTTTAAGTGTGTTTAGAATATTTCTGAAATAAATGCACATAGGAGGATACACCATGTAGTACAAACTGGTGGAAGTGATGATAAAACAGGGGGCCATACAGAAAACAAACATATCTCCAATTGTAATTGATTTTAAGTGGCTGTTTGTCTCATTGTGATCCCAGCTGGAGGTCATGGTACCTTTTCACCAACCAGCACTGGTTAAACTAAACAGTAAAGCAGTCCCGGGTTGGCGCTAATGTGTAATGATTAGCAATCAGTGTGAGACTGATAGCAGGCCAATAGAAATAAAAACGTTCCCCCAGATAAACCAATGGTGTGGCCACATTGTTACAGCGTTCAACGAATCCCCTACGGATCTGATGCAACAGGGCTGCAACTAAAGTTACACCTTCGAACTGCAACATGGTGTCCTTCCGCCACGGCGCTACGGAAACTAGTGCCGGCTGAATTTTTCCTCAAATATCTACACTAGCTCTGTTTAGAAGCGTGTTTAGGGTTTTAATAATGTCTTTAACATGTTGTTTTATTATTTCGAGTATGACTGGACTGTTCGTGTACACACATTTTTGTCACAGACTTTTTTCCAGCAGCCTCGTGTACATTTTAGTTCCACTGATGAAACTGTTTGAATACTTTCTACAGCATCTAAAGAAGCACAGACGCTATACAAACGACAAAAAAAGTCAATAGGCCAATTTAAATTTGTGTAATTTATTATTTCTATCATTATTCCCGTAAATATTAAAACACATATATAAAGGATAAAATATGACATGGGATAAAACGAATAAATAAAGATGAAATACAATAAAAATGTAAATATGGTTAAACATGAAATGAAGGAGGAGAGGTTAGATGAGTGTGGTCTCTGGATAATGGGAAAGTCCCCAGGTTCATGACGTAACGGCCGGGTGAACTCTGTAAACTGCGGATTCATCTCTGCTGTGATCAGGTCCGGGCATTAGGAGTTGCAGAAGTAGCGGATTTAAAAACTTTCTGTCTGCAAGTCTGTTCGTCGAAATAGCGCTTCATGAAGAGTCCCTGACTGCCAAAAGGGGAAATATGGCTTTTTAAACTGTGACTGTCTTCCTCCTCGCCGTAAAGCTCCGCGTGCTTTGCTTCTGCAACGCACTTTACAAGACTACTCAGAAACTATGGGGTGAGTAGAACTGCTTTCTAGCTTTGGGGGGGGACAGGGGAAAGTTCGACAGTCATCTCTTCTTTTAGCTAACAAACTAATAGACACTGTTTAAATTAACGTTACATTGTACGGCGAATTCAGCGGTTAATTTGCGTTATTTAAATGACTATTTTAGCCGTTATTACTATTTTAAAGGAACCACGTCAAAGTTACTTTTTCAAGTGTAAAAATAGTGAATGTATTTGCTTTGTTTCTTGATGCACTTTTAAGTGCTTAACAAATATGTTTCTACAACTTACATTCTGTAAAATAACTTTACATGTATGTTTGTAATTATGTTATTCAAGTAACAGTCTTTATGATGTTTTATTTATTTTTTTGTTAATATTTTTCCATGGTTTATTGTTTCCCAAACTATGTCAAGGCACTGTTTTGTACTTATTGCTTGATAACTATATTTTTGTGACATAAATCAATAATTGCTTCCCAGCATGAGGTGACAGGTGAATAGAAAAGTGAAGAGCTCAATAAACCTTTAAAATAAAAGAATCTTTGTAGTTTTATTTTTAAATATTAATTATATTAAAAAAAAATGTTTTTGGGCGATTATTAAGTGCTTTAGAGGATGAAATTGGGGATTTAAAGGCTCAATGAAAAATTGTCAATTTTTTTTATTTTCTTAATTTTTCCCACAGGTCTTCAGGTGTTTCCACAACTCTTTCATCCACCCAGTGCACGGTTTGTGCTTTTGAACAATTTAATCGAAGCAGACGACACAATGGCGGCATCGATCCTTCGCAGGAAAATTCCCCCCATTTCCACGGGCGAGCTCGGCGCTCCCCCTCTCCGACAGGCTAGCCACAGCCAATCACGGCCCAGGACGGGGGCGGAGCCAGTGGAGAGGCAGCACTTAATTGGTGAGTTTTGCCAAGACGCTTTTTTATTTTTCCACATCCTGAGGTCGGAGCCGCAGTGCAGCACGGGGCTAATGTCGTACAGTGAGTACAGCTAAGTGGATATTTATCGAATGCAGACGATGCTGTTCAATCATTTTCAGATGATCGGTTAGTTGTTCACTTGGATTTGTCGGATGTATTGCTTGATTTTGAACTGAAATGTTTTTACATTTATCCTCTCTACCTTGCGTGATTTCAGATTTTTTTCCTGAATTTGTAGTTTTTATTTCAGTTATTCTACACAAACAGCTGAATGAAAAAAATGGATTGCTTTACTGATTCTATGATTATGATTTTGAATTTGTATAGGTGATGGTCACTCAGATTGGATGACGGAAAAAGTTGACTTGTCTTCGTTTGTGTCGACAACCGAATCTTCTCCCAGCTCGTCCCTTCCACCCTCGCCGTTAGAACAAGATGTCAAGGTGCCCTCGGATCTGGAGGTCATGACCTCTCTACTGCAGGAGGAGCTGGCTCAGCTGGAGGACTACTTCCGCTCCGAGTCCACATCCACGACAAACAAGTTGGAGAAATCCTCAAAATGTGACAAGGGTGCCCAAGCCATGGGCTCCCAGTCTTATTATCAATTACCCTATGGCTCGTATGGGACCAGCCAATCAGAAACCAGCCCTGTGGTTGTTACCTTGGCAACAGGGGAACTGGACCTGGCCAGCTTCTGTGGTGGTCCCATCGGCAGAACCAAAATCGCTCGACCCGCTCCGTACAACTACCATCACCGCTACCACCACAACAATGGGCGAAGAATCATCAGTGAGGCTGTGAAGGTCGGGGAGGAAGTTGGACTTGATACGTGGGGCTCCAGGGGAAGTTACTCAGGAAGCACAGAGTTGTCTGTGAACCACTACTCCACACTGAAGACGGTGAGCAAGAACAGCCTAGGTAGCGTCAAGAAGGTGAGAGAATGTGCTTTATCGTTGAAGGAAGAGGAGAGTTACTGTTTTTCAGAAGGAATGTTTTGCAGCGAAGAGATTGCTCGAGGTTTTTGTCTGGGTGGCTCGTACGACAGCCACCACAAGCGAGAGGGACAGTTGATGCACAATGTGAAGGTCAATGTAAGTTACGACAGCGCGGGGCTGGAGGTCTTGCACTGCAGCAAAGATGGAGGACTTTCGGGAGGTATTCCCCAAGAGACAATGGTGGCCGGTGATAGCTACTTCCACCAATCCATGGCCAGCACAGAGCCTTACCATAGCTTTATAGGTGACCTAGATCAGCCGTCACAAGCACAGGCTGTAGAGCCCCAACATGGCCACTACCTCTATCCAGAATGCCTTGCAGACCAAAGCTATGAATGTCTGTCCAGAGGGGAGGGCGAGGGGACGCTGCTGGGCGCCCCCATCCACCGCCCCACTCAGAGGCTAAAGGATGAGCCCTGTTCAGTCAAACCAGCTCTGGTGATGGGCGCCGCTTCTCTGGATTCTGGCACTGGAGAGAGGAAGCAGAAGAAGAGAGACCAGAACAAAACAGCTGCTCACAGGTAAGCGACTGACTCCTTTTTATTTCCTTCCTTTCTCTTCTTACTCTCTTTTTAAAAACACGCTTAAACCTTCATAAACATCTATAAAATTGTCTGTTAGGATTAATTCATTAATAAAAATCTGATTCATAAAAATAAAAAGTAAAACAATATTTACAATCACAGCTAAGTAAGGTTTTTCTTAATTAAGCCAATGTTGCAGTGGATCATTACTGATCATATTCTTGTTTTTTTAGCTTATCAATCAGTCGATGATACCCGAATACTTCAGCTTTAACATGGCAGGAGTGTTACATAAAGCAGCCACCCCAGTGCTTTAAATGTCCTGCAGAGTGTAGGAGGGATATGGAAAGTCCCCTCCATGTCTGCCAAATTCAGCCCCACCTAACCATTTCTATAAGTCTGGGTTGTCTGTGTGTGACTTGATTCACATCTGTGTAAAATGGGGTTAGACAAAGCCTTTATGATGTTAGTAGGGGGAAAGTTAGAAGTTGGGAAAAGTAGAAATTGATCATTCCTGCTGGTGACTGCGGTAGGTGAAATAAACAGCACATCATGTTCTCTCAGGGGAGGGATGTCTGAGCTGATCCACCCGATGTAGCTCAAAGGTCACGCTCACTTGACTCGTTAGTAAAGGTGCAAGGCAGCAAAAAAAAACCCTGTAAAACCAAATCATTCTGTCCTTCTGCAGGTACAGGCTGCGTAAGAGGGCGGAGCTGGACTCTCTGGAGGAGGAGCTGCATGGCCTCGAGGGGCAGAACCGGGAGCTCCGTGACAAGGCGGAGTCGGTGGAGCGAGAAATCCAGTACGTCAAAGATTTACTGATTGAGGTCTACAAGGCTCGCAGTCAGCGGCTCAAACAGGATGGCAGTGCCTAAAAAAAAAAAAAAAAACAGACAAAAAGCAACCCGCCCACGCTGACCTCACCTCCAAACCTCCCAACCAGCACCAAGATAAAAATCAAGTCAAGAGCACCAACTGGTTTTTGTCTCAGAAAAATGACATAGGTAGTTGCATGATTTTGGTAGTTCTTTTCTAAAAAAAAAAAAGAAAAAAAAAGATATAATTGTTCCGAGAGGATGGCCGAACACAAACACACCTTTCCTAAAAGAGGAGAAGTTTCCAAATGGGTGACTAAACTATAACAAGCCTTAGTGAGGCGGCTTCCAGAGGAGATGCTGAACTTGTCCGTGACCACTGTGATCCGAACTGCACTCACAGCCTCGTGATGACTGAGTTTGCGCTTTGCAATGATTGATCGTTTACAAAATGCTCTCTGAATTAGTAGTAGTGATTGAACTTTTGCTTGTGGTTTTTGTGACACACATCGGCAGCATCGAGGCAGATCCATACTAAATATATATTTTATTTTAGATTTTATTTTTACCTAACAATGTTCATTTATCATTTGCTTAAAACAATCAACTGAATAAAGGGATTGCTGGAAAAAGTGTGTAACATGCTCTACAAATATTCATTATCCGAAGCATTTAGAGAATTTGTATTGCTGAAATGTTGAGTATTTACACTCCTTTACCCCACTGAAATACCCAATGCATGTTTGATTTTGGAAAAGCATGTGCGAGTGTTATTTGAAGGCAATATTCTGTTAACTGCATGGCTTCAAGATCTCCGCCACGTCAATTTAACTGAGTTGACTTTATTCTTCTCATCAGCTGGTGACCTTTCTCTGAGCCCCTCCCCCCCGCCAGTGTGACTCATGCTCAGGTTTTGGTTTTCTGCTCTGAGGAATACAGAAACATCTGCTGGCTTTTTTCCTTTCTCTTCTCTTTTCTTCTCTCTCGGCTGTATTTTGCGAACAAACAATCACCTGTCGTCGCAACAATAAATCGTTGTTGGGTAACGGTACGACTTCATGGGAATTTTGTTTTCAATTGATTAATTTGATGTATCTGAAATTCAGGTCCTTTTAACAATCGATGTCAATGTCAGGAAATTCTACGTCAGGTCAATTACAGCCAAATAAACCAGTTATGTAGTATCATTGATATCTGCCTTTGGATTGTTTTTCACTGCATGCTGCTTATTATGCATTCATTAAAACTCCTTGCAACAACTGTCCTTAATGTCATGAACTGCACCCAGAACAGCACACACACACAGAATGAGACTAGGGTGGAATTAAAGATAGAGATGCACAATAAACCCACCCTGCCCTGCCCATCTAGTCTGTGCCCTGCCCCTAACTGCTGGTCCCAGCCCTCTTTTTTTTTTTCCTTTCTTTTGGCTGCAATGCAGTCAAGTCCAAGTTATTTCCCAGGATTCACCACTGGACGGCAGCACAGCATCCATGACATCAAGGCAGGCTTTGATTGACACCTGATCATTCTGCATTAAAACGACCTGTTTTCCCTTTAGGTTCAGGAGCTGGGATTGAGGCAGCTTGTCCAAACAGCCACACAGCATATTAAGGGGAATCTGATTAGAGAAACACTAATAGGCACTGCTCATGTTATTTTCTCCAATATTTCAGTACTTTGTCCCTGCACTATGATCGAGCCCCGGGCCCGACTGGAGTGATATCAAGCTCCGGCAGTCAACAGTCAACACAAGTTGCCTATCTCGTCTCCCAGCTCGTGGAGGGTGCGTGTGCCTCTGTTTGAGTGTGTGAGTGTGTGTGTGTGAAATCTCTTGGTATCTCTCCTAGCAGTCGTAGGCCTTTCAAGTGCATGAGGCAATATCACACAATACTTGCAGGAGGAGGAGAGATGCAAGTGAACTATCAGAATAAAAAAGTACTGGGTTGACAGAGAATGCCGTTAAATCTATTGATTCAGTCTGCTTGCTGCTTCTTGTTTGTTTGATACAGATGCAATGTACAAACGGATTGTAACGCTGATATATAAGATTTTTAATCTGATTTTGCAGTGTGTTTAATAAAATTCGTCATTATAACATATTCTTTTATTAAACATTTTAGATTAGGGGAGATAATAATCCAGCCATCCATTTTTTGCTGCCTATCTGGTAGCAAATAGCAAATAAATACACATATAGCAAATTTGAGGTATTTGACCAATTAACCAACATTTTAAATACCAGAACATGCAGAATTTAAAGTTAAAGTTAGATTTTACATTTTTACATTATAATCATACTAACATCCGTACTGAACCGACTAAAAAATATGTACAAATAAAAAAAAAAACTGAAATATAGTTTATAAGATAATTACACAGAGGCACATGTAAGGTTAAGAGAATATGTGGAGAACTACACTAATTTATAAAATATACAATATAAATATGTGCTAGATATGCAAATGTGAGTAAATTTCACATGAATGGCTCTTCAGACAGCCTTGACAATGCAGTGTCTACAGGGAGAATTTACTCCATTTCTTGTGAGTGCATTTAGAATATTCCAGTAAGATTTCCTGTAGGGCTCCTTCACCACCAGGTGTCCCTCTAAGCTTAGAAAAAGACTACACTGGAGCCATGCTGGGTTGTTTTTTAAAAATGTGGTTTCTACAGTAACCCTGCACCATAACAATATAGCATGAATACTTTATATTCCAGTCTAGATGTTGTGCATAGCACGCACAGTTTGGTTTCTGATGAGGATCAAATGAAGACCCTTATGATAAGATAAACATTATTAATCCCATTCTGGTGCCACAGCAGCAAAAAGAAGTACAAGAACAGATGCGTAGGTACAAAATTAGAGTACCAGTGGTGGAAGAAGTCCTTTAAAAGTAAATGTTGTAATACCACAGTGTAAAATTACTTCTTTGCAAGTAAACGTTCTGCATTCAAAATCTTACTTAAGTAAAAGTACAGAAGTATAACCATCAAAAATACAAGTACATAATGCAAGAAAATGGCCTCTGTGTGTGTGTGGGTTATTATCACTAATGCTTTAATGTGTACAAAGCATTTTACTGTTGTGATGGGGCTGTTTTGAACTACTTTATATATTCCTGTGTAGTTTCATCTATAACAATGAAATGTATATTATAAGCCTGCCATGTGTTTTGTTTGTAAAACGTTAATCAGCAAAGCAACTAGTAACTACAGCTGGTAATAGATAAAGAGTGGAGTTAAAAGTACTATAGTTCCCCCTGAAATAAGTACTTGTACAAGTACTTGAGTAAATGTACTTTGTTACATTCCACCACTGTAGAATACTATATACATTATGAGCATCTACTATACACACAAATATGAATCATGAAAAAAATACATTTAAAAAAGTTAAATCAAATCCAGTACTCACTAAGTGTATCGAGGCTCGTAAATATCACAAATAACTGACAAAACACAAAAGTTGCACAGTGTTTGCAGCATGACATACAGTTAAAGCACAAAAAGAAAAAAACTAAATATGTAAAGTGTGTGTCTCATAATGCATCACAGTAGAAGGTTAACATTTGAGTAGTGTAAATGTTCTGCTTTGACAGAACTTTAACAGAACCTGCGCAGTCAGTATACATACTGTATGTACATTATAGTATATATAGTTCATTTGTTGGGTAAGAGGGGTGTTTGACTTTAAGTACATTTTATATTTCTTTTTTTGACACCTAAGGTGACTTCACTTGTCTCACCACAAGACATGTAATCTCATGACACATTTGTTAACTAGCAGTAAGACAGCTGTGTGTGTTTTCTTGTGTGGTGCCTCTATCCTCATTATCACCAAGTGAGGACGGAAGGGTAGAAAGGTTAAGAAAATCCTCTAAAATTACGACACTGTAATAAAACCAAATCTACAAGAGGCCGATTTAGAGTTAAAGTTTAGAGTTACACAATTTTTAAAAAGAAAAAAAATATATAAAATTGCCTACACTAATTTCTCAATACTTTCACTTTTCAAAGCTTGCATGGTTCTGTATCAACATGCCGATTGTCAGTTAATCTATGAAGGCATCAAAAGTATCTACACACTTAAATGTCTCAGAATCTCAAACCATCTCGCACCATTTCACACCACTCTCTCATTCTAAACTATACCATTAAGTAGTTACAGTTTTTATGACAGTTACGGTGAAACATTTCTCCCAACAGGAACTAAAAAATACTAACAACACGTTGCGTTACAAGATGTGGTATCTGATTTTCTTTAAAAGCTATTTCTTAGCTAAAAAAGAGTGGGACCTTTTTATTTTATACAGTGTACTACACTCTGAAATACATACATTGATGCATATAGAGTTTTGCTGGTTTTTGAGGTAAAGTGAGCAAAATAATTTAGATGTGGTCACTGACTGCAATGTGTGACAACAAACCAATAAAAAAATGATCCACAGTTTAGTCCACATTAATTACTGTTGTGGAAAAGCGAACACAGTATATCGGTACAAAGGTGTGTGTGTTTTGTCCGTGTGTAAATCTAATCCGACACCATGCTTGGATGTGTTTGTGTGCACGTCTGAGTGTCTTCCAAGGAACTGTTCAGAGGTTCCTGTTATCCTCTGCTCAGTGTGGGTGGTCAGCAACCATCCAGGTGTGAAGTGAATCAGCCCAGTAAGGCGTGTTGTGCAATGTAACAAACAGAATGGAACAAGAAGGATGCGCCATGATATTCTGCTAAGATTTGGCAGTAAATGTTGTAATCAGGGATTGTGCGTGGCCATAGTGTCTAGTTCTCCCTATTGGGCATCATAGAGTGAAGTTATAAATAATCTCCAATTAGATTCCATTGATGGTACAAAGTCTAAAACCCCAGCCTCAAGATGCTGCATTGTTCATTTTGTCCCACAGACCAGTGTGCTAGATATGACAAGTTAAGTTATCCATTAGTGATCCCCGTAGGGAAATTCATCCCCTGCATTTAACCCATCCTAAGTGTTGGGAGCAGTGGGCAGCCACTGGGCAGCGCCCGGGGACCAACTCCAGTTCTAAGCCAGTGCCTTGGTCAAGGGCACTGACAGGAGAATTAACCTAACATACGTGTTTTGACGGTGGGAGAAACCGGAGCACCAGCAGGAAACCCACGCAAACATGGGGAGAACATGCAAACTCCACACAGGAAGGCCCTGACCCAGCTGGGATTTGAAACCTTGACCTTCTTGCTGTGAGGCGACAGTGTTAACAACATACAGATGAGTTAGCTATTTTAGACCCTTGCTGCTAGGATTAAAAATGTAAAGTGTGTCCTGGGGGTGGCAATAGAAGGAAAGGGCACGGAGTGTTTAATATCAAAATGATATATCCTTTGTGGAGCATGAATGTGCTCAGCAAAGTTCATGGCAAGCTGACCATTACATAGTAAGATATTTTGTGTGAAATGAAATATCAGCTAATCTGTTGGCTCTGCTTTTCATTTGGTCATCTCTGGAGGCTGCCTGATGATCTGAGATCTGTTACAATTCTGCATGTCTGTGGATGTTGGTTCCTCACTGTCTGTGGATGGGTTAGTGAGTGGGCTTTTTGCAAGAGTCTACAGCCATGCTAGCAGCTCTGTGAGGCTGTACTTAAGCACAGTGGGGCTTTGAGCTAAATGCTAATTTCAGCATGCTGACAAGTTTACAATGACAACGCTAACATGTTGATGTTTAGCAGGTATAATGTTTACCATGTTCACCATCTTAGTTTAGCGTGTTAACATGCTAACATTTTCTAATTCGCAGCACAAAGTACAGCTGAGGTTGATAGGAATGTCATCAGTTTTGCAGGTTTTTGGTCATAAACGAAATAATTTGACCTGATGATGGCGCTAAATGAAAGTTCAGGGGATAAAAGTTCAACAGTTCATTCTCGGGGACCATGAATGTGTGTACCAAATTTCTCAAAAATCTATCTAACAGTTGTTGTTATTTCAATGAAAACCAAAAATATCAATAGCATGGTGGCACTAGAGGTAAAGTCAGGGGATCACCAAAATCATTACAATACATCTTCTGGGCACAAAATGTGGTGCCAATCTGTCCAGTAGTTGTTGAGATATTTCACTGAATAATAATAATAATTTTGACAGGCGCTAGAGGAAAGGTCAGCATATTACCAAAATCAATAGAATTTATCCTCAAGGGGCCTTGAATAACTGTAGCAAATCTTACAGCAATCCATCCAATAGTTGTCAAGATATTTCACACATAAACCACAAATGTGAACCTTATGGTGGTGCTAGAGAAAAGTCAGGGGATCACCAAAGTCTGTGGGATTCTGGATGTCTGCACAAAATTCCATGGCAATCCATCCAGTAGTTATTGAGAATTTACAGTCTGAATCAAAGTGGTGGACCGATCGACCGCCCATCATTGCCATCCCTAGAGCTAAAAATAAAATTGTCCTACCTTGCCAATGTTTAAATATTTTGT
Organism: Macquaria ambigua; assembly: GCA_008360985.2. NCBI lineage: Eukaryota > Metazoa > Chordata > Actinopteri > Centrarchiformes > Percichthyidae > Macquaria > Macquaria ambigua. The sequence continues at coordinate 198,896 of VMKM01000269.1, read as the reverse complement.
TCTGAAGTCAGTGAGTGTTCAAAATGGAAAGGGTTCATCAAAGTGGACATTACTGTACATTTCAAGCCAAAACATGTAAAATTTGATATTTCCTATGAGAGTAAAGGTTTTGGACTATATAAAGATCATGGGACCACCAAAACGATAGGATTCATCCTCTGGAAGCAAGAAATATAAACTGCAAATTTCATGGAAGTCTAGCCATTACTTTTTGGTATACATTGTCATAGATCAAAGTATTGATCAAATGGATATTTAGACCTAATGGCAGCGCTTGACACAAGGTTAAGGGGTCAAAAAAAAAAATTCAAACCATTTAAAAGACAAAAATCATCAGAAAATTATCTCAGGGGTCATGAAAATCCACAGAAAATGTTGTGGCAATCTCGACATTATTGGGCCAAAGTGATGGATGGACAGAGCAAGTGACTGACGTCAACATTGTTAGACGTCTGTGCTGGGGAAAAAAACACTTGGCAGCTTCATGATTCATGTGAGTTAATTAAGGAATTTATCTGGTGGTTTTATTGAGAGAAGAATCTTAATGAAAGCAACATCAGAATTAGCTTCATTTCATAGATGGACATCATTTCAAGCTATCAGTTGTAGCTAAGATAATAATAATGACCATGATGAATATAAAGAGTCAGTAACATGACCAGCAACATCATGAAAAGCTTGACCTTTAATATAATCTGTTTCCCACTTTCATACCACATACAAACAGTACACAGCATGAACCATACACACATTGTCATACTATACTGTTTTTGCAGTTAGTATACAAAAAATGAATTTACTGTCTTGGACTAACAGGAAATGATGCAATACAGGCACAGATGGATGTAAATCTAACCTCAGAACACTACTGCCACTTAAACGCTGAGGGGAAAGACATAAACAGAGCTTGACAGTTCATTCTTGACCTTGGAAACAGCATTTGATAAAAAAAATAAAAAATCTCCACTCAAGGTCCACTAACTCGCTTGTTCTGGAGCTTTCCACCATATTACACAATCTTCATCAGCAGATGCAGAATGGCCTGCAGCTCTGTTTGAGGCTGTGGGCATACCAGCAAGGTTTTAAATTCGTTATGAGCAGCCAGCAGTGTGCAGCCAGCGGAGGAGGTGCAGTATGAGGGTGGGGGCTGAGGTTAAAGATGCTGGGTGAGTTGGTGGGGGTGGAAGGGGTGGGGTGGGGGTTCAGGAGGCCAGCCTGGATGGAGATGCACAAGACCAGATGACTCTCGATTTCTGGCACTAGTTTAACCTTTCATTGCACAATAATTGGGGCTAAAAATATTAAGGCCAGGGGTTATTTAAATCAAAGGAGGCACTCGCTCAGGCAATTTCAAGGCAATCTGCCTATAAGATCCTCAGACGTCTTGTGTGCAAATGTGGTATTTTGGCCTGAGGGTAGCAAGGAGGAAAGTATGTAGAGTCTTGGCAATATGCAGTCTGTGGTTCATCCTCTGGGGAACATTTTATGGAAATCAGCCCACTAGATTTTGATATTTATTTCCTTATGGAGGTTCTAGATGAAATGTGAGGGGGTCAAGATTTTTCCTCTGAACACCACAAATATTTCAGAATAAACCTGCTGTTTGAGACACCTTGTCATAGGCCCATGAACCACAACATTCACTGATGTCTCCAACCGGGGACCTTTGTTACATGTCATTCCCCATCTCTCTTATTTATTTATTTATTTCTTCGTGAAGCGACACGAGAACAGGCGACACCTCTGTAGGTCCTCTGTGTCCATGAATGAATCTTGTTATTTTCTTTTGGAAGGTTTGCTGGATGTGCTGCCTCATCTGTGAGGGTAAATGGCAGGAGATTAGTCCAAAAAAAATGTAATATCTTTGTATGAAATGTCCGGGCTAGTCTTGCTGCCTACAGCTGGAATCAGGGCGCCACCATGTTCACTCTCACCTCCGTTGTCCGGTTCTTGAGATACTCTCGCATGTATTCTTTTTGAAAGAGCAATGGCCAATAGGGAAACTCCAACACTCTACTGACCAATGGTGTAACTTCACCACTCAGTCAGTGACAGACTTGACTTCATCACTCAGTGACACTTTGGCGCTTATACGTCTTTCTGGCTTCACTTTGTGCGGTCCAGCCAAAAATAAAAATCGTTTTTCAGCTTGAAAATTCAGTCTTGACCATGGAAATAAGGGTTTGGGGGAAAATACTCAACGTCCACTTATTACGTTTTTATCTAAGAAGTGTAGTGTGGACCTTGATGATGGAATTCAGGAAATGAATGCGTTGTGGGTTATCCTTCAGCACAAGTCCAGTTGACAGTTAATCAACAGCTTCAGATGTGGCAGCCAGACCCTGAATAAAACTGCTCCTATTTTACTTTAAATAAATGATCTGTGGTGTTTTCATATAAATACAGGTCTGTTTACTTTCCTCTCTATTATTACTATGAAGAGATACTGTAGATAGTCATTACTTGCTCATTTAGTAGATAAATGATGATTAAATCCCTGTGCCACCTCAGGAAAGCAGGTAATACAGTATTTGATATGTTTATTCAAATGTTTTACCGTCAGTCTAGATTAGTCTTGTTCAGAGCATGGTAAACCAGGTAATTATTTCATATCAGAACATTTAAAATTACAGAGCAATAAAATAAAGTCTGTTTCTGCTGGCTTCAAAGGATAACAGCCTAGGGAGAAAACATATTTGTACATCTGGACCTATCCCAAAGTGTCGATGTGTGCTATCCAGGCCAAGGTGGAGTCAAAATCAACTCTGTGTTAATAGTGAAAGCTGATGAGTTTAGCATAAATGCAGGGAATGTGTTCTTCTCCTCTCAGAGGCCAAAAAGGATTTACAGTGTCTTTTATGAGTTTGTGTTCTCTTTCACCATCTTGTATTCAAGATCCACATCGAAAGCTGTCCAGCACAGGAAGTCCAGAACACAAAAACAGTCTGTTCTGTAATCAAGTTAAAGGTACCCTGTCTAGTTGTATTTACATGAAGTGTTTCTCAGTGAAATGAATGTTTGGAATGCATTTCTTTACATTCATGTTTACTGGCTAGAAATCTTCTTCCCTGCTTTTTGCTGGAGCATTAAACTGTCGGCAGGAATAGCCCAGTTTCCATCCAAATGTAATGCAAATTTTAGCAGAATTTCCAGAAAATCAGCAAATGAAAATTAATGCGCGTAGGCATTTCTGTTTGATTTATGAGTTAATGTGAGGAAGGTTACAGTCTCCTCATCGCTCCACACAGATCTGATGAACTCTTCAAGCTTGAGTGATGTATGCTTCATGCATGTCATGATTTATTCTCACTTTGTTTTTATCGATACATTACATACAAGTTTTCCTTCTCAGCCAAGCGTAAAAACTTCTTTTTGCAATATTTCAATTTTTTAAATTTTATTTCCTGTTTCCACTCAGTTTTTTTATGTGCAAATTGAAAATGTGCATAAAACAGGTGGATGGAAATGCACTTAAAGGAAAACTGGTATTTTTAAACCTGGGCCCTATTTTTTTTTTTTTTACAAATGTTGGGGTTGAAATGACTAATACTTACCATTAGTTTTGGAATTGGTCCAGTAGATCGCCTACACCGGCATCCGCAAATAGGCTGAGTAAGACCTTTTTGTTTAACCAGGAAAAGTCTCACTCTGAAATCTCGCGAGAGGTTGAGTTGTTGCAGGAAGACAAAAGGATCTTACTCTTAAACAAACGGTCTGTCTCTGTAGGGATCCTTTCCATAATGTTGTCAGACACTTCGAATAACAGTCTGAGCCTGTCAGTGGCAAAAACAAGCACTTTAAGTGGACAGACTTTTCACGGGCGCAATTGCCCGCAAGGATTACGTTGCAGCCATTGCAGCTTGTTTGCAGATGTAGATGCGGAGGCGATCTACTGTACAGTTTAAAATGAGACAAGCTCTAGCAATTACAGGAATTACCAAAAAACTCACTTACCCCTGGTGTTATCTAGCCAGTGTTTGCATGCGTTCTGAGAGATTTCTGCCTCCACTTAATACAATAGAGGTGAATGGAATTTTGCTTACAGTACTAAAAACATCTCTTTCCCTTTACTCTGGATAATCCAGTCTTCTCTGTTTCATTGCATTTGCTTTCTTATGAAGAAATAGTCCCTATGAAACATTTGACATTGTGTTTAGTGGGTTAAAGGACAAACAGGAACACTGTTCCTGGGTTTTACTCATATTTATTTAACCTCATCCTTTTTATTTTTAGTCAATATTAGTCGACTAAAACACTGGACGGTTTAGTCTAGTTTTAGTTGACAAAAATGTTTAATGTTTAAAAGATGTTTTAATCAAACTTCAGAAAACTGCTTTAAATAAGAATTCTTCCAACTGATTTTAGGTTAAAATATCTGGTACTGAAAATTAGCCACAAAATGACAGGTTGTATGATTAAGAAAGCAGCTTTGCAGAGAGGCTGTCTGGTTGGATGTTATTAATTTAACCAATACATCCAGACATGTAACATGTTCTGATTTGCATATTTATTTTGAACTAAAACCATTGAACAAATGAGGCCCCCAGATGAATGGAACATACTGTATTACCTATACCTAAAGACAGTCAACAACAACAGACAATCGACACCTCTCTGACTGTGTTTTCGTCAACAATATTGTATTGAGATTTAGTCACAGTTATTGTTCAATGACTGAATGAATGAATCAGTTTCGTGTCATCATGGAAAAAAAGGTTGTTGACAAATGTTTCGTTAATAAAATTAATTGACGACTGAGGTGGAGGCATAAATCTAAGAGGTAGATATCTCAAAGCCTGGACAAATGAAGCTGAAACTATCTATGTACACTTATAGCTAGACACCATTAGAGGTAAATAAGAAAATGTGTTTTTGGTCATTTGGGTGAGCCAACCCTTTATCCCTGTGTATCTCTCCCTTGCCTGTCGTGGTGTAGGTTAGCCATCCTAATAGAGAGTGTGGACGGACAGCCAGGACATGATCAGCACCATGGAGAGTGGCCGTGTTGAAGGCCATCTGCACATGTCTAAAGGATGGAAAACGACTGCTGCATGGCTCTCTGTGGACTGAAACCTTCAGGCAAGCTGCACCTCTGGCCACGCCCATGTCACTGATGTCACAGCAGGTACTTTTCTTCAGCTGCTTCAACATCGTCCAGTTTTGACTGAGTGCGTTTATTATTGCTACTCATTGGCCTGGATAGCACACTGAATCACCTGTGCTCTGTTTAATTTACTGCATATATTAGGTGAACTAAAGAATTGCAACAAAAACTACAAACTACATGGTTTGAAATCTATTTTTTAAGAGTGTGGTATACAGTACATAGATGGAGATTTCCTTCAGTAATAATAAAACAACAGGAATATGAATGAAAGAAGACAAACATGTCTAAGTTTTTTGCAAACGATCATAAAACATTGAACATAAAAATGTATCACTGTAAAAGTTTTTGTAAATAGTCATTTTTCTTTGTAAAATGTTATTAAATTAAATTTGTACTAATATTCATAGATGGTAGTATTAATTCAACGTTTACGGTTATATTTTCCATTTAATGTTATGTTATACATAGTCTAAGGTCTCCTATAACAACACCTTCGTGCAGTTACACTCTTCATCAAACTGAAATATGGAACCGGTCTGATGAGCCAACAAACATTTTTCCCCTCAGGTGAACAACAAAGACATTCTTTCTACCCCACCTGCCATCTTTCTCTGTCTATGAAAGTGCAGGCAAACATGCATGAACACACACAAACTCCTTCGACTTCACCTTTTCTGAATTAGGTCTGTTTTGTGGAACATTTTGTGTGTTGGTTTGTGTTATGCAATCCAGCTCCTTGATTTCATTGCTTAAACATCAACCACAACTTGCCTTTTTGCTTGTTACGATATCTACAAAGTGTTGCTTATTTCTGTGTAAAGTGGTGAGTAAGCCTGACCTCAGATGAGTTAGTCACTTATTAAGTGGTGTCATGTTCTAGGTTGAGAATGTGGGGTTTACGTGCACTCTTTCCCATGTAAAGGTTTGCACTAAGGTACAAACTGCTCACAGCTGCTGCAACTAGTCATCTACCCACGCTGGGCCAGCAAGCCCCGACAGATCTAGGTGATACTTCTCAGACACATATAGATATTTGTTACTCTGGTGTATATTCACCCAAAGGCTAATGCTGACAGTGCTATCCGGGCTATTGTGAAAACAGTGCACAGGCTACAGAGTATCGCACCAGACGCGCCCAACTTCGTGATGGGGGACTTTAACCACTGTAAGCCTGGACAGTCACTTAGCAACTTTTATCAATATGTAACTTGTCCCACTAGGAATTTGAAATGTTTGGACCTTTGTTATGGTTTGATTAAGGGAGCTTACAATCCTTGCGGGGAGCTCCCCTTGGTATGTCCGATCACAATGTTGTTTATTTGGCTCCAACCTACAAACCTATCCTGAAGAGAACAAAACCTGAGCGTCGTTTGGTTCCGGTCTGGTCAGAGGATTGTTACGGTTGCACAGACTGGAATCTATTTAAAGAAGTTTGCCCCGGATTGGATGAGCTTACAGAGACTGTTTCTGCATATATAAACTTTTGTGAAGATTCAGTAACCCCGAAGAAATTGATCTATATTTTTCCGAATAACAAACCTTGGGTGTCAAAGTCTGTTAAAAACAAAATTATCCAGACGAACATTAGTTTTAAGCAGGGGGGTGCTACTCGTAGTAGGGAGCTGCAGAAGCAAGTTAAGAAGGAACTTAAACTCGCTAAGCTTAATTATAAGGACAAAGTAGAAACCCTGCTGAGTGCTGGTAAATCACGGCCAGCATGGGAGGGCGTGAAGTCTATGATGGGCATGCAATCCAAGAAGTGTCCAATTTCCATTGCTGGCAAGACTGACTCTGAACTTGCTAATGACCTGAATATCTTTTATAATCATTTTAATACTGTTGATTTTAGCAAGGAACTGTCTCAGTATAGAAATGCTTGCCCAGAGTATAATAAGACACCTGTTAATAGGGACAAGGTAAATAAACTCCTCAGAAGGGTAAAAGAGAGGAAAAGTCCAGGACCAGATAATATTGGTGGTCAACTTCTTAAGAACTGTGCAGAATCGTTGTCCGAGATATTTTCTTTCATCTTCATGAAGTCACTTCAACTTCATAGAGTTTCTTGTCTCTGGAAGGCTTCAGTGATTGTACCTGTGGCTAAGGTTAAAACACCTACATCACTAAATGAATACAGGCCTGTGGCACTTATTCTCTTGTGATGAAAATCTTTGAAAAGATTATTAAAGAGGAGATTGTTTGTGTTACTCGGGCAAAAATGGATCAACTCCAATTTGCTTATAGGGCAGACAGGGGTGTTGAGGATGCCACAGGCACCCTGCTTAACATGGTCCTGGATCACCTGGATGGTGCAAAACATTTTGAACCAAATACTGATGTTGTTTGTGCAAAGGCCCATCAATGTATGTATTTTTATCGGAAGCTCAGATGTTTTAATGTTGAATCCACTCTTATGCAAATGTTTTCTTGTTTTATTGAGTCTGTTCTGACCTCTTATTTGTTGGTTTGGGTCGCTCACCTTGAAAAATAGGAACAGGTTAGAAGGAATTGTTAAAATGTGCAGTAAAATTGCTGGCACAAATCTAAATGACCTTTCTAAACTGTACAAGGCCAGAACCACTAAAAAGGCTAATCACCCGTTGTCTAGCGAGTTCAGGTTGCTTCCTTCTGGTCGCAGATAGGAACAACCAAAGTGCAGGACCAACAGACCCTCCTTTGTCCCTGCTGCTATCGGCCTGTTAAATAATTCTATGTAAATCTATGTGTCTGTGGGTCGATTGGTGTGTGTACATTGTTGATATTGATTGTATTGTCTGCTGGCTGTGCACCAAATTGCTCCTCAGGGATAATAAAGTTTACTTTGACTTTGACACAGGAAAGAGCCTGACAGCTCGAGGAGTGTGCCGTTTAAGCCGTTATTTGGGTTGAATGGCTTGACATTTAAAAATGTTAATATGTTCATCATCAATATAGATGTTAGTCTGTCTTTTTGAATACTGCTTTGAATTTGAATACTAAACTCAGCTAAAGCGCTACAGGTGGGCGTGGTTTTGAAATCAAGTTGTCTTAACTTGAGTTCTTGACTTTACGATAGGTTCCAAAAAGGTCTACAGGTTGTTTTTAGGATGCAGTTCAAGCATTCTAAAGACAACCTGTGCTGACCATTTTCCAAAGGACATAATATCAGTATTATTAATTAATTAATAATTACCCCATTAAACAAACTGAAGGAAACCTTAATGGTGCTATATATGAGATACTGAACATTAATATAGCACCAAACAACTATTTGCTATGTAAAGATATAGTGGAGTACTAGCATCCTGATCAGAGAATGACGTCACACTCCCTGTGTGTGTGTTGTTCTCCGAGCTGCTCTGTTCTTTGTTTTGAAATTTTTTACCAATCTAAAATCATATGTTATCCCCCACAGTTTTCCTGTGGGTTATTCCATGTATTTTCCAGAGACTGGTACCTTCAAGTCCAGCAATAAATTAGCTGAAAAACAACGTTTACTGAACCCCGAAGTTTATTGAACTCTAACATGAAAATGCACATATTGTTACAGAAGCATGAATTAAATTACATGTTGTTTGGTCAAACATAAACTGCTGGACAACTACTGTATTATCACACTGCAATGAGCTGCTGGAAACAGATCTGTGTATGGATGTTTGTGATGTCACATGTCTGTGTGAAATTTCATTTCTCAAGAACAGAGCAAAAACCTGAGATTGAGCTTAGTGCGAACCCAATATTAGCCTACAGCTAGGCTAGCCCATTAATCTTTGAAGATCACAAGTCACATGATCATGAGTAGAAAAAAATGTGGTAATTGGCCCAATGTCTTGATTTGCCATTCAGTTATTTGTATTTAGAAAAACTGGTTGACACTATGACATCATTTCAGCCCAAAGACCAGCTCTGCCTGAACAATAACAATCTGCAGGAATCATCAAACATCACATGATTTGATTTTGATTATGAAAACTGACTCACACAATGATTGATGAGTTTTCTACAGTAAACCCACACTTTTCTCCCCTTTTCAGCTTTCAAAATAGAAAATACTCTAATACAAACAGGAACCAGAAACCCCAACCCTCTGTATGCATTAAAGCAAAAGACAAAAAAAATAAAATATAGTTTTGTAACCTTCTTCCCATTGTAAAATCTTTTCAAAAGTAGTTCATCTTTCACTTAAAAGATGGATAAACTGTGACATCCCTGTAAGGTAAAACAAGCACCTACTGCACTTTCAGAGAGAAATGATTTGACTTTTCCTCTTAAAAACACAATCCCCTACATTATAAGTAGCAAGATACCATAAATGAATATGTAAGATACTATAAATGAACACAATTATGTCACTCTCTCATGAGTAAATACGTTCTTGATTACTTTTTAGTAGCTACTCCTACTATTTAATGACTCTCTAATCAGTAAATAAAACCTGTCCTGTTGATTAACAATGTACATATGAACCAGTCTTTTCTACTACTAAAGTTCTATAGGTGATGGTTTTGATCCAAGTCAATACATTTCATACTAGCTATGGTCTACCACTTAGTGACCATCTATCACATTAAAATGCTCACATCTTTATCAATAATAAAAAAAAAAGCTCCAGCTGTAGGGGTAGAAATCCCCCGTGTTGCTGCTTGCTGATGTGCTGTTATCTTTTGACTGTTGCCCACCACCACATTACAAAACTTTAAAGAATAGGTCATCACTTAACTTCTTAAACCTTATACTAGCATATTTGCCTGAGCTAAATATAATACTCATGATGCTCACTTAAAATAACCCCCCCAAAACAAGAGCTTCTTGATAACTGGGACAAACATTTGTGAAAATAATAAACATGTTAATAACTAAAGTAAATTAGTGACTGCATAGATCATATATATGGCTTTGACCAATCTAAGTGTCACAGCTCTCAAGAACACCAGATAAATGGCAGAAAGTAAAATATAACTACTACATTTTCAAAACTCTTTACATGGACTACAGCAGTGTCCCACCACTTTATAATATATATTCATACTGTTATCTCTGCGTTCAGTTGAGAGATGGTCCAGGATGTGTTTAGCCTTGCTTAGCACAAAGCCTGAATGCAGGGTAAAGACCTGGCCAAGAGGAAAAATATTCCTTCCAACAAAATGGTCTTGTTTATGTCTTTTCTGTTGATAGCCAGCTTGCTAACCACCAGTACATCCAATTACCTGAGTTCTGTTCAGAGAAAAGAAACTGTCCAGCTGACAACTTCACTATGAAAACAAGGTGTCCAAATGCTGCATCACTGCGACTAGCATTTGTTGGTCGATAGCTTCAATGCGCAAGCTAACTGCTTGTCAGACCACAATGTTTTGTTTTCTACTTCTGCACTTATTAAATACAAATGACACAATGTGTACTTTGGACTTCCTAGGAGTTGTTGGAAGGCATCCTTGACCTTGCTAGCCTTTGTCATTGAGCTAAGGTAGCTAGGCTAAACACATTTACAATGTGAATTCTCCATAGAACGCAAAGAGATTAAACTGAACTCCTCTAACACCCAGTAAATGTGTATTTACCAAAAGTATTCCTTTAAGCATAATAATTCATGAAAACAGGTCAAAGACAGACCACCGTTCATCACAGAACCAAAACTCCCTCCACATGACCAGTGAAGGCAGTCAAATGAAACTGTTTTTACTCCCCATCACCATACATTGCTTACTAAAGCTTGTAATGTCCTCTAGTACCAAAGTCCTTTAAAAGATCTGATATATTAATTTTATGGCTCTAAATCTCTTTGGCAACATATCAAGCTGGAGCCCAGTGGGGAGGGAAAATGTCCCGTTCTTGAAGAGAATAATCTTTATTCACGGATCTAGTGACCGGTTCTTGAAAAATAATATTTAAAATCGGCCCAGTTACTGGAATAAGACATTTCAGAATATATACAGCAATGAACTACAAACTGTGGCACTGCTGCTTAAATTACAATATAACCTAAAACCTTATATTTTAGGTCACTGACCCTCCCCACTGGAACGTTTTTTTATTTGGGTTCCAGGCTTTTAAAATACTACTGGACCCTTAAATTTGCATGAAAAGCCAGTAGTTTTAGTTACGCTATCATATTTAAAAAAATATCTTTATAGGATTTTACATCTGGATCTCCACAGACACACTAACTGAGGACAACTTGTTACTCTAATGTAACAAACAATGGAAGTTTCACAGAAACCAACTAATGGGCACCTAACATTTCTGTGCAGGTTACAATAAATACCTGATTGCAAGTCAGGCATTTTTACCACACACAAAATCTCAGATGCTTTACATATCAGGCCTGAACTCATGCTTAGAGAGAAAAGAACCCCACTAATTATGGTCTCTCTCCATGACAAATTCAAGCCTCAAACTCAGAACTGTACCGTCGGGTCTCCAAAACGTCCTGCCGGGCAGATGTGCGGAGTAATCAAGCAATTCTAGCTTGCGTACTCTGGCTCCTCTGAGAAAGAGAAGGAAGATAATGTGTTACTTATCAAAAGTCTGTATCAAAAGTTCAGTGAGTGTCTCTGCATAAGTGTCTCCACCTAAATATGTGCAATAGATATTACTCTAGAAAAATAAAGTTAATATAAGAGAAAAAGTTTCTTTTAAGTGCAATAGAAACGTGTTAATCCCAATTTTTTGGGAATTAGGTGGTCTGAACTAGTGTTCAATGCTTGCAGAGACTTCTGAATATGGATAAAGATAGAAGGGTAGAAGATAAAGAGTACAAGTTTGTAGCCTTGCTCACAGCCCAGTCAGTTTGTAATGCTCTTTACACACCAACATGGTGGATGAATTAATAATAGCGAGAACTATTCTGAGATCCTTATCACTAGTGGGGCAAAAAAAAAAAAAAAAAAAGTCTACTCTGGTCTGAGGGAGGAGACAGAGGAAAGGCAAATCAAAGGGGTTTCTCCTCTGTACAGTGGCCTTTTTAGTACAGCAGACTCAGCTCTATGTTGTCAAACATGGCTCAATGTTCAGCTGAAGCTGTCCTTTGTCAGACTCAGCTGTACTTCATCTCAGTTTTGCACTGGGCTTAATGCTAACACTAGTGTGCTAATGTCAACATGCTTCCATTTAGCATGCTACACGAAATGTTATCATTAAGCTCAAAGTAGAGTTGAGGCTGACAGGAATTCATTCAGTTTCAGAGGTATCTTGTCATGAGATGTTGTCATGCTCTCGTGGTATCCTGTTGTTGTCAACACTTTTCACTCTTGAACCAAGTGTTCCACTGCAGGAGAGACATTGCTTTGCTGAAAGAGCTTTGCTGTTCAACCAGCTTTTGAGTGTACTCTTCTTCATTATGCAGAACTTGGCAACCACTTCTGGTACAAATTGTTCTGTAGGATACTTAAAATCATACTTTAGAGTACTTTATAGTAGCATACTGAACCAGACCTATAGCTTTGTAAGTAGACCCTACTGTAGGTGCATTTTGTTTACCAAGTTCACATGGACATTGACTCATTATTTGTTTATGCTCTTCACGATGTGCTGCCCTGCCAAAAAGCTCAAGTACAAACAAGTGACAAGTTTACTTGATGTCTTCAGCGCTGTTTGAATGTCCGCCGGCTACAACCGTTAGTGGGCTGTGAGTGAGCAGCAACAGAGCTGCTCGCCTCTTTTAGTGGCTGGTTAGAGGGTACTGCTTCTGTACAAAGTGAGTAGCTTTCCCATAACATGATGACATCTCATTTTATATACGTTCCTCCAAATGGCATTTCAAATGTAGGTCTAATGCTGTAACATGATCTAATGCTCTTGGATAACACTTAGTTTCCAGTTATTACAGTGTAATAATTCATTTGATTTTACCAACATCGTAGCTGTCACGTGTGTCATACCATGGTATGCAGGTAGCTGCCCATCTGCAGCAGACACTCCAGGGTCTCCATCATCTGCTCTTGGTGGAGCGTGTTGAGTCTGGTGTTATTGGGGGATTTACCGCTTTCAAGCTCACGTACTGTGGCTTTCAGAGCCACTGAAGCACACTGGAGGACACTCATTCCTGAGAACACACACAAAACATTTGGATTAGTGGACTTCTGAGGTGCTCTCATTAAAGTCAAGTCAAGTCAAGTTTATTTAATAAAGGACATTTAAAAACACAGCAGTTGACCAAAGTGCTGTACAATCAAAGTAGCAAGAACCATAAAACACAATAAAGACACAAATACAAAATACAATACAACTCTCATACTGAATTAAAAGCCAAGGAATAAAAATATGTTTTAAGACGGGATTTAAAAACAGGCAATGTAGGGGCCAGCCTGATATGCAGAGGCAACTCGTTCCAAAGTTTGGGGGCTACAACTGTGAAGGACCGATCTCCCCTATGCTTCAACCTTGATCTTGGCACAACCAGATGGTCAGAGGACCTGAGTGACCTTGATGGGGCGTGTGGTTGTAGAAGGTCAGAGAGATAGGTTGGAGCTAGCCCATTTAATGATTTATAGGCAAACAATAAAATCTTAAAATCAATCCTAAAACGTACAGGGAGCCAGTGAATGGAGGCCAGTATGGGGGAAATGTGCTCTCGTTTGCGTGTTCCTGTTAAAAGACGAGCTGCAGCATTCTGGACCAACTGCAAGCATGACAGGGAGGCCTGGCTAACAACATCATCAAGTCGGGATGAGATAAAAGCATGTATAACCCTCTCAAAATCGTTAAAGGATAAAAAGGGCTTGACCTTAGATAAGAGCCTCAGTTGGAAAAAGCTAGATTTGATCACTGAGTTCAGGATCGGCCCGAGAATAGAACCCTGAGGGACTCCACAAGGTAGAGGCTTTATTTTATTACCATTTTATGCATCTTAATATGTGAGCTATATAAATACAGTTGATCATGATTTAGAAGCCTCAGGGATTTGAAAGGTTACAGTATTTACCAGAGTTATCAGCAGCTTCAACGTCCACATACACACCATCCATCATTGACTGCTTTAGAACCTAAAAGAAAACATACATACTGGTTAAAGATATAAGCTCACAGACATATGCATGAGCCAAGACTCCATTAAGCACCATAGAGCAACATCAGTTCCTCTCATCTGCTTTAAAAACATTACTCTCAATGACATACAGTCAGTTTGGTAATGGAGAACAGACCAGCTCCTGCACAGAAAAAAACAAATATTCTTGCCTGAGATGTGCAGAGCTGCAATAAAGCCATCCAAATGTGAATACAGTACAAGGCAGCACAAATATGTTGCCATGTTTGCAGACATACTCAAAGGTTCCTGCTGCTCTTGGATGAGGATAGAGGGAAAAGACTGGTGGACAATGGCAGTCCTGTGAGATCTGAGTGATGCAGATTACTGACAGAAACAAACTTTCCTAAGACTGTGCTAACTGTGTCCAATGTGTCCCTACAACATCACCATCTCTCACACTGCGGATGATTTGAAGCTATGCACAGTTTGATGTGAACAAGAGCACAGATGTGTGTGTGGTTGGTTGAGGTTGATTTGGCAAGTAGAATAATGTTTTGGCAATGTGTGGAATTCAGACGTGCTGCCTTCAGGTGGCTGTAGGTAGAAAACTGAGAGTGTATTCTAGGCGTGCAGTTAGAGGAATGAATGATCATGACTAATGTTTATTTTCATTATCAATTCATCTACCTATTATTTTATTGACTAATTGATTAATGGTTTAGTCTTTAAAATGTAAAAATAAAAGAGTGAAAAAAGACCCTCACAATTTCCTAGACCCCAAAGTGACGTCTTAAAAGTGCTTGTTTTTACCGACAAACAGTCCAAAAACCAGAAGATATTCAGTAAAACAAGTAAATCCTCACATTTGAGAAGTCGGAACCAGCAAATGTTGATGAAAAATGATGATTAATCAAGTAGTTGCAGATTAATTCTTTTTCCCAATGAATTAATTGATTAATCGACTAATCGTTGCAGCTCTAGTCTAAAATGAGGGAGACGGCACAGACCACGGCAGCTTCTTGCATACATGGCCCAAGAGGGTGGGAGGCAGATGGTGGGAAAATCTTGACACCACAAGTGCACTGCTTGACTATCCCTATACTGTGCTTCCACTCCACTGTGACACATGGCGAGTCACCAAAATACAGATAAGGGAAAAACCCACTGTGCCTTCACTGGTGCAGTGTGCCGACAAGAAAAGAGGGTGCGTGTGTGCTGACATGTTCTCCACAGACAGTAGAAAAACATTTCAGTCTTGTATGTATGTTGAGCCATGCTATAAAAGCGAACACAGTTCGGTAGACACTTTTACTTTGAAGTATTATGACAGGTTGCCATTTAGTTTCACCTATAAAAACCTGAAACCTGTTTCTGCACACAACCACAGTAAGATCTAAGTACATTTCAAACAGGTACACTATGTGCTGTACTAATCCTCTTTGTTCTCTACAGTTATCCGTCATACGAACGCAATCATGAAACGTGTTCAGTCAACACATGACACCGGTGAAATACTACATTGAGAAACCAAAGGACGACCCTAAACGACACTCTGTACACAGCTGGTGTGTCTTACAAAACCAGCTACATTGGTTTACGTCAGAGCTTTTCATCTGAGCTGTTGAAAGACGGTAACTCCAACACAGATGAAACCTTCTTGACATGACAACCTATATACTACGTAGTTAACTTGTGACGAATGGGGTGGTGGGGCGCCTGCCCCTCCTGCAATTCCAATTGTGAAATACATATTTGAATGAAAAATCGTTTTTGTTATGGTGTTGTGACTGTGTGTGTGTGTGTGTGTGTGTATATACATTTCAGTTGATCCTCTCACATAAATCATACTTTATTACAGAAACGTGTGATGACTAATGAAAGGTACAGTCTTTGTCTGTGTGCTGAAGGGCGTACTTTTCTCCACCCAATGGAGGTATGTGTGAAATATGTTCGGCTTGCACTGGTGTCACCTGATTTGTTGACGGAGCACGCCAAATATAACTCTGGGGCAGAAAATTTTACGCCCAAGAAAATTGGCCAGATTAGGCGATTTTCCACCCACTTGGGCGGCTGTAGTATGGATTATGTCGGCAAAAATTAGCTTGGTTTGTTACAGTGCGGACGTTTTTCTTATTTTTTTCAATATTCATATTCTTTTCTGGCTAATAATGACGTTTTTGAACCACACTAGTAACACGAGCAGGCTGGTCAACACCCAGAAGCGTGCCCATCGGCTTCTAGCTGGTCAGACCAGTGTGTGTGTGTGTGTGTGTGTGTATCAAACGCCGACACAGACAGCAGAGGACAGAAGCAGCGCGCCCTTGTAAATGACACCAAAGTGCGGTAGTGACTCTCAGCATAGTTTTTATTACATGACATACATGTTTTTTTAACATTTACCCGCCGGTGTAGTGGATAGCTTTCCAAGATTTACTCGCCCCACCTAGTGGAAAAGTCACGCCACACCACTCGTCATGTTGCTGGTTAAAAGTATGTAAAGTAAAAATATGTAAGTAGAAATATGATCTGATATGTGAGTAAAGCTTGTGAGCTACAGAAAACCATTTCTGTAATGAGGAAGCCTTAAGCAGGATGTCCACACACAGTTATTCTCTAGGCCTATTGACATGTCATCTTTTCAAATATGTCACCCGACTGGTGATTACATTTTTGAAAATTTCAAGTGTAATTTGCGGCCTATCAGTGTAAGGCGCATTATTTGCTCATGTTTTGCCCAAATCCCATCAGTGGTGTCTGAAATACCACATGTCACATGTAATGACAAACAACAGAGCGCCCGTCCCAAACACATTTTGAGCAGTGAAGAGGAAAACAAGGCTCTAACCTCCAAGACTCTGATGTAGCCCTTCTCAGCACTGAGGTGGAGGCAGGACTTTCCTGAGTTGTTCTTCTCATTGACGCTGGCCCCCAAACGGATCAGATCTGCTACCATCAGGTGGTGGTTGTGCTTTGCTGCATGGAGGAGGGCAGTCTGCGAACAGACGACCATTAACATTAAACTATAGATTGTCCAATGGTGACACAACAAGCAAACTTGCTTGCAAAATGTGTTAAAAACATCACTCTGCCACAATTAATTTGTTTTCTTATTTCTGTGGTTAAACATACTACTACTACCTATTGATATGTATGGTTGCACCAATGTTGAAAACCAGTGTAAATGAAGCTGTCAAATGAAAGCTAAGAGTTTTGGATGGCTGCTACCTACATAATACATATCATAATTGTTCAGTATGAATCTTTATCATGCAATGACGTATTGTGTAAACTGACCTTCCAATTGTAATTAAAGCAGTATCTGAGACAAAATGACCCCCTAATTGTACATACTAACTGAGGATCCAATATCAGTGTGACCAAACCACCTGTAGCATAGATTCACTGAGAGGCAGACTATGTTATTTTGCACTGCAAAGAGTGGATGGTGAGTGTGAGTGTAATCTACATTATTATAACTTTATCTTAATCCTTTTGCTTGCACACTAGATCATCTCGAATATGTATTTTACAGAAAGAATGATAATTAAAAGTACTGTATCTCCAGAATTCCCTACAATAGGATTTGTAAAACCGCTGGAGGTCATTGCATACTGTAAACCTTCCAACATGGAAGGCAATTACAAAAATCTCTCTTTTGTGCCACATTAATATATACAGTACATACTGTCTATAAAAAGCTCCTAAAATTTGGTGGCATTAAACCCAGAAAAATAATAATGAAATGACACATTTATGTGAAAAAACTAGAAATGTAAATCTCAAATGTCTTTGTACTTTACCATTCCATCAGAGTCTTTGAGGTCCAGGCCGTTGAGGGCGGCCATCCTTTTCGCGATGGCGTAGCCCAGTGCCCTCTTCCCGACACATGCCACTTTATGGAGAGCTCTGGGAGGGACAAGCACAATCCGACATGACTTCACACTAAAGACATTTACTGACACAAAGGGGCAGCATCCAGTCTAATACGAGGATAACAGGTCTGAACCTGCGTTATACACCGTGTAGTTAGGAGAGGCTTGTCACCGCAGGAAAAGCACAGGTGTTACAGGCTCTGTTCTATTCAAGTGTCCCACTAAGCCGTGATAGTGTGACAGTGAGCCAGCATGTACAATACCAGGACCCTGGCAGCTGAATGGAATTCAGCCATCATTCATTGTCATCATTAATTAAATATCATAAAGAGCTAATATGGTCAGACTAGTTCAGGCCTGGTTTTAGAACTGTTCAGGTCTTTAAACCACAGACCTGAGACATCAAACACAGATCATCTATTCATTGTGAAGATGGATATTTAAAGAGAAAGCACAGACTGCTACCATAAGCAAAGCCAAAGAGAAACTTGTTGGCAGCATGTAGACTCTACACTGAGTACTTAATCGATTTAGCATTACACTCATAACACTGTTGGACTCACGATGGATAGTTAGTAATAAAAAAAGTCGAAAAAAAATGATGCAGCAGAACTACAGATAGTCTTTTGTTCTACACCTTCTTCCTTGTCAAAACCTGGCGCCACAATGCAATTCGACTGTCAACACTTAATTCAGAGATTCGGGTGTGTTGTGCTAGTAGCAGCTAATGTAGCCTCGAGACGCTAGCCTCAAGCAGAGATGAGCAGCGGGCTACAGAGGTCTGGTAAGCTCACTTCTTTCTAACTCCACACCCCCAGATTTTTGTCATTTTCAAATTTGTAGTCTTCAGACCCAACTGACCCTGACTCAAGTGACATCACTTAAGGACATTTATCAGATTTTGTGTAGCTCCCTCTGGAGACACAAAAGGCTTATGCAACATTTTTCACATATGCAAAAGAACTCCCCAACACCTGGAAACAGACAGACGATCCCCTTTAATAGGTGGATGTACTTCATAATTTCCACACACATACGATGAATTTCTTGCACCAAACTTACATCCTGCCATGTCCATCAGGGGCCAGCAGTACAGCGTCAGAGATGTCCTTCAGCTGGCTCTCCTCTTTCTGCAGCTGTGTCCAGAAGAAAGCAGAGCTGTTCAGGTTCCAGTCGTGGTTCTGGGGATCAATCCATTCCTCCCCTCTTCCACCATCTCTTCCGATGCTGGATGGCTGGAGGCTGGTTTGCATGAAGCCAGGAGGGGACAGGGCCTGGCAGTACTCTGCTGTGCCTGGTGAGTAGGTCATGTAGGACTGGGGGCTGGGGATCATTTCATCAGACTCGTCACTGTTGTACCCTGCACCTTAGTGACAAGATATGGCATGTGAGGGGTGGTAGTAGTTGCTGTTAACATATTTATCGTGGTTATATTTTAAGGAGTAACTATATAAATGTGGATCTGGTCCCCATGCATTACCAGTTGGAAACCAAGATTGGGGAGGGGAGTGGTAGGTGTTGCTGGTCCTGAGATCCTCCTCCAGCACCTCAACAATAATTGCCAGCTCCTCCAGGCTCTTTGTGGGGCGTTTTCTCTGAAAGCCAAAGACAGCCAAGGTACGCAGAATTATTTGAAGAGCTCCATCAAACTGACATGTGATTTACAGCATGCCATAAACCTGCCTTTTACATAAAGCTTGAGGAACTTTCTGGGAGGACCTGGAGTCTGTGTTTTGCAACACTCACCTTGTTAGTTTGGCGTCCTGTGCGAGTTTTGACTCGTTTCTTTTCTCCTGTGGGGGAAAATGTCAAGTTGAAGACAGAGTACTATACAGTATGTGAGTTTAGTTGGCATACTGCAGGCTGGTGTCCTGCAGGTTTTTTGTTACTTCCTGATGGTTCACTAGCCACACAACCTTAACTATTAAAGGAGAAACAAAAATCTACATGACACCACACCTAAATGACTATCTCTCATGGATCTGGGTTTTACTGACCTTTGACTGTTTTGCTGTATATCCCCTGCGTTGACACATTTGTGTGATGTGAAAAGAAAAAAAACAACAGTTGCATTAGTACGAGCTGTCTAGATCTAGTTTGTCATGCATAAAAAGAATCTGTAACCAAACCTGGGGAAGGACTCCAAAAAGGTTTCTTCAGAATAAGAATAATAAGGTTAACATTTGATATCCAGCTGTTTGTCAAACTTGGAAAGCCACAAATAAGATGGACCCAAGGAAGTTGGCTCTGTGTATTAAGTATAGTAAGGGGGTTGGTAGTTTTATACGCAGTATATGGACCTGTGTACAGATTCAGGATTTCTGGGCGAAAGCAGTTTTGAAGGTAAATTTGGTTTTCAATAAAGAATTAGATTTGGATCCTGTTAGGAATGCCACACCTACAAATCAAGGGGACTTGTTAACATATGCTGCACATAAAAGCATATTGCTAAAATTGATTTCTAATAAGCCACCAACAGTCTTAGAATGGCATATGGTAATATTTGACCTTTTACCCATGGAATATCTGACATACTGGTCGTGAGGTAAAATTTGTATATTTTATCATATATAGACTCTTGATTATGTGGGACCTAGAATATCCCAGCAAAATTGCTGTAGTGCCACCCTCAGGAAATTGATTCCCACAGTTTAGTGGGCCATTCTGCCTAGTTTGGTGGATTTCCATTCATTGAAGGGCACATTTTTGTCAAAAGAAATAAATTGAATAAAATGAAGACAAAATATAAATGTTTGATAAAAAGTAAAGAAATCAGGATTGTTGTAAAAAAATCAAACTTAACTTCTTGGTAATGTTGAAATGATTTCTATTCAATTTCTTGTGAAATTACTCATTCAATACCACAAGTCATCAACCACATGTCCTCTGTGTGCCAAATACAATCTGAGGGATGGTCTGAGGGATCACTGGGTTGCAGTGTATAAAAGACTGCTCAGGGCAACCCTTTAAACTTTAAAACCCAAAGCACTTATGGCTGATTTTTAACACATTTTCAAATCTTTTTAATTTAGATAGTTGCCTTAGTGCTACCATTGGGAAAAGTGTCCTCATATTTGAGTACATATTGTTTGGGATTGCAAAAAAAAAGACAGACAAGGCGAAAGAAGGACCTGGATGCCTGTAAAGTCCATTAAGCTTTGCTGAAGTAATGGGGACTGAAATTGTATTAGTTTAACCAGGCAAAATACTTAAAGATTACCAAAATTGCTTCAAATATATACGCTATTTGTGAGCACTTGTGCTATTTGTGCAACTTTTGTATATTTCTTTACACATTTAGACATGTAGCAACCAACCAGGAAACCAACTGTAAAAATGCAATACAGAAAGTAAATGTATCCACCAGGGTTTGTGTAAAACAGACTGTGTCTATATTTTGATATCTTGATGAATATCTTTACTGATAAACTATTATTTTTTGTCACTGAGTAAAGTCCACTTGGGTAAAAAACAGCAAGAAGAAAAACAAAAAAACATGGTACCTGAAAATCTTGAGGTTCCCAGCCTTGATCTTGGCGGAGGTTCCTCAGAAGATCCCTTACTGGCATTCTGACACGCACTCCAAGGTAAACCTTGTCACCATCATAAATGGGACATCTTGCACCTGGTGAAGAAACAATGGATGATGAACCTTTATGGCAGGATCCCACAACGCAGAACCAGCTGTCCTTTGATATGACACACAACATTAGAAGGAAGAGGCAAACTGTTGTGCCCAATGCCCCATGTCTGTTGGATCATAATATCATATAGTTTAATGGCTGCATTAAGATGACAGAAACAGTTATCTTGCTGTCAGAAAGATAGTTATTATTATGAAACACTACTCTTTTCTCTGACTCTGAGCTGTAAACATAGTACATTAATTAAACATGCTCAAACTGGCTTTAAAATGCTCCGATCTGAGACTAAGAAGATTTGTATAGCTGCATCGGCAGTATGACATCAAATGCCAAACACTTTCCCAGCTTTGTAGGAGCAAACTATTTTATTATTTTTATCATTTATGTTACCATAAATGGTGGCCTGATAGTAGCAACACATTTTGATCCTGACAACTCATTTGTCAATATCTGGTCAAGCCAACAGTCTTTCACCTGTGGTGGAAAGTAACCAAGTAGCACTGAATTTTGAGGTAGGCTACTTGTACAAACTTCAGTATTTTCATTTGATGCAACTTTATCCATTACATTTCAGAGGAAAATGTACTGAAAATGAATTAATATTGACTTGACAGGTGGGATGTTGACGTGACATGGCATTTTCACTGTCACACAAGATAAAAATAAATATAATTAGTATTGTCATCATTTAAAATGCAGTAAATGGTTAAATATTTCTTTGTTTTACATGGACCTGTTGTTATAAAAACTGCTTTGCTGTCAGATTTTTTACATTTTTGAGCCAAATCTTAAAATTGTCCTATGGTGTGACTGTCTCAAGCATAGTTTAATAAATTACAACTTTTATAAATTAAAAATAAAAGCATAAAAATGTTGATAAATACCTCAGGCATCATTTTACAAGTGTCTATTTTAGTAAATGGCAATCATTTTATTCATCCATATTTTTTTAAAAGCGTAGGAACTTGATACATTTTGTCACTGAAAACCATGTCCTCCGGTGTGACACCATATCTTGATTTTAAATCAGGCAATTCCACAGACAACTTTATTTAGTTGAAGGACCCCATTCAGTGTCATGCTACTGAAGCCCCCTGTGAATCCCATGGCATGAGCACATGTTAAGATTTTGTCTCAAAATTGTTCAAATATTTAACTTTTTTCGACCACTATAAAAGTGTTAAGTTTTGTCGTCCTTTGGTGTGATACCCCTAAATTATTTTTTTAATTAAAAACTATGTTAAACTACATAATTATGGATAATTATGCATATGTGTCTTGCTAACTGCTAATGACAGGTTAGCTAGGAATAGCAAGGTCATTAACTGACACAAAAAGGCAGAAACATCCTTTGGTGTGACAGAAAATGTCCAAATGTTATATTGGTTATATTGGTTAAAATATTTTCTGCTGGTTTTGCAGAACATTTGAACTGTTATAAGGTGTCAGGAAAATAAGTATAAAATGTGATACTTCACTCTTTTTTTGAGACATAAATAATTGAGAGAGAAATGAGTGGGAGACAGAGAGGACATGGAAGTATAGGGAGAAAATTAACAGGGATCCACGCAGAAGGGAGAAAGTAAATAGAACTAAAATAAAGCCATTATATATTTTAAAAATGTATTCACATATCTGATATTGTTTGTGTCAAAATTAAATTTTCTTTCTTCCTTAACACACAAATGAATTACATTAGGAAAGACTTTGTGGTGTTTAAGTTTCAAAAATATTTGCTCTGTCAAAGAGTCACAGTTCATTTTGTTGATGAAAATTATTATTTTTTAGTTTAGTTTTGTTTAAAAAAGCATGGTTGATATTGTCTGTATCAAAATTAAACTTTCTTTCTTCTCCTACATATTCAAAGTTACATAAAAATACTTAAATGTAATACCTTTCACTTTCTCTTTAATGCAATAACTACCATTTTTGTCCTGTAGCGTGACATAATGTCCAATGGTGTAACACATATAAAAGAACCAAAAATTAGTTTTTATCTTGAAATATCTTTAAAAACTGTTCAAGACAGTTGGAGTATTGAATTAGGGGAGATATAATCATCACTCATCTTAAATTGGTATAATTTTCAACAGTTTTAAAGGATGACAGCAAAGTTTGACTCGCATTTATTGAAAAAGTCCAACCAGTCATGGGGAAAAAAATAGTGTTATTCATAATTTCATATTAAATAACACTATATGAATATAAGTGTCTAGCAATGAAAATAAATATCTGTCATGCTATTTGTATATTATTTAAGATTTATTTTATGTCACACCATAGGACACATTTAGGGTGAAGTTCAGTGAAAATGTTCAAAAAAACAGTGAAAGAACTGACAAAGTTAGTGACCCCTTATATTTTCTCCAATATCAGATTTCACACTACATAAATATATGTTTTTTTTCCTTGAAAAAAACTACCCAGATGTACTTTGCAGTTAATGATTTTACATATAGAACTTACACTCAGCTGGCAGTTTATTAGTTACTTCTACTAAAACTAATACAATATCCATGCAATAAATCCTACTTTTAGAAAGATTATAATATTCAGTTTTTTGTTTAAACTGTTTTAGAGAGGTTCAACACCTTTCCATCATTTTGGAGGCTGTAGTTTGTGGAACTGTTGAACTTTATTGCGTTAACGTTAGACTGAGCGGTGTTTCTACAATTTAGTGTAACTTACACATATTAATTTGGAGTATTGTAACGTTAATATGACTGTATTTATACTATGTGTATCTAGAATTTTTACTTGGGTAGTTTTATGTTTAAACACCTGCCATATTACGAACAAAAAGTTTTAAAACAGAGTTAGTTGTACGGAGCATCATTTTTCTCATACTATAACACTAGCGGAGCTAGCTAAGTTCGTGTATTAGCTAAAGTGATGTTTGCCGGGAAACATACTTTTATGAGGCGCGTGCGTCTACTGAGCTTCAACATGTTGCCCGCGCCAAAACACGCCAACACTGCCAATGAACTGGTAAAGTTGTCCTACCTTTTTTACAACTGCCTACATCCTGAACAGCAAAACCGGGAACAGGTGCGTGTGGCTCAGCCAAGGCTGCCGAGGTTTCGCCTGGCAGAGGAGAGAGCCCAGCCCCCCCGATGTCGGTTGTTTCATCATTTCTTTCTTTCAGGTCCTTTCGTTTGTACCGTCCTCTCATCTTGTATAACTACAGAAAAAGAAATTGTTAACATGAACTATGACCAAATGGGTTTTTAGCCTTCCAATGTTAAGAGTTCAAAATAAAATACTAGCCCAGTTCCTGTGGCTGGGCGAAGCTTGAGCCGCTCTCCTTCAGGGCTGAGCCAGTGCTCCACAGCGAGACACAGCACCTGCCTGTTAGTCCAGGTTACTGATAGCTCTGTGCCTTATAGCTGGTAACGTGACACTGGCTGTACAGAAGATGAGGACGACCACGCCTACTGCTTGGGGGAAATGTACGCTGGACGCCCACGCTAAAGCGTAACACAGTGTGATAGAAGATAGTTGGAATTATTACATTAATATTGTTTAACCCATGGTGTTTGCATAAAATATGTTCAGAAACTACCAGCCTTCAGGTTGTAGAAAAGAAACAGAGAAGAATCTGACACTGTACTGTACTGTACCTTGCCAGTGAGGTGCATGCTGTGTAAAATGCCCTGAGATAACTTTGTTATGATATGGCGCTATATAAATAAAACTGAATTGAATTGAATTGAATTAATTAGGCCACCAGGCAGGTGTATGTCAATCATTAAGACAATATACTGCAGCTAAACAGAAACACTTATCATATGAAGTGGTAAGAAAATTGTGTTGATGTGTTGGTGATTTCCTAATGTTATGCCAAACCTCTTTAACACTCACCGCCATGATTATACTCCATCAGTTCATACAGTTGCAATGTTAGGAGCATTGGTGGAAAGTAAAGTACTGTAGCCTAAAGTACAATTCTGAGGCACTTTGCTTGACTATTTCCATTTATGCCACTGTATACATCTAATTCACTACATTCTGAGGCATATATTTTTTACTCCACTACATTTATTTGACAGTTATAGCTACTGGATCCCGACTAGATTCAATTTCACAGACAAAACATATGATTATCTTCATTATTGATTAAACTACCCAACAGGATATCAAAGTTAAAATTAATTCAGTATTTAAAGTATATAATAAAATAGAGAACTTTTACTTGTAACCGAGTATGTACGTATATATTGTGGTATTGCTATTTTAAGTAAATGATCTGAATACTTCTCCCACAAGTGGTTAGGAGATACAGGAGACAAGCAATAAGCATTGGCTGATTACATATTTACATACAGTCCTGACTGACAGCATTAGAAAAAAGCTGGAGCTGCTTCAACAAGGAAACCAAACACTTAAAGCAGACATCTAGTCTGACCTGTTATGTCGCGTTAGGTAAATCTGGGACACAACAACTCACTTGTTGACAATTAAGAACAAAGCTAACAAAGCTAAGCTGGCGGTCTACATGCCACTGCTCTTCAGAGTGGCTTTCCCTAAAATGTGAAGCCTTCGTTACCATCTGATGAAATATTCACTTTTGTTTGCCCAACTTTCCAGACAGCCATTCATTTCACTTTCAGCACTTAAGACTTGAAATGTGCTTAACTAAGTTCATTACCTATTAAGTTGAAGTCTGCACCTACGTCTGGGGACGTGGCTTGGCTCTCTGTGTCTGTTTGTTGATTTTTTATATTGCAGCGAAGGTCATTGGCAAGTCACAAAAACAACTTTGCAATATATTTGACAGTGCTGTACACAGAAAGGCTAAACATATAACTGCAGATACCTCACACCCACTACACTCAGAGTCTGAGCTGCTCCCGTCTGGCCGTCAATTTAGGGTTCCAAGGGCCAGCCAGAACATGTACAAGAAGTCTTATTCCCTATCGAATACAGGCATTGGACACAGAATGAGTGCATCAGGGAACACTTGCTATCTTATAAGGTTTGCTCTCTTGTATTATTTATATCATTTATCTGCTGCTACCTGCCCATTTGCACTATTGTATACTGTATATTCTGTATGTTTTTAATGGTGTTCCATGTTATGTGCATTGTATGTACCTTTGCTGTACTTTGTGAGAAGCCAAAGACAAATTTCTACTGAGGTGGGTGATAAAGTCAATTATCTAATCTAATTACACACAACAGTAAATAGTAAATTCTAAAACAAAATGGCTGCACCACTGACAGGTGTGTCCAATTCAAGGGGTTAAACGTGAAAACTTCCAACTGGGGTGAATACTTTTTAAGAGGAAATGTAACAGCCATTTTACTCAGAACCTCAAACGTCAACCTGCTGATGGCGCTAGATGAAAAGTCAGGGGATGACCAAAGTCAGTAGCATTCATCCTCTGGGGACCATGAATGTTTGTACAAGATGTCATGGAAATCCATCTAATAGGTCCTGAGATATTTCTGTCTGGACCAAAGTGGTGGACCGACCAACTGAATGACAGACAGACCGACACTGTCATCCACAGCACTGGCATAGCTATAAACAGGTTTGTAAAAAAAAAGATGTGTAGCAGGGGTAAACGGAGACGATAACACGACAACCAAAGAATTTGAAGGAGTCAGGTGGAAGTGAAAATTAAAGTGATTTATTTCTAGCTCGTCTCAATAATTGCAAACATAACAAAGGTTCTCAAAATGTGGGAGAGGATGGGACAAGGTGGTCGTGCCAAACAAATAGAAATCAATATAACAGAACTAGGCCTGACTAATCCCTACAATCCCATGAAAACAAAAACACAAACAAAAGACCCAACCCAAGAATTTCACCAAGACCAATACAGAGGTGGCACCAACCAATAATCCTAGTGTTTCTAGACACAAGTTAACTACATGTGTGAGTGTAAAGGGTACCCCAACTATCCAATCATCCACAACCTCCCACCACATACCTTTTTCATGTTTCTAATGTTGTAATACTGTATATTTTTAAGGTGAGTTGTCTTAGACTTTGATGTTATGTCGAAATGTTGAACCTGTGATTTTATTCGACCAACAGAGCATTTGTGGGTGGGAATCCTTCCCACTGGGGCCTCAAAGTGTAATGTGTACTTAAATTAAGTGGCGTCTGACATCTGGCTCGGATGCACAGAACTACAGCATAACTGTTAACCCTATCCTCTTTCCAACCACGGTGTGGATCGCCTGAGAGAAATGATATGTTGGATGCTACCATTTGCTGTCCTATTTAGGGCAGTCTTGCTGTGCATAATTTGTGCATACAACAAGCAATTCGTCAACAAAGCCAAAACTTACATTAATCAATATTTTTGATATTTACACAGAATCAATTGACTCTTGGCTCTCACTTTTCCTGTTATCTTTGAGTCTGACTGCTCTCATAAACCCCTGTGAGCAGCCTTTTACGGATAAAAAAGCTAAACCAATTGGTGAAAAAGTGATCAATGCAGCTTTAAACCTGCATTAATACACTTTTTTTGGCCATTTGGGGGCAGCGGAAACAAGCTGGAAATACAATACTGACATATTATCACCTATTAGGTTGATGTGATGACCTTGTTTAAAGAAGTACTGCACACATAAACATGGTTTTTGAGCTGTAAACTAATTTATATGACTGTACTGGGATGAAAGACTCTTAAATGAGCATTTTTAAATATGCTGGGAGAGAGGGTTCTAGCAGAATTTGAGGGTGTAGTTACACTTTAACAAACTGTTGCCTAATTATACACACAGCACCTAACAGACACTGAAAAGCTCTGTACAGCGGAGGGGAACTGCAGTGTTGGGTGATAATTATCTGGGGGTTAGTCTCTGCGTGTGACACCTTTCACATACATGTAGCCATTTGATCCGTTTTTCAATATAAAGATATTGAATACAGTAGCTTTAAATCTATGCTTCCTAAATTTTGGGATAGTGCCCAATAGTTTGCCCATATCCGAATGTCCTCCCAGCCTACTTTTGACATTTTGAAATGTAACTGTGGACTGGTACTCACAGAATTACATCTAGGTAACCTTATACTGGACTAAAACCAGAGGCAAAGGCCAGCAGGGATGTGATGTTCTCCCACCTTGGCTCTGAATATGCGATGATGCACCCAGGCTCAGCCCATTACTGGGAGGAAGGGGCGATTAGAGACAAAAGGAAGAAAAGGTGTGTCAGTCAAAGCCAGACAGTGCTCACCCTGAGGCTGCAGTAAGCACAAACGTAGAGGAGGAAAACTCATGAACGTGTACCTTTATCCGGTTGACGCTCCTCCCTGGGCGCCATGTTGGTCCGCATGTTGAGGAGACCAGGAACATGCCGAGCCCTCAGGGAACAAAGGTAATGGTTGGCCCAAGTGAGGATAGCAACCACCGTCCAGTGAAGCCTGAGGGGCCTCAGACATTTGTGTCTGTTCAGATAATTGTGATGTGGCCCACCTCAACATTATATGCTTCTTGCACAGAGAACATACCACGAGTACCAAACTGTTGGACCTCCTGAGAATGCTGAGAATGTCACCCCAGGCTGTCAGGCAGGAGTGTGGGAACACCTGAGACACCTACTCACTCCCTCACAGTCGCATGTTGGAAGTCAAAATTATATCTGAGTCAATAGAGAAAGATGGGAAATCAATGTGGGCGAGTGGATGAAAAAAAACACTAATCTGAAACACTGATCTTAGCTTCCCAACAGACATGACACAGGCAATCTTCTGATGAAGTGGAATCTTCACCAGACCAGTTTTCCCGCTGCCAAAATCACACCTTTTGCCAGATGCAGAGTGCATGACTGATAGATAGGTGTGTTGGCAGAGATTAACTAGAAACACAGAAAAAGTCATTAAGTCCCACACTTTGAAATGATGGCTTCATCGCAGCAGACTGGGGCAGAAATGTTCCCACCCTGGCTGTGATTTGCCCCATTGAATGATTAACACAGTGCATGTACAGGGAGCAGGGAGAGCAGTACTTCTTCCAGTGCAACATAAATCAAGTTTCAATTGTAGTTTGCAATATTTCAGCTTTTTTATCAGAATTTCCGTTGTTTTCCATTCAGGGTTTTTTTTTTTTTTGCAGAAATTGAAAATGCACATAAAAACTGGTGGACTGAAACACACTTATAAACAGATGATTAACTGAGCAATATTTGGCTGAGGACAAAAGTGGAGGAGAGGCTGAAGAAAGACAGACATTATATCAGGCTCCTCTTTCCCTATATCAACCACAGAAGCATGAGAGAGAAGAGCTGTGGAGGAAGAAGTACTCAGTTCCTTTACTTACAGTAAGTAAGGGTACCAATACAACAGTATAAAATTCTTCACTACAAGTAAAAGTCCTGCATTCAAAAATGTGCTTAAGTAAAAGTACATAAGTATTACCAATGAAATGTACTTAAAGTATCTAAAACTTTAAACTAAAGCTGTTCCACAAATGTAATGTAGTAAATAGTACTATATTTCCCTCTGAAGTGAAGTAGAAGTATAAAGTAGCATAAAATGGAAATACTCAAGTAAAGTACAAGTACCTCAGTAAATGTACTTTCCTCTACTGGAGAAGAGGTTGCCCCATCCCGTGTGGGATGCCTCTTATATATCTCCATATATCTCCATATATCCAAACTGAACCAAGCTGTCAGGCGTAAAGATGTTGGTACAGTAAGAGGAGTTGTTTGCTGTAGAAGGACATAACGGGGCAAAACCTTTTATAAGTAACATAAATCTTTGCTGGCCTCTTGCCAGAGGCAGATGGATAGGTCCCTTCAGACCTCCATGGGTTCATGTTTGTACAGTGAAGAAGAAAACGGCTGTGAGTATTTCAAGCAGCTGGTTGAAGCGGAGGCAGAGGAGGAAGATGGCCGGTCATGGGAACACTTCTTGGGCTCCTGCTGCTCCTGCTGCTGTTCAGGAGAGAGTCACTTACTTTATTCCCCCTACAATTTTACTTTTATACATTGTTAAACCTGCCATAACAAAAACAAGTTGTGAATACAACATTGATATAGCATCACCGTTTTAAGGTGGTATGGCAAACTTGATAGCAAACAGTTGCCTAAATACACATACAGCAAATAAAAATTAGCTTTCATTTTGAGTCATGCTTCTTGCAACCTGATGAATATAAGTCCAATATTCACTCTCTTTAAACTCTGTTTTTGGTCTCCACCAACTCCTGAGGGAAATATCTGGCTCTTTACCTGCTAAATGCTCAGCTATGTTCCCCAGCTAGTTGCTAACTGTGTCTGTCTGCTGTTTGGTGTGCAGTGGGTTTTTAGAGCTTTTTTTGTGCTGAAAACAGCTGCCTGCTGGAGCTGAAAACAACGCTATGAGAATGGTGAGAGTGAACCAAAACAGTGAGCTGAAAGATGCTAAAATGCTCCGTCAGGATGAGGAAAAACTGCATATTCAGGTGATAATTATCTGTAGGTTCATCACCACCAGCGACCCCTTTCACATTGTTTCACAATGTCATTTCGTACGTTGTTATTATGTGTGTTAAATATGTCAGGGAAACAACCTCGAGAGCTTCCAATTTGATTGTAGATACGTTAAGGATCACAGAAATACTTCATAGATAATTACACAGTAATTTATACTTTTTGTCAGATTTTATCCTCCATGTTTTTTTTATTGACATCATTCTGCAATCCCGTCCCCAGTGTGCTTTTAGCACCAGAGAAGGGTCTCAGAGAGTGCAGTCAATGCCAAAATATGTTGAATAATTGCTTACAGAGAGATAATTTGAGCGAGTCACGTTGACAAAAGCAGAACACTTATCATTACTAACATGCTGCATTCTGCCTGCAGTACCTGTCAGACTGGAAATTACTTATATTATGTATGACTTCATCTGGAGAAAAAAAGGCCTTTACATCTGACAGCATGATTAGTGTGACAGTGAAGTCCTTTAGAGAGGGAGAAATGAAAGGAATCGATGTTGGAACAATGATTGGTGAAGGTTAATTACGTTTTAATTAAGACTCTAGGAACTCTTTGTTCCAGGTTGGAATAATAGATAAATCTTGTTTAAACTGAATGAATAAGGGGCAGCTGTGCTTTCTATGGACTCTTCTCATGGTTCATGTATTCTGCATGTTTTCAAAGAAATTGTTTAGTAAGATTTCATGAGGTTGTCAGGGCTAATCTGGAAGAAGAGATCGTGGGTGGAAGAAGTACTCAGATCATTTACTTAAGTAAAAGCATTCATGTAATAATACTCCTTTACAAGAAAAAGGCTTGCATTCAAAATGTGAAATTATTTTAAACTAGTCTGCAGAAATGGCGCCTGTGACTGATGTATTATTATATTAGATTGTTTCTATATGTTTAGGTAGTTTAGTCTGGTGGTTCCCTTATTGGGGGTTGGGCCCTGCCAAAGGCACACATAAAAATAAAATAAAATATACACGATAAATATGACGGGTCATGAGAATATCAATGGAGTTGGAAAAAAGTCGAAGAAAAATTTTGCTGCACAAATCTGTATTAATTTTTGTAAATGTTCTCTAATCTTTGCTTTTTTTGTTAAATGGGAAATTCAACCTCTTTGGGCCTCAATCAGTTATTCATTCCATGTGAGAAGTTTAGAGGAGAAATGTCTCTTTGGTGGAACTGTTAACAGCTCAGAGACATCTGAAATGTGACAAGAGACCCCAACCAGACACTACTTTTTGTAAGTCACAAGCCGAAAAGGTTTGGAAAGCACTAGTTTAATCTTTAACAATGCATTGTATTTTATAAGCTCATCATACATGTACATCATTTATGTAAAATTGCGTAAACATAAGTCAACAATAACTACAGCTGTGGTAAAATAGTTCCCTCTGAATTTGTAGAAGCAAAAAGTAGCATAAAATAGAAAAGTACCTCAAACCTTTACTCAAATTCGAGTTGCATTTCACCAATGGAATTGGTACATATCGTTACCATTTAATCCGGGGGCGGCTGTGGCTCAGAAGGTAGAGCGGGTCCATTAATCCCAGGGTTGGCGGTTGACGGTTGGTTGAATAAAACAGAGCCATCCTTAATGTTATTAGTAACACCTGTGATTTTCCTACTATGACAGGTCCAAATTCTGTAAAAACAGGCTATTTAACATGGGCTCATTATGGGATTTTGGGATAATTGATTAAATTTAGATGAAGAAAAAAGTGATTCTTTCATAACAAAACGATCAACTGTAGTTGTCTTATGATGGATAAAAAATACACATGAATACATACACACCAGTACTTTATAAGGACTTTATGTTATATTCATAGTTGTCCAATTTTGACACTTACTTACCCCAGAGATTCCTGCTTTTGAGAATGAGCTCATGTCCTAGTTTAAGAGAGAAGAGCAGCCTTAAGAGAAAGTGGAAATGAATAGTGCCTACTTTGTGCTTTTCAGAAGCTGATCCTCTCATGAGCGTTGTTCCAATTCATTCTAAGAAATGGATGCCTTCAGAGGCCTGTTGATAATACCAGAATACTGAGAGGAACACACAAACAATAAGCAAAGGAGGGTAAATACGCAGTCAAGAGTGTCTGTGATCTAGATAATTATGACAGTTTACCTCCTTAAGGCCTAATGCTGGAGACAGTACTCCAACTCACTACTAAATACTGAGTGTGCTACTAAGTGTTTAGTATTAAGGTACTAAAGTCCTATCAGCATGCCTACAGTATATCATGTATTGAACATATACACCAGTGGATGAAACATATTGTTTTACTCCTAAATAAAGATAAAACAGAAGTGATCATTTTTAGTGTCAACAGTGTTTCAAAATCAGCTTCTTACCACTGGAAAAACCTGACCTGACCATGCTCTTATAACATGTAGCATTGACTACTATAATGGGCCTCTCTCTGGCCTGCCTCAGAACACTCATATCAATCCTCAGATCACTTCATTGGCTTCCAGTACATGCTAAAATAGATTTTAAAGTTTTTCTGCTTAAAGCTTCATCATAAATGTTAGACCTGCTTAAAAGCTATGAGCCACTCAGACCTCTCAGGTCATCTGGTTCTAATATTCTTGTTGTACTGATGGTTCAAATTCCAGCAAAGTAGCATTTAGTTTTTATGCCCCTGGATGCTGGATTAGCCTCAGTCCTTATTGTTATCATTATTGTTATTCTTTCTTCCTTTTCTTCCTAATCTTCATGTAAGGCACACTGAGGTTTTTCCTGGGTATGAAATGTGTTACATGAATAAAGCTCTGCCTGAGGTATTGTACACTTTGCCAAGAAGAGCACTGTCCATAATATAAACCCTACACTTGATCCACAGGAGCTGAACTGCAAAACAGACAGGAGGATGGGAGTCTTAGCACCCGACGATGAAAACTGGGACTGAAAATTAAAAAAATTATATATGTACTGTATATATATATATATATATTTATTTATTTAATTGGGGTATAAACTTTGGTTTTGAATCCACTTCCAAACTGGTCGTTCGTTGGACTGGTCGTAGTGGAGTATGGACTGTTTGACTGATCATGTGAGGCCCATCACCCACCATGAAATGATGTCTCCACTGGCTGCTGCAGCCAAACCTTCAGCCTCTCTTGCATCATCTTCTTATCAAGCTCCATTTTAAGTCATGTATGGTGTTTTGGAGCCGGAGCAAACAGTTTTTGTCCGGCTCTCTGGCTCCATCTAGTGTTGTGTGATCTTTTTGTAAGGTCTTTGTTTGCATAATATGTAGTCATGAAGGTTTACCACCAGGTGGCAGTAGTGTATAAGAATGAAACACCCCTTTACAGCTGGGACTGGCTTCTCTGACAGTTTCTTCCTATATCTGTTGGGTGCATTGTTGAAGCTTGTGTAAGCTATGTTGATATTCTTTTATTTACTCTTTATTCTGAATCAGTTTGCTTTAATTTCTCTGTTTTACTTTTGCAGGGCAACAAAGAGCTGCTGCTGCCTGTCTTTCCATTGGTGTACATAGATAGAAACAGTTAAATAGGCTTATTGTTGAATAGTGGGTTTGCCTCTGCAGACATCCCCGCCACACAGTGAATCACAAGTTAGAACTGATATTAGTCAAACAAATGTGATAACATGCCTCAATGGTAAAAAGGAACATTGTGTAACTACAGTACACACTGTGTGTGTGTGTGTGTGTGTGTGTGTGTGTGTGTGTGTGTGTGTGTATAGTCTTAAGCCATGGTTTACTTTGTTTCCTAGTTGGAAACTGTACAAGCCCTCACTTGTATAGAGGTGCAGGTAGTGTTCATTAAATGAGTTTCTGTGTAACCCGTGAATAGTTTCACTGCAGCTTACGGCAATGCTTTTGACTCACATGCGGTCATAAAGCACCTTCCTATTCTGCGACTGAGGAGAGGAGAGAACCCACACAGTGCTGCGTCCTTGTAGTTACTGGATAATCCCTAATGGCATCATCGTCACTATTATCACAAAACATTAATAAAAAAACAGGATTAAGCAGAGCTGTTACAAAGCTGTTACATAATTTCTAACCTTTAAATATTTCACCTGGAAACGTAAAATAACTCCACACAAGCATGAAGTAAGATTCAAAGTTCAAGTGTATGTGGAAGGAACCTTGGGGGAAAAACACAGAAATGACCAACTTACACTTGTATGTAAGTCTGTAATAATAAGTAATGGATTAATCAGAGCTTTTTGGAAGTGGATCTGTCAAATGACTGAGTGCATGCCCAAAAATGTTCACACCCACTAAAATAATGATAAACCACCCACCATTGAACTATGAGTCACTCTTACAGAGGGACTCAAATTATTTTGTGCATAACTAGTTACAACCAGACAGATACATTTTTGATCCATTACTCAGTCTTTTTAAATTCAAAGCTGTGCTGGCTGCCTGCCTCCTCCTCCTCCTCCACCTGATCTGACCTGCAAAGCGTCTACTTTTAATATGGACATTTTCCCCCAGTTCAGTTTTCCTAGCGGGACAAGTCAGTGCAGTGTGAGGACAACCTGTCTGTCAGCCCCATGCATGGGAGTGGTTACTTGGCCAGGGCAGATCTGAGGGAAGCTGATGTTTAACTAAGATAAACTGTAAAAACACCTGGCACAGTTACCCATGGCCCTGCTTAGAAACCAAAAAGGGAAGTTCCATAACTTCCTGAATATGGCTGCCATACTGCGCGATGTCTTGGTGGCTTCAAGAGATCATCAAATGGTCCAAGATATAATGTTATATAATGTAAGCAGGGAGTAAATGGATAGATGGGTTGATGGGTTGTCTGTGATTATTAGTACACATGCACATGCAGTGAATATGTTTTCTTTTTGTTCTTTTTTTTATGAAGAGTCGCTAGTTTGTGCTACAGTGAATTAATGCCATATGTTTATTTGTTAAGAGGATTTTTATTCCTGATGAGATAACTTTGCTATATTTGATTTGATCCTCTAAAACTGCATTTGCTCATAGCAGAATCTACATTTTATTTATTCATTTTGTTGCTATATTGTTCTGTTATTTTATGCTGCTCTGTCATTCTGCATGTTAACTTGCAACAGGAAATAAACCCCACACAATCCATGAATGATGGATGAATGAAGGACCTTCAATCAAAATCAAATTTTAATATGTAAGTCATTTTACTGCACGGGAGGTAAATATTAACCTAATCAATCAACTCAAGGGACTTTCCAGATGTGTTTCATATATTTCTTGGGGCTGATATAGTCTTTACACAGCATTAAGTGCTGTCCATCTTAACTTATTATGTAGTCTTGAACTTACAAACTTGAACGCTTATGCCAAGCATGTGTCGACAGAGTACTAGCAGAACACTAGCTGCTGGATATTCTTTCGACCGCTCTCACTGTTTGACGAGTTATTTAACAGGAGCAGCTGTGCAAGCACTTTGTTCCCTCAAGCTCAAGTCTTCTGCACAGGTGAAGGGCTAGCCAGCTCTGTCCTCTCACTTTACGGACTGACATGCAACATACACATTTGTGTGTGTGTGTGTGTGTGTGTGTGTGTGTGTGTGTGTACAGTGTTTGCATGACAGAGAGAGAGTGTGAGTTAATAAGTGAAAGGTGAAAGTTAAGCCACAGCGCCCAGAGCAGATTTATTTTCTCTGCAGGTCGAGGCGTGTTTCAGGCCCTTTAAAGCTCGGCATGTACACACAGGTCAAGACCAAGCAGAGCTGAAGCCTGGCACGCATACCCCCCCCCCACACACACACACACACGCACACACACAAACACACACAAACAAACCCTTCCTTTCTCCCCGATTACTTCACTTTCAACCTCTTTTTCACCCCCTCTGGCCGACTATCTGCTATTACTACTACTATCTACCATCACATTCCTTCATTTGACTTAAGTGCTGGGACTTTTATAGAAAATTTGCAGGTAAATGCTATCACACACACACACACACACACCACGACGCCCAGCATGGCTTGTCAGGACTGAGAGAGGTCAGACAGTAAGGTCTAGCTATATAGCTATATAGCTATATATAATAGCTACAGCCCTGCAGATCACATGTGATGCCAATATGCTGAATGTACAATAGCTGCTACTGTATGATGTGCAGTGTGTTTTAGTGCACTGCATCAGTGACATTATGCTTATAGTGACAGAAGCCAGACTTTCAGCACAGTGGCTCATTATGTCATTGAGTCTCAAACTCTTTTAAACAGATTTACAGTATTTCTTGTGTTTCATTTGAAGTTCCCAATATAGCTGTATAAGTACTATATAGGTGTACTGATGTGTGATGCCAGGGGTATTTAGGCTAATTTAAATTGTAAAAATAGAATTGAATTCAGGATTTTGAATGTAGTTATTAGAACAAATCTGCACCCTTAGCTCTTCCTTAAGGCACCTCACTTTGAGAAACACTGGTTTATACTGGCAGCATTGTGGACACAGTTTATGATACTTGGCCTATGAGCTATGACCTATGATGTCTGCCACCCCCCTCTCTCTCTGTTCAGTTCATTTCAGGTCAATGAAGCTTTACTTACATGATGTTTTGAGTACAGTATATAATTCATATAATAAATACATTTCTTTCAGTCATATCCCGTGGTCTTGCCCGGGGTTAAAGTATGTTTTTGGATGTTATACACTAAGAAATGGAGCTTGTCATTCAATTTTGATTCTGTATTACCATCATTCATTCATCAACACTTTTTGTTGACAGAAAATGCTGACAGAAATAGTGGACAAGATGAGTAAGTGGCTGCAAAAAATATCCACAGCTATTAAAATGGAGACAAACAATAGAGCAAAATCAACATATGGAAACTAAATAACATATAGACTAAGAGGTAACATTGGAAAAAAGACGGATGAAATTGTTAAACTATGTTAAATAAACGTGTAATGACAAAGTATCTCTATTACCTCAGGTAAACTGTGCTTGCTTTATTTTCTATATTTGTATGTGTATATGTTTTTACGTCATTCATTCTTTCATTCATTTTTTAAATCTTTTCTTTTTGTCCGATGGAACCACTTGTTATGTTATGGACAATACAAATAAATCGTATTTATAAAAGTAGTGATGGATACAAGGAATGAAACAACTAGTTAAATGAAGAAGAAGAAAGAAAATTCTGTGTTTTATTATTACATAAAAAAGTAAAGAAGACAGGAAAAATCCTTCACAAAAACAGGTCTTGCTTCATGATAAATAATTATACCCTCCAACCAAATCTGCCACATGAACAGTTTCTCTCACACACACATACACACACTCTTCAGTTTTACCCCTCTAAGTACATTAGGATTAGACTGATGTATGAAGTTCATTTGCTGTTAAACTGAACCTAAACGGTATTTAATGTCAATCCAGCTCTGAATAACTGTTGACACCAAACTCACTTGGACAAACAAATGATTTATATGATTTTTCAAAGGACTTAATGTTATGTTGAATTTCTTTGACAAGAATAGGTCTGACTTATTGCATAGGTTGACACTGAGAGGTGCACACTCTTTCAAATGAGATTTAAAGAGCAGCATTTTAATTTTGGTCACTTGGGGGCAGTGGAACAAGGTGTAAACACTTTGACAGATTATCACCATATTATTAACTTTTTTTGTTTCCACATCCAGCAGGCACGAAGCAGCATTAGCATTTATTTTCAGTTGTGTTTGTGCCCACCTGATGAATGTAAGTCCAGTATTCACTCTTATTTAGCTCTGTTTTTTTTGCTCTCCACCAACTCCTGAGGGAAATATCTGCCTCTCTAGCTGCTAAATGCTCCACTGTGTTCACCAGCTAGTCGCTAACTGTGTCTGTCTGCTGTTTGGTGCTGGGCAGGTAAAACAGCTGCCTGCTGCAGCTGGAAACAAGGTTGATTAAAGCGATGAGACTGAACTAAAACAGCTGTGGCCTGTAAAATCAAAACTGAGCTGAAAATCTGTAAAATCTCTGTAGAACTGAGGGGAACTGCAGAGTTGGCAATCAATCTCTCTGAGTTTGTCACTATGACCCCTTTCACTTTCATCCACTGTTAATATAAAAATAAGCGCAAATTTTTCTTTCGTTTTTCTGGTATTTGCCCCTATTAAGTTTAGACAAATACATCACTGCTTGTAGCTATATTATTATTATTATTATTATTATTATTATTATTATTAGTGTTATTATCATTATCCCTGGTTTGAATACAGTGCTTTAGTTTTCCATGGCCTTGTAAGCTTTTCCACCCTGACAGGAATTGGGGTCTAAAGAAAACAATGAGTGCTTGTAAGTTTTGGGGTCTTGCTAAAAGTTAACATGTTGTCAAGCCCTGAATAGCTAAACTTCCACCTTTCTATCTCAGCATGTACATTGTTGAGATATAATCTGTCTGTTCCAGGAGCTATTTTCTAATAAAATTGTGTTAACTGACTATGTTTGCCTACCAACTGAGTCTGCATCATTTAGCAATTTCTCTTTTTAAATACAACCTTCCCTCCTCATTCATATGTAACTCTAATCTAAGCCGTTTTTTACCTGAATCATCGTAGTTACTGTCACCATTTTATAAGACTTTTCTTGCAAACTGATGACATGACAGCAGGTTAGCACTTGGGGACCTCTAGAGGAATATGTGTGTACTGTAGCGTCCTCTGCAAAAGGCCTCAGGCAGTTTCTCATCTTTTGCATACAGTAAGATGCTATCTGACTTGACATGTTTACTCTTCACAGTATTAAGTGCTGCCTTTTGTCTTTTCTATTGTAGTCATTTTGAAAACAAGTCATTACACAATTAGTGATGGAATGTCAGCCTGATGTAGGGGATAAATTGCGACTTAGCAGCCAAAAGGTTAATATTGTAGTTAATCAAAGAAGTACTTAACACCTTACTGTAGAATCTTACTGAGGGCTTGTCATATGAAAAGAATGTGTGTGTGTGTGTGTGTGTGTGCTTTGATGTGAGAGAACGGGGAACAGACATGCATGCTTCTTATCTCAAACCTTGAGAAGACTAATATGTGTATGTATTGCCCATTAAAACTAAAACTAACTATTTTGCTGCATGTTTATCATGTAAGAGTCCTCTCTCCGTGTATATAGATAGGTTGATTTAGTCTTTTATTAAGAACCTGAAGTAGACAGAATGTCTCTCCAACACTGTTGTGAAATACAGATGTGAGATACAGATGTGTTGAACATGAATTCCCACATCTAAAGGGACCCACAGATGAGTCACCCCACTTGTCTCTTTTTAAGGTCAGGTAGTCAGGATTAACTGCGTTAAGGATCCTCAGTGTCTTGTGGGCACTTGCAGCTGACATGAGGCTCAGATAGGAATCCACTGTCTTTGTGTGGGTCAGCAGTGAAGCTAGTGATGGACATAGCAGCCCATGTAAAGTGTACTGAAGGCAGCTGCGATACAATCAGCGCTGAGACCCAGCCCACAGGCTAAACTGACAAATGAGACAGTGAGACTGACAGTGAGAAATAACTGTTGCCTTCATGGACAGCTGCCCCACACACACACACACACACACTCTTTGAGGCCAGTAATCTGCACTCTATCTGACATATTACTGAAGCATATCCACACACTACAGTTATTTGAACACCTATGTGCCTGAGTTAATGCCTCATTATGAACAATCAGGAGCCAGAGTTCTCCCCTCTTTTGAAAACCTCTTTGCATCAGCTATCTACATTAAGCCACACTTTGCATCACTCACTGCACACATTCAAAATCCTGCAGCACACAAAAGCCTTTAGTCACATAGAGGAGTAATGGACGTGTTGGAAGTGCCATGAAGCCTGGTGTGAAGATGTAAGTCTGGGCTTTTTCTCTGCTCTGCGTCTTACATTGCTTAGAGACTTAGCATAAAGGGCAGGGTTAGGGATGTAGTGGAGGGAGTTAACCCAGCTAAGCCACCTTTCATTTGCAGTAAAAGGTTACAAATGTATTTAGGGTTCACACAAACCTTTATGATTTAAACTTATGAAATGCAGTTTTTTGTGCCTCTATTGGCAGTTGTTTGCTTTCTTATCATCACTGACTGTGGATGGCAATTTAAAGATAGAAAAATGGGCCTGATTCCAGTAACAGGCAACTAGTTGAAGTCACTGACTGTTTAGTCACTGACAAAGTAGGTGTCATTTACTATTTTTTTAATTCCTACAAAATAAAAGACATCAAAATAAAAATAAAAAATAAAAAAGGAAAATATTCATTTAGGCACTGAAACATGCAGACGTGAGTTTCTGCTTGTGGTTTTTGTGCGTTGCCGGTCAGTGAACCTTGAAGTACATGCAGGTGTTTCCCTCCTGCACCACTAGAGAGACCAACCCAGGCCAGTTTCAGGCTCTGCATTAGCCCAAGATTGAATTCAGTCTGCAGATTTTTACAGCTGTTCACAATGCTAATTTGACGATGGTAACAACAATGTTTTTTTTTTTTTTTTGTCTTAAGTAATGGATGAAGAGGAAAATCAACTTATTTGAGATTCTTAAATGAGGAGTAAACATCCTGCAGAGCGTCTGCTTATGCTCACAAAGAGGGAAAATGCAACCAAGCTGCATTGTTGCAACCTGTTTCACAAGCTGAGCTGAACATCAAATTACTGTTTCTGACAGATTTGACCTAAGGCAGTTACATGTCACTGTCTGAACTGAAACAAACATAAACTGTCTGCAACATCACTTACAGCTTAATGGCCGATTGTAACAATCTGTCTTTGCAGTTTACATAGTTTGAACAGAATATAACATTACGATGATGGTGTAAAAGTATTTCAGAGGCTTTGTTTCCACCCTGATAGAAAGCACATTTTGGCAGAAATGTATCTTTCAAAGTCACATTTAAAGATTCCAAGTATTGGCCAAAAGTGTCAACTGCTAGACTTCCATATCCCAATCTGGTTGACCCCTAATATTATATTTTGTACTGAGTAATAAACATGTGATTAAATGAGTATCTTTCAAATTCAATTCAGTTTATTTTTTTGTGTTGTAGTAAAGACTTTCATCTGCTAACTGTCTTACAAGCCTCTTTCAAGTCTCGAAAAGAGGAAGTTAACCACAATGAAATGATTGGAAGCACAACAACTGCCTGCTGTATCAGATCCATATTCAATCTAAACACAACCTTTAATTTGCACCTGCCCCAAAAAGCTGTCAATACAGTGTATGGAAATTAGGCAAACAATCAATTTTATACAGACATGTTCAGAAAGTCTGGTTGTGATGTGTCGATTTTTGATATGAAATGATTTTTATTTGACCTGTCTGACTCTGTTGATTAGAATTAGAATTAGATGCTTCTTGTTTACGAGTTGAAATTGTAAAAACTGGTTGCCTCTGCAGGCCAACAAACATGAACAGTTGTACTGACTGCCTTGTATTTGTCTCTGGAAAAGTTCATGTTAAAATCACGTTTTTGGTGATTTTAACATGAATCTCTCAACTGATGACGTACTCAAATAACAGATAGGATTGTGACATTGAGACATTAACGCAATTAACGCAAATAAATGAGACCCTTGGCGAGACGCCTGGCAACTTGTACCGGTCTGTGCTCTGCATTTTGACTGGATGGTGCCACCAGGTCACATTTGAGGGGAAACATGTCAGATTGCTTTTTTCACCAGCGTTACTCACTGTTTTCTAAGGAAAGCAATTATCATCTGCTGCGTGGGGGGAGTGAAGAGGGGGAGGGTTGGCTGCGCTGATGTCTGAGTCACACATTAACTCAACAGTGACGATACATAACAGAAACTGGATGATGTTTTTGCTGCACAAATAAAGTTAATTACTGTGGAAAAGCAGATTGTAACAGGAGTAAAAGCGTGGCTGGATTTAGCCTGTCTGGCCTGGGGGTGTAGTAAAAAATGTCAGGGGGTCATGGTGTTACAATTAAAATGCACTCGTCTGGTCACAAGTTTTTTCATTCAGATTTTTAACACATCACAGTAACAGTTAGTTCTTCCTGGTTTGGTCCTAGCAGGTGGGTTACAGTTTCACCAGCTGCCTCTCTCTTGCAGTGGCTACATGCATGCTAGTTGACTCCCCCGTCCTTTTCTACAGCACTTTTCCAATTGGTAAAGCCTCAGTTTGTAATCACAACTTTATCATTGGTGGCCCAAAAGTTTCAAGAGTTGAAGCAAAAGCGTGCATATCATTTTACAGAGTATTTTAGCCATGGCCGAGAGCGAAACCAACTCTGGTTAAATGCACAAGGACCACTGACCAAATACCTGTGTCGAAGTCTGTGTCTCTGTTGATACAAATTTCCCCATACCTTAACCTGAATCCCCCCTTATCCCTGACCCCAACCAGTTATCTCAGCTACGTCTAGCCATTACCTAACTTAAGCGCTACTTTTCTACCGCCCTCTGATCAGAGGGCATTGTTGGATTTTGCTGTAGGTGGTGTG
The DNA here is from genome assembly GCA_008360985.2 of Macquaria ambigua. Taxonomy (NCBI): domain Eukaryota; kingdom Metazoa; phylum Chordata; class Actinopteri; order Centrarchiformes; family Percichthyidae; genus Macquaria; species Macquaria ambigua. Next base: position 155,503 of record VMKM01000269.1, on the reverse strand, counting down.
ATTTTCGACTGGCACATGAACCTTATCAAGATGTCGACTTGCCTCCATTTTTCCATCTGCGATATTTCTGCTTAATTAATGCCTGTTGTTTCTTATCAACATCTCCTGTTTATGCAGTGCATACACTGTAAGCTGGACTAATTCTCTACTCACATGCCTAAACAGGTCAGTGTTGTTTGTGCCTCAACCAGACATGGCAGCCAGACAGACACGGCTGTAGGGCTCATATCACTCCCATATTGGCTCCTCTCCACTGGTGAACTTGGAAATTCAGGATTCATTTCAAAATGGTGCTGATTATGAACAAAGTGCTTCCTGAACAAGCCCCAACATATATTAGAAAGTTATTTTCTTATCATTTCTAGCAGGAGTATCAGGTCATCTGATCTGACCTGCGTCTTCGGCATTAACAACACATTAGCAACCTTATTGAACTATTTCAAATGGCTCTCAAACTGACTTTTAGTTCTTTGTGTTTTATGCTCTCTATTGTGAGTGTTTATTGTACTTATAGGCTAATTTGTGACATTTATTCATGAGACCTGTGGAATGAGATAGCACTGAATTTAGTGAAATTTTACGTTGTGAATAAAGAGCATACCAACTAGCTTAGGTTAAAAATGATTTTTAGAAAAAATTCTCCTGTGTGCTAATTTGTGCTAAGAGTAAGATAAGAAGATTGATACCAATTGCATATCTGTGTTAAGTACAGAGGTAGGGGCAGGACAGAGTTAGCTTAACTGAGAATAAAGACTGGAAGCAGGGGGAAACAGCTAGCCTAGCTCTGCCAAAAGTGGAAGTTTAGCTATTTCTTGACGAACAACAGTTCATCCATCACCTTAGGACTTCACTGAACTATTTAACACATTAGAGAAGCTGACAGCTCAAAAGTTAATCAGTGGGCCTCTTCCAGCCCGAGGAACTAATATGTTTTCCCGACTCCTCAGCCTCAATATATGGCCTTATAGTGACCAATTAAGTAGGTCTGGAGTGAAGGCACTAAAGGACAACCTATTCTTTACTCTTTGCCACCCATCTGTCCCATGTGCTGATTCATCACAACTGTTGCAGCCACAATCTCCTCTGCAGAATACAGGTGGCACAGAGCAACCACAAGCCCCATCACATGGAGAACATGACTCAGGATGAGTTGCTGACATGGGACGAGAGCTATGATAACCTGCATCATCTACCAAGGACACCACAGCCACCAGCAGAGTCTCCGCAGTCACCCCTCTCATCCTGCATCCTCTTAACATCGTACCCCCCACATATGGATTTCTCAGACAAAATGGAGGAACTGGTGTGTGCTGGGACTAAACTCTCACTCTCTGTCTTAACCAGCCCACAAGTTCTTCCTAGAAAGCGCAGGGCACCCCTTCCCCCCTGTCCCTGTCCCCCTCCTCGTTTGAATAGATCCCTTAGGCCACTTCACCATCGTCAGCAACAGTCTTGTCCTTCATCTCCTCTGGCAGCACAGAGCACAGAATGTTCAGTGAGTGCCACTGATAGCAGAAATGGTATACAAAACTCTAATAGCAATCTGTGATATGTTCAGGGTCCCTGCTATAGTAGAGATGGTACTGACAACTGTTCTGAGAACAAGCCGGGACCCAGTATGCCCATGATGCTCTCTATTCCTGTGATGGTCTTATTTAGAAGGCCGGAGTTACTTTGTCACCATTGGCACTTGTGAATTGGATAGGGTGGATATGACTTGCGGAATCCCCCAGGGATCAGTGCTCGAACCTCTTTTGTTTAATCTCTATATGCTGCTTTGGGCCAAATTCTACAGAACAACAACATTGATTACCATAGTTATGCAGATGATACGCAGATATATATGGCTCTCGCACCTGATGATTATAGCCCAATAGACTCACTGTGTCAATGTTTAGAGCAAATAATTGGATGAGCTAAAACTTTTTACAATTAAATCAAGACAAAACAGAGATTATTGTGTTCGGCAACAAAAATAACAGAGAATCAATATTAGTAAACACCTAGATTTATGGCCTCTAAAAACCAAAGACCAAGTACGAAGTCTTGGCATTCTAATAGATTCAGACCTTACCTTGACCAGTCACATCAAAGCAATCACCAAAACAGCATTTTATCATCTTAAAAATATTGCCAGAATCAGAGGTTTGGTGTCCCAAAAAGACCAAGAGAAGCTCATCCATGCTTTTATCACCAGTAGGGTGGACTACTGTAATGGTCTCTTAACCGGACTTCCCAAAAAGACTGTCAAACAGCTGCAGCTCATTCAGAATGCTACTGCTAGAGTCTTAACCAGAACCAACAGAACAGAGCACATTACTCTGGTTTTAAAATCTTTACACTGGCTTCCAGTTAGCCACAGAATAAAAAAGAAAAGTAGTAACACAAGACACAGACTAACAGAACTGATCATGACAAAGGTCAGTGTGCACAGGTTTTGGTTCAGGTCCCGATACAAGTACAACCAAGTAAACAAGTAAACCTGGCAACCTCACAGTGGGAATGGGAACGACTTAAACAAACAAGATACAAGGTGTTAATTAGTGAACTTTACAGGTGTTGGTAGGTGCATTTTTGAACTTTTGACAGAGCCAGGCTAGCTATTTTACCCTGCTTCCAGTCTCTATGCTAAGCTAGGCTAACCATGTCTTGACCCCAGCTCTGTACTTAACACACAGACATGAGATTGATAGCAATCTTTTCATCTCACTCTCAGAAAGAAAGCAAATAAGCGTATTTCCCAAAATGTTGTATTCCTTTAAATTTGAAACGATATCATAATTAATTATTGATTTAAGTACATTTAATTGCACCTGTTATGCCTCACAATGTCTGTTAAGTTTATTTATTTCATTTAGTTATCTTGTGTTCATGTTGTCTTGCCATTTCCTTTCGTTTTATTTTGACATTCTAGTATCCCTCTCGTTTCAGGTGTATTGACTTCCTGCCCTCGTGTGTTTCCCGCTGGTCTGATTGTCTTTCCCTGCCCTTGATTGTTTCTGCCTGTTCCCCATTACCTTGTGTATTTATAGTCCTCCTCTCCCTTTGTCCTTTGCCAGTTTGTCGTTTCTCCATGTCAAGGAATCTGGTAGAACCCCCCGCTAAAGTCAAGTAATTGTTTGTTTTTTTGTATTTCTGGAGTGCCTTTTTCCCCTCACTGAGTGGTTTTTTGTTTGTCTTGCTTGCTATCAGTAGTCGTTCATTTGGGTCCTGCTCTTGAGCTCAGTCGTAACAGCACCAACTTTTATTCTGTTGTTTAAGAATGCACTCAATAGAAATTAGACACAAAGTCTAATGTCTCATTTCTCTCAGACAAACAAAAATTCTGTGTAACTTGGTTTGAGAAGGAAGTCTGTCATACACATACAAAAACATTATTTACATCAGGGGTATTTTAACTGATTTTCCTTTATTTGTCTGTTACCCATTTGAATGTATTCTTGCCATTCTCCTTAATGTTCAGTCGTCCTCATTTCTGTTTCATTTTGGTATTACTGAGGCCTTTTTCTTTCTCTTTTAGATACGTTTTATGTCTTGTAGTTATGATTCAACTTAAATAGTACCAACACTGAAACTAGATGCATGAGGGGGATTTGTGGTTAGAGAAACTGTGACCTCCCAGGGGGATTGTTAGCCATCTTCAGGCTGTTATAAAGCGCGTCAGTCAACCCGCCACTTTGATTTTCTTCAGTTTAAGTATATGATATAATCCAGATAAGCAGTATGCACTGGGAGAAATGTAAGTACTGCACACTATTGCTCTTTTATTTACATGATACACAGTAACTGTAAAATCCTCATTTCATGTAGATTGTCCTATTTTATATATAATCTAATGATATGAATAATAATTTAAAATCTGCTTTGATTCTATTGACGGAGATAAAAGAGCAGCAGAAGGTTTTTAAAATTTAAAATGAATACTGAATTGTTCAAATAGGGCTTTCACCTTTGTGCACATTATTCCGTGTCACTTAGAGGAGGTAAACACAATAATATGAACATATTATCATGTTCAATATAATGCACTCCAGTACAACAGCCTTGCAAAACATACAAATTTTGTGAAGCGTAATTGTTCCTATTTTTTATTTTTTTATTTTTTATTTTTTTGCCATGTCAGTTTAGAATATTGTAGATCAGGGGTTGTTTGTTGAGAGAGAGAGAGAGAGAGGATTGGATTCAGCTTAACTTGTTTGAATTTCCGCTGTTGTATTTTGGGCCAATCGTAATTAATTCTCAGAATTAATTTGACTGTTTGCTAATCAGAAATTGAAAAAAAAGCCCAAACTAATGGATGGCTGTGCAGAGTGCTCAGTTGACCCACCACCATAATGTACAACATGTCATTTAGAAAATTGACTTGGATGTTTGGAGATTTTTGGAACATATGACAACTTTTCCTGTTGTGAACTGCGTCAGGATCAGTACTGAAGCTGTTGTGTCGGACTCTTTTGGAAAGAGGAAGGTGGTCATTTGGAAGTTGGCTACATGTTGCTATTGGGCTGTAATCTTGATATGCAAAATGGTAGCAGGCCACCACTACAGTAAAACACTGCACAGCTGTGGAGCTTCCTCTTTTTTTGTTGGTTGAGTCCCTGTGCGTGTGCCATGGTGATTGTTTGTCTGTGTGTAATCATGTGTGATTGTTTAAAACAGAAAGAGATGAAAGACAACATCTTCTGTTCATTTGAGTTTCAGTTCAAAGATCCATACTGTAGCTTTTATTTTAAGTTTGCATTTGTGCCATTTATTTCCATGTGTTTTTTGGCACGGTGCTTCCAGCACACTTTATCACAATAAAAATCCTTTAAAAATAGATACTGACAGATAGAAAGTGCTAGATTATATTTTTCTATCCAAATATTTCCAGTAGTAACATTCAATCTTTGTAAAACACCTTCTTTGTGACAAGAGAAAAAAAAATCTAGAGTTATCTTACACCTGTTATAAAATAATCCTCTTTAGTCTTGATGGATTTTCTTGACCCCAGGCTCTATCCAAATATGTAACCAGGATGAACGAAATATAGAGTTGTTTGTCAACAGCTTCACAGAACATTTCAGTTTAAATGATCACTTATAAAGTGTGTAACTGAACCATGACCACTCTGTGTTGTTGTAAATCACTAGCCGTGATAAGCACCTCACCCGTTTGCAGCACACTCCTTGCTCTCCTTCAGTCCTTTGCCAGGAATCTTTTCAAATATTTTGTTACTGTTGGCTGTGTGACAACCGTACTTCCTGACCTCCTGCAACACTAGAGTTGCTGTCGTATATCTCTACAATGCCCGTGCCCAACATGGCACCCACTAGCCCTTCTGTGCAGTAGTTCTACAGTTAGTCAGTATTTGATCTGAACCATGATGTGAAAACCTTTCTGCACACTGTCCAATTCCAAGTAAATTGAGAAGAAGGAATGTCTTGTAGACCTAGCTTATTTACTGCACTGTTTGAGTTTGAGTAGATTTTTGGGAGTGGATGGAGTCCCCCCCCTCCCGCCATATCAGAGTTTAGGCTAACAATAGCAGCCCTGTCACTACTTAATAGAATTTGGGGAAGTTTACGCTCCAGCAAATTCAGCCAAACTTGTTGTTAAATATAGCGTCATGTTCGGCAAACATTGGTTAGTCGCCATTCTTTTGTAACGTTAAAAGTGAAACCTACTGTTTGAAAATACAAACAATAAAGCGCAAATCGAAGCAGCCAAACTAGAGTCTGATATCAGACTCTTATTTTTTTTAAATGCAGATATCTTATGTTTGTCCTTATTGTACATATAATACTCAGACTAACTAGCTCTACATTGCAATAAAAGAACAATGTTTTTCTTTATTTCCATGTCTTCTACATGGATCATCACCAGGTAAGGATGCTGACTGTTTACCTGGCACCAGTTAGCTTTAGCCTCAGTCTTTTAGCAAGACACTATGTACGTAGCTATCAAGTGCACGTTTAAGACCCTTTTACATTCCATATTAAAAATGAGAAAAAGTCAGCTGGGGACAGTGTTTTCAGCCAAGTCATGGAGGAGCCAACGCTAACTTAATGAGCTAGCTAGCTACATCTTCTGATCACAGGTGTCATTTTGGCCACTTTTGCCTGCTTTTGTCTGCCTCTGTCTAAAATCAAGCACCCATTGTTATATGAAGCGCGAAGAATCTTGAGCAATAAATCTGCTGCCATTATTGTGTTATGCATATGTGCAGTGCGAGAATAGAAAGCTTCACAGGCGCAGCAACAGTAACTAAGGGAGGCGGGGTTTATTGAACTGTCAATTGTGTTTCCAGTCCCTGTTTCTGTTAAGCATCATGGACTTGTCTGTCCATGGCACATTGTCACACCGATGTATTTGTATAGAGAGGGCCACTTAGTCTGTCTGACCTACAGAGGCAAATCAATCAGCTGCAGATAGGAATCTGGACTAGACATTGTAAGGACACCCACAGGTTAAGCAGAGGGCAGTAACAGCAGCCGTTGGGACCGCAAGTCTCCCTCCTCTGTCACTGGGAGTGATGGGGACAACAGTCCGGCGATAAAAGGTCACAGTAGCAGGCTGGTAACTGATAAACTGAACTGTAATTCTGAGCAGGAAAAGTGAAAGGAGTGCTCTCTTTGTTCTGAACAATGTGGTGAAAGTGGGCAGAGCCTGGTTGCTTATTATAGCAGAGAGAATACATATTATACACTATGTGTTCTTGTCATTTCTTCAGGAAATGTTTGCTAATGTTAAAATATTAAGCGAGACGTTGCTAAAAACATTATGTGGTAAGATGCAAGATGTGCTTTCCCCTGCTGAGGTGAGCAATATGTGGATGTGGTAAATGGTAAATTTGTAACGTATTTTATCTGATAATACTGTATTAATGTTTTTTTGTTTCAAATTCTTAAATAACTTTTACAATGTATTCAGTCCACCGGCATCCATCATTACCAGATTCCTTTCAAAATTGTTGCAATTTTGTGTCTGCCTTCCTAACTGGCAAAAACACATCTCAGAAGATCAAACTTGACGCTGCCTGTTTGGTGTTCAGGTAATTTGGGATGTTGTCAGCCAAGCATCTGACTTACGTTTATACTGCAATCCAAACAAAACTATTTTTGGATCATGTCCATACACTGCCACCAATATTTTCTGCAAATATGTTGAGGTTCAGGGAAACAGTCCAGCTTTTGAACAATAAACCAGCACAGCCGACTGTGCATTGAGTGTTAAGTTTGGGCTTTCTCATGCAGGTGGGTAGTTTTCTTGTACTACTCAATAGCTGCTCGTTAAGCTGTAGCTCCATTTGTCAGTCATCAAAACCAAGCCCAGCTAAGTAAGTTCCTGCCAGTACCAGTAAACTGACTGTGGGTGCAGTGTAAATGGACTGAAGCTGCACAATGCACAAATAAAACTAAACTGGGGGGTGGTGAACAAGTCCACCTGTCTGACTGGAGGCCTACATATGTTGCAACAGTTGAAGCACAATGTGGCACTATTTCTTGTCATAAAACCACCATATTGCCTGTGAGAACACGCCATTTCAACTGTACACCAGTACAGGCTTACCGCTGGCTTATCTGTACACCACCCCAGCAATCCTTCCCCAACAGTCAGTCAAATGACGCTCTTGTAATAATTATTAGATCACACTTGACGTAATCGCCACAGAATCCACCAAAAGAGAAATCTCCTGGACTGATGCATTATGTTTATGTCAGTTCCTGTTGGCAGAGATTTCCCACCAGTGATCACACCAAACACCAAGGCACATTTTAAATTAGCAAGTATGCGACACTCCTCTCCATGGCAGTCTGACTTTGGGATCTGGACTAACAAGAAAAGAGTTCATTTTTCATAAGAATCTTGTGCAGCTTTGCAGCAAGAGAAACTAGAACACCAGGGGGTCTCATAGTTACCTGCCAGATGGCTTGTTAGCAGAGCACTGTCAAATTACTGAACTTTTGAACCCTTTAATGTAATATAAACTGTCACTTTAGGATTGATGTGAGTGTATGTGTGTGGCATCAGGACAAGAGCGGCATTTTCATTTCAACATTGGAGGGGACATCTACCAGGTACATCTCTGCAATTATCGTTAATGGGACTGTATATATGTAATATACTGCACATAGAGTAGTAGGCCTTTAGCAACAAGTGTGACATGTATATGTTGAAGATACTTTGAATAAGATTAAAGGCCTAGTATTTGTATGTCAAAATTGCGAACTACTTTTACCATGTACCAAACACCAAATAATCTACAAAGAACTGAGTTTGCAACTTATACTAACTTATACTGTGCCAACGAACTGTATCACACACCACACTATGCATTTTTAGCCACGCTAGCGGCCTGGCTCTATGAATAGCAATGTCAGTCTGTCTGAAGGCTGGTTGGTTGGTCGGTCCACCATTTTAGTCCAGACTGTCTTAACAACTATTACATGGATTGTCATGAAATTTTGTACAGACATGCATGGTCCCCAGAGGATCAATCCTAACAACTTTAGTGATCCAGTACCTCTAGCGCCAACAGCAGATTGGCATTTTTGTTTTTTAGTGACATATCTTGATAACTGCTGGGTAGATTGTCATGGAATTTGCTACAGATATTCAAGTTCCCTAGAGGATAAATTCTACTGACTTTGGTGATTCCTCTAACTTTTCACCTTGCACCATTGTTAGGTCAAAATTTAAATATCCCCAATACTTTGGTTTATGACCTAAAACATACAATACTATAACATACAAAACTTGAGGATATATTAGCGATACCAAGCAAAGCAGTTTGTCAGTTAAAACTACCGAACAAAAGCTGTAAAATACAGTCACAGTTTATAAGAGGTTGAAATTAGATCATTTATGGCTGATCCGGGGTGAGTTTTCTGTAATACATTATTGACATAGTTGATGTAATATGAATAATCAGGCAGGTTCCAAATCAGTTCCACACTATTTCACTATTATGGAAAAAACTTAAACTATAACATGTTGCAATTATCGTACATTTGGGGATTTTAGAATTATTGATCATAGTTAATTAGTTAGAGTACATGTAAATCATTTCTTCATGTCAGTGCCACATATAGGAAGCACAGGCATTGTTTGGGTGTTGTATGACTCAATTTTCCTACTTCAATACAGTGCACAATGAGCTAAACTAAAGTTCAAATTCGGGGGAAATTGCCATTGCTCTCAATGACTTTGTAGCCTTGAGCCGTGCTGACCGATGGCACTGTCTGCAGTTTAACATGTGCAGTACTGTTGCTTTGAGTTTATTCAAAAGAGGCCCTCTCTGTCAGATCAGATTTCTCTTCATGCTTATACTTGCAGGAAGTCATTGGTTGTAAACATTTGGACCATTCAGCCTGAAGTCTCTGTCAACATGGCTGAAACCCCATGTTAATCAGTGAATTATTCAAATTAATTTAAGTACAGAAAGTCTTTATGATGGTGTTGTTGCCTGGAAAAGACAATAAACTGTTACTCTAATGAGTGCACAGGTGCACAAATCAACAGCAACCACAGCGGGTGCCACCATGGACATTACATTGCAGCTAACTACATATTACTGGAATATTTTGTTGTATTTTGTTGTGTTTTTAATGAGATTTCTTTTTAATTTTTACCCATTTTAGAATCAAACCATATCTATAATGCATTACATATCTACATAACACATGCAGAGCTGCTATAAGCCCTCATAATATATTATGATGCTTAGCAAGAACAGTTATAATAAGGTATGTATGTAATAATGTATGATCATAATAATAGTAGAAGCCCATAATCATTTTACCCATCTTGCACAAAAGTTATAAAATCTAATGAACTCTAATGATCACTATAACTACTATATGGTGATGTCACCAAATTGAGATTTAAGTCAAGAAATGATTCCATTAAACATTTATTTAGCTGTTTTGGTCAGATTCTTTTTTTCAAAGTGCGATAAAAAAAAGGAATATAAAAATGAGACTAAGAAGACTGAATGTTGTAAATATAACTTTGTATGTTATTAAATTAGTTGCATTCTTTGCAGAATTGCCTAAAACTATATATGAAGTCAGCACTTTTATATATCTTTAGCGCTCCTTCAGGACTGAGACATGAGTAGGCCTAGCTACTTGGAGTATTTTGCACAGATGTTAGATTTCCAATAAATATAATTTGAACAGTTGACAAAACAAGTTCACATATTAGTAGGCTGTTCGGAGCTTTTGATTATAATGAAGCATGTAATCTGATACACAAGTTGATCACTCTCATATCTACACAAGTAAAACACGGCCTGTTTGAATCACAACATCACTGATCCACACGTTAAATATAAACCAGTGTGTACCTGCTGTTGATGACAAACACATCTGGACTTTTCGGAGGATGATCCGAGTTTCATTCAGTCAGCTGTCTAAAACTGGGCCTCTAGTTGTTTCTAAAGGTTGTCAGGTGTTGTTGGTCAAAATGCACACACACTCACCGGACCATGCGCGCACTGTCTCTGGCTCATGGTCCTAATTGACACATGTACTTCCTTGTTCTGTGTTTAACTGAACCTTCAACATGAAGCTTAGCTGCTGGTGAAAGACAAGTACATACCGTTTGATCGTTTTCACAAAACGGGCTCTAAGACAGACTTTGTGACGTGTGTGTGTGCGCATTTGGATACAAACAGTAGCCTGACTGATCGGATAGGCAATTGGTTACTTCCAGATTGCGTCAAAGGAGCCAAGCTGACCTGATGCTGGTGCCAGAATACTTCAGATCGTATGAGTACAGGCACATCTCCATTCCCCAAATCAGCAACAATTAGTGCTTATTTTGAATTTGCTAATAACTGTTCCTTAAAAAATGTATAATTTAGTTAATCATAATAATAATAATGTATTGGTTATACATCTCCTTATATATAAGATATGATCAGATAACATGAGACCTGAACCAGACTGAGCCTCAGTATTGCAGGATGCTTTGTATGGTGGAGCAGAAGAATAGAGTGGATAGAATAGAGGATTTCCTTACGGGCTACAAATGAGTCTCCTTAAAAAGTAAATCCTGTGATGTACCTTATCGCAGATGAAGTCCACATGGTAGGTCCTGGACAGTGCACTGTCCACGTACACCCCCAGGTACTTGAATGATGATGTTTGTTTTATGGGTTGGTTGTGAATTGTTGCAATATGGGTGTCTTGTGTGGCTTGGAAGATGATCTCCTCTGTTTTGGGGATACTGAGTATGAGAGCGTTATGATCACACCACTGAACCACTTTGTTAACATGGTCCAAGTAAAGGTCTGATGCATTTAGAAAGCAGTATGTCCTGAATGCAGAGAAGTCTATTAATAGCACTCTGGCATATATATATATATATATATATATATATATATACTGTATATGTGTGTGTGTGTGTATAATTAATCTACAATTTAATGAAAACTGGGCAAACTCCATGCAGAGGAAGATCATGTGATAAGGTCAAAAGCCCAAGAAGAGCTACTAATGGACTTAAGTAACTGCTGTTTCCAAGCTCAAGAAGGAACTTCAATCTAAATATTTAGACCTTTTTATAACAGGGTTTCCCAGCCTTTTTAGGCTCATGTCACCTTAAAATGATGCAACATGTACACGCGACCCATTGTCACAGGTTTAGGACGTCATGAGCAGTTAAAAAAAGTAATTTCCTCTCCTCTAAAATGTTTTTTATTTGAATATATTTTGAGGTCTCAAAGGGTTTAATCCTGTATTTAACAACAAAACGGAAAGGAATTATTTTATTATAGAAAAGTCAGAAAAACAAACCTAATTAGAAGAAATAGTAATATTGCAATTCTCTCCTGTCTTGTTAATGATCTTGTCAGCCCTCAGATTTATTTTGTCAACCCTTTGGGTTTGGGGACCACTGTTTTAGAGCATAAGAAAGTGTCCAAAAAACCTCACTGTATTGTAGCAGCAGGTTTGGGCCATAGTCAAGGTAAAAAAAAGTATCCATAGAAGATCCTTTCTCACAGCCAGTTGATATTTTCCATTGCTTATTTCTTATTTTAATGGCAGATGTTTAAAAGGATACATATCACAATAATATACTGAATATTTATTGTCAAGATTTATATCAGCCTATGCTCATACTAACTGTCATATCTTATTTCAAACTCACTTACTTCAGCGTCAGTATTCACAGTCAGAACACATTCATCTTAGTGAGCCTAGTGAGTTGAACTCTGTGAACTCATCATGTTCATCACAGAGACTGCCTCAAGACAGCTGAAGGGAAATGAGGTCATGTGTATCCATCTCTCTTTCTTTCTCTGGTTCTGGCCTTTTTAGCGCCACCATCAGCACTTGCCAGGTCCAGACCGTACCAAGGTGTTCGAGTCAGAGATCCAGTCAAAGAGCTGCTGAGGAGGAAGAGAAGTCTGGAGCCACACAGCACCAAGACAGCGCCCCCTGCTGCGGTGAGGACAACGTGGCACATGCCATTAACATGCATTTTATCATGCACTTTGGATGAGTAATATATTTTGTGATGAGTTGCACAGTATGGTGTTTTACTCAAGGTTGTGACATTTAAAATCAGGTGTACATTTACGTAAAACTTGTATATGATCTGATGATTTGGGAATGTATGTTGGCCCTCCACCCTTTCCAAATAAAATCACTTTCCAAAGAGTCATGCAAACACTGAAACCACATTCTTCCCTGTACCTTTATCATAGCATCATTACTCATTAAACAAATAAGAAGCACAGGATTTGCTGCAGCAGCAGTTGCAGTATGGAGCAAGGATTGCTCAGGATTATGTGCTGTCGGACTAATCAAACATTTCATACCTGTGCTTTGTGAGATGTTCAGATATTGAAAAAAAAAACAAAAAAAAGCAGAGCAAAGGAGCAGAACAACTTTTAAATGTATTTGTCTGAAAAACAAAACCACAAACATGTCTTGTAAGGACTCTGATAGTGATAGATAGATAGCTAGGTTTTTAACTTTTTTTGGGGGGGCTGTTATTTTAGAATAGTTTCTATGACAAACACAAGCACAGTTTTGCCAGTTTTTTCTTTGATGTCCTGTCCGTGGGGCCATGAGGATGTGAGCAGTTAGGACCCAGGGCCTATCCCAGCGCGAACAGGGGATTTTGACCTTATATAATCCAGGTGTTTTTCCATGACAGTTACAGCCATTCCCTGCATGGCTCCAGGGCTGGGCACACAGCCCTATGCAAACTAACTTGCAGCCTTGCCAAAGAGCCCTCCCACTTGCTATTTATTACACCTACCAGACCAGGAGAAGACAGACACAACATGTGCACACACAGGCACACACAAACTCCCCTCATATGCCCCCTTAGATAAGAGAGAAAAACACATTAAGCATCACTTGATACTAGGTGTAGTTGTATTTTATCTTCCAGTAGGTTGCAAAATGTAATTGATAATACTCATCTTTCACTGTGAGAGCATTTCTGTGGAACATGAAAATTACTTTTAAAACTCACATGAGATATCATTCAAGGGTTTAACCCTAAGAATTCATTTCTCTTGTGTACTTTTGACCTTTGAGTGTGCCTCTCTAGGTTTAAATGTCCATGTTTTTAAATCAATCCAATGTACTTAATAACTATAATACTATGTTCACATTCATCCTGCCATATTAAAGAAATAGTTGGATATTTTGTAAAAATATGTCTTTTCTCTTCCTTCTCAAGAGTTAGATGAAAAAATGAGCACTACCTCCGTGTGTGTAAAAAAACAAACGTAAAAAAAAGTGGTGGTTTTCAGCGGGGTTACATGCTGGAACTATTTCTTTAAAAACTATTTTAAAAAACAATCAATACAATTCACTGAAGCTATTACTGTATGTGCAATGCTATATTAGGTATATCTAGTAAAGGGTGAGTTCAGCCAAATTAAAAATAAAAATGTCCACCAAACTCTAGTGGTGTAATGCAGATTGTTTTGGTTGGCAATATGGCCCTGTTATTCTGGATAATCCACAAACCTCGCTTTTGACAGTTTTTACAGGAACCTGTGAATCACAGCCCTTGTGACACCACAGTTTTTTCACTTAGGTTTGTGTACGGATTAAACAAACGACATATAACATGTTAATTAGCAAGCTTTAAAGGCGCTGGCAGGCAGATTTTTTTTTTAACTTTTATACAGAGCCAAGCTGTCTGTTTCCCCCCGTTTCAATCTTTATGCTAAGCTAAGCTAATTAGCTTCATATTTAGCGTACAAACAGGAGAGTGCTATCAGTCTTCTCATCTAACTATCGCTGGCAAAAAAGCAAATATTTCCAAAAATGTCTAACAATTCCTTTAAAAACAATTTAAAAAATACATTAGCGCCCTCTCCTGTGCAATGCTAATATGTATAGCTATTAAAGGGTCACCCAAATTATTAAAAAACACATTTTCTTACGCATTTGGTATAATGGCATGCAGATAGTTTTGGTTATATTGGCCCAGGTTTGAGATATGGCCCTGTTGCTCTGGATGATCCACAGTTTTCGCTGGAGCTGCTTTCTGCTGAAGAAATAGTCCCCATGAAAACTATTAACAGTGAGGTCTTTGGATTATCCAGAGTAATGGTCACGCTAATTCTGGAAAAAGATGTTGCTGTTGAATATTTTAATTGTCATTTCTCATTGCTGTGAGCACCACAAACAAGAGTAATTGTATTGGAGTGAAGGCAGAAATCTCAGAAACACACATCTCATAACCAGGACAAATAATCAGCATGGCCATGCTACTGTTTGGGGTGAACTGGCCGTTTAATGTCTGACAGTTTCCCACTTTAAATCAGAAGGCAGGTCTTATATTTGCAGATTTGCTGAGCCTGCATGATGTGAAGGGCAGCAGGCTGACATAATGTACATGGGATTATTGTTTAAACAGAGAGCTTTGGTTCGAGATCCTTGTATTTGCCACAGTGCCTTGTTAAAGTGTACTTTACAGTTCAACACACCCAGTCAGCACTTACCTTTCAACAATCAGTATCATGTTTATTGATGTTATTAAAACTGAACTCCTTTTTCAAGGAGAGATTATTTGCACATGGTTCTGCACGATGGACAGTGGTGGAGTTTAACTAAGGACATTTATTCAAGTACTGTGCTTAAGTACAAATTTGAGGTACTTGAGTATTTCCATTTTATGTTACTTTCTACTTCTATTCGACTACATCTCAGAGGGAAATATTGTACTTTTTACTCCATCTTTGTCTGACAGCTGTAGGTACTTGTCACATTGCTGATAAAGATTTAACATATGATACGCTACAGTGAGGAACTACAATATTAAAATGCTCTCACATGCATTTGTTAGTGACAAAATCTGAATAATAGAATATACTATAATATGACTTTACTTTTGATACTCTAAGTACATTTTGCTGATATTACTTCTGTACCTTTACTTAAGTAAATCATTTTTTAGCAACTACTGTGAGAATCTGCCTTTACTCTGAATTTAAACAAATCAAATTATTTCCTGACTTCCAAATCTACTTCCATCTGTGGGTGACTCCACCCCCTCTCATTGAACAACCTCTACTGGCATAAGACAAGTGTGTCCATTGTGCCTTCAGGGAATCTGATATTCATTTATGCAATCTGATCAATTATTAAGTTGCAACATGGAGGTTTCCAGTAAATTGTGGTTTGTGGAAGACATTTATCCATTGTTTTTGCGCCTTGTTGAGATGTAACCTCTAATCTTGTGGATCACAGACATGTAATTAAGAATATCTGTTTCCAATGGGAAACATGATACATGCAGTATAGCAGTAAATAACCAACCTATGCATGAGTTGGACAGTAATAACCAGCTCTGTCCAACAGAGGAGAGAATGACAAGCTTTAACTTGTGTTTTATGTATTCGGCCTGGCTTTTACAAAATGGTCTATTTTCTTGTATCTGAAGAAACAGATCAATTTATTTTTTAAATATTTTACCATGCTCACAAAATTCAGCTTTAGCTTCACATGAATCTATTAAGAAAGCTGATTTTGCGCAAAACAGACTCTTCAAGACCATACTTGTATGTGAATACACTAACAAATTCTGGCTTTTATCTCTAACACACACACACACACACACTCTCACTCTCTCTCTCTCTCTCTCTCTCACATTATAATCTTGACTCAGCTGCTGCTCACACCTGGACTTGATCGGTACAAGTGTAAATACTGCATATTTATATATCAACATCACAGTGTGACTGCTGTGGTTCTACAGCAGCAACATATGATTATGGTTCTACTGCAAATAACTGACATGTTTAACTCACTTTTCTAAGTGTTGTAATCTGTTTTTTTTAGGATGTGGTCGCACACAGCAACCAGACATCATACACACAAGGTATCATCCATTTATTCATCATCATTCATTTCTAACAGCTGCGAGTTACCAGACACATTTACCAAATTGATTCCTATAAGGAAGACTTGCGCTCAAACCTCTCTTTGAAATTAAGGCATCTTTGGCTCTGATGTTGCTGAGCCGTCGACTGCAGTCAGTGATGGAGGGCTGCAGTGTGCAGGATGGAAAGCTGCACCCCTTGTCACCAGCACTGGCCTGCAACCTGCTGTGATGCCCTGGTCTTCATCTGACTACAACCAGCAGGAGCGTTCAGCTCAGACTCTGGCCTACTCAGCCACCCCCACCCTCACTGCTGATGTGTACATGCAGACGCTGTGTCCCAGCTACACCATGCTGACCTACACACACGCACCACTGCTCACTAACTTTGGGGTGAGTAGGAGTCAACTCGGTGTGTGAACAAAAGTATGCTTAAAGTTTTACCGGATACGGTTTTTGCCCTGAGTTCAGTCTCCCAGGTAGACCTTTGTGCCAGCTTGCATACAAATTCCACCTTGGCAGATCCCAACCTATTCCTAACCTTAAAGTCACACTCCACTCTGAACCTAGTTTCTAATTTTTTAGTATCAAACACCTCCAGTAAGCTTAAAAAGGTTAATTAAGTGGTAGTTTCACCCCTCACAGAGAACAGCAGATATAGTCAGCTTGGCTTCAGTTCCAATGGATTCCAATGTTGACAAGTTTTCATAACTACAAAACTACCAATAAAAGAAACTTTTCACCAAAATATGACAAAATATTTGCAGCTTGCACAGTGATCAACTAGCATATATAGCTTACCACACAAGCTACAGACAGAGGCAGTGCATTTAGCCAAATGGTGGCTAAATAGTGAGCAGAAAGACAGTTTGTAACCAGTGTTGGGGAATAGCCATGCTATAAGTAGCGATGCTGGTTGTTTAACTACATTTCCCAGCAGCTTCTGAGTTGCCTAGCTACTCTCATAATCATGTAACATTTCCAGTAACAAGCTATTTTATACACTGAGTAGCGGAGATGCAAGACCGAATGCTACGATGCTACATTTTATTTTCTCTTGAAGCAAAAAAAGCTCAGAAATGATTGCGCTGCACCCTGCAGTCTGTTGGTCCACCACAGGAATCAAGGAATAAAAAAGACTATGGGTGCGAGCCTAGGGTGGGAATGGAATGACCTGGAAGTATCTATGTGGCAGCCATGATAAGAGCTGGTGGAATTCTCTAAATGCTAAGGAATGGTGCTTCAGTGCTTCTCCGTCCCACAATTCCTGCAACATTTAAAGTGACCACAGCAGACCCACGTCAATAACATCCACCGTCGCATTATTACGTAGCCTAGCGTAAGTGCAGTGGGATTCTCTTTTCCTGAGTTCTTATGAATTCTCTTCACATCTTTCCTCGACCTCATGACGTTTTCCATCAAGGTCAAAGAAGAGTGTTTAGGAAAAGACATAGGAAGTCATTTTTTTATTATTTGACCGCAGCCAAAATCTCTAAACTGTCCATTGTGAGTCTAACGTTATAGGAGTGCAATGTTAAATCTGTGGAATACTCTTTATACACTAATGGTTAGACAGTATGGAGCTGGGAAGAGAGCTGGGAATGATAATGAGTTGAATACACACCCAGCAGTTGCTCAGCTGGTCAGGAGCCTCAGTCCCTCTCACTCTCTGCTCCATTCTGTCAACATCCTATTGCAGGTACAGCCAACCAGAAAGGCACTAAGAGGCAAAAAGAAAGGTGTTACTGCCTCACATCACATCACATCACGACATAGCCAATTAACTGAATGATTCTGACATTAAACAGTCATTTAACTGACACAGAGAGAGCACTGACCTAAAGGATTTGATTGGTAGAGCTTGTTGAGATCATATGGCCTAGGAGCAGCCTTGTTAATTTCATGAACTTCTGATGATGTGATGTGTAGTTTGTACTGTGTAAGTGTAACATATGCTTCTTGCATGTGTTGCAACTGTAATCAAGAGTAGATAGACCCTGGTTACATAAGCAGAAACAATGTCACCCTATACAAGACAGACTTTTGCAGTTTTCAGCAAATGTTTGTGCCTTTGTTAGTTTTAGTTCCTTTGTGATCAACATTAACATTTTAGTCATATTTGTTGTTTCAGACCATACCTGTGGCCCCAACACCAGCCTCCCTCCCTCAGATGGAGCTCCAAGACTCAGGGTTGACCTACCTCCCCTGGGCTCAGCCCCTCACCACCATATCTACCATGCCCAACCCGGGGGTCCAGTTTGCCCCCGGCTCTGCAGCCCTGCCAGGGTCACCTCTGGTTCACATGCCCTTGTCCATGTCTTTGACCACCATGATCCCTCAGCTGGAGGCTCAGGGCGTAGATACTCAGCCGCAGATACTGGACGTCCCGCAGCGTTCAGACCATCAGCTGGACCCTGAACCACAAGGCCAGTCTCTGGATGAAGATGCGGGGGTAGAGCCAGAATCACAGAGCCTCCTGGATAAACTTCTGGAGGATCAAAAGGATGATGGAGAAGAGGAGGACAAAGACTCGTACAGCAGCTCCCTCTTCATTCCAAATGTCTGAAAATATGAGTGTTCTTCTGTCCGTAGAGAGCAGTATTTTTTCTGTTTGTTTCTCAGGGGCCACCATTAAAGGATAATTTGACTTTATTACAACTTGGGTCTTAATTTTGTAGCTGTGTAGCTTTGTAGCCATAATTTATATTGATTATCATAGCACTGTACTCACCAAATTAATTTCTGAGATCGATGCTGGATCTCAGCACTTTCCCTGGTTGTGGGTAACTCCCCCAAAATTCCAGGCACTCATGGGTCCTGAACGCCCACAGTTTGTCTGTGTGACAATTTTGTTAATTACAAATGTATTTAGTAATATGCATCACCAAAGTACAAAAAAACCCTGAACCTTGTAATACTGGTTCGGTTTCTGGTACTGAGATCTGGGAACATGGCCACATGAAGTCCAATGAGGTGAAAAACAAGTCGTAAAAAAGCAGTTAACCAAATGATCGAAACCAGTTTAATTGGTGGTCACCCAAGATGTCAGTAATAATGCCTCATTGCGCAGGAAAACTGTGTGTGTGCAAACAGCAAGCACACTAGGACAAAGGTGAACATTTAAACATTTAATAAATGGTTTATAACACCCTATAATGTAGTTATAAGGACATATTTAAGTGTGTATTGTGTATATATGCACAGTATTTGTCAACATTTATAACTTCTACTGTGTAGACATATTTTATATTGTTAAAACTGTTTTAATATATTGTCATTCATTATCTGTTTATCCAGCAGCCTCCACTTATGGCTGTCCACAGGAGGAGTTATAGCTGTTCACAAATACACTCATATCTACTCACGAGTACATTATATTGTGTTATAAACCATTTGTTAAAGGTTTATCAGCTTATAAATACTAAATGGGGGGAGGGGGTAATTTAGTTAGTACACAACCAATAAGAATGATGGCCAAAACTACTAAAAATAAGACCTGAGTTGTAATGAACCAAAATGAGCTTTAATGTTATTAGTTACACCTGTTACTTTTACATTTTTCCAGCAATGACAGCCAAAATACCTTCTACTATTATTGTTCTTTTTTTGTTCTTTTTCTATACATAAAAGATGTAGCTGAGGGAAAAGCCACCTGCTCTTTCTTATTTTGCAGAAGGCAGTTTAGTATTATTTTATGCTAACATGTTGCCATGGAAGGTACATTTCTGCTGTAAATCATATCAAACTGATGGGCCTTTTGGATGTTTTAAGACTGCTTTGAAATGACTGCGCAAGATATTAATGCTTTACTTAACCTTTATTTGATTTATATTCATGTTAGCAGCTGTTTCCTTTTTGCCGCAAAAAACTGTCATTGAAAAACTGGAAAAAGACGCTGTTGTCCCAGTCAGCAGGAGTTATGTCAGTTTCCTGACACACATTTACCATTAAGTGCTGTCCATCTCCTCATATATAGCCTTGAGGTGTTTGCCTTAATCGGTCATTAATGCTGTCGCAGTTAACAAAAGCCTGGAGAATCGTCATGTGTCCTGCACTGCTGGTTTAGTTTGTTACTAGCTGATGATTTGTAGCAAACCAGACGAAGAACTGGGCTCATGCTTGTGGGAGCAAGTCGACAAAGAGGAACAAAGACTAAGTAGTAAGTTAGGTACTGACTGTCAGTATCTGTCTGTACCATCCGAGATATTGTACAGCATAACAACATGGAGTTTTGAAATGGAAGGAGGAGGTTTTGACAAAAACTTTGTGTTTGAAAACAGAGCATGGATTTGGGAGTGCTATTTGAGTCCAGCAAGAATGTATTAAAAAGTATGCAGAGGTACTAAGTGAAAACTAGCGAACCACACAAATCTGGAGCTCATGTTTTATTCAACCGTTTATCTAAGATGGTGCGGGGTTGATATGATGACTGTACAGAGGAGCGCCGTTGAGGCATTTTCTAAAACAACCAAGATGGCTGCCGCTGATGTGGAACGTTCTGAATCCGCTATCACGTCAGTATTAAATGAACTGGACAGTATATTCAAAAACACTCATTCACAGACATATTTATGCTACACCATCACAGCTCATACTCTGATTGGTTGTAGGTCTATCCAATTGCGTCCAGAGGCATTTTGGTCTGCGCCCGTTGATAAAGCCCTTTGGAAATCGAAAATTAAGTGAGAGGTTCCAGACTAATTCACATTTGCAAACTGGTCTGGCGATGTCAGGCTAAGTGAAAACTGTGTTGTAAGAAACAACAATCTGAAAAGTTCAGCCTTCACTAGGGTGTCAAAGCCAGTGAAGACAGTTAGTCTTTAAATTGACTTTAAACTGAAAGTGAGTCAGGCAAGATCATGTCAAAATGCACCCGTCTTATCAGTATAAATAACAATTGGAGTTCCAACAGAAAAACCTCTCCCACCCCTGATGAATAAGACATGAATAAGAGTGACATTGCAACACACAGCACATGATATGTTAACAGAGATGCAGCAGTGCCATACCTGGTGGAGAGGGATAAAGCAGGAATGTTTAGTGAATCGTAAATCAGTACATATGATAAAGATAAGTTACTCAAGACAAATAAATGACTATGAAAAAAATGAAAAAGATGAATGAATGATCTCATCTTCTTAGTGTTTGGTATGAAGTATCGTGTCGATTGTTTTCTTGGCATTGAACTTGCAGTTATATCTTTCTGCCATTTGGAGCCGCCAATATGCTAACCCACCTGATGCAGCTTTAAACTTCAGGGAATGTTTCTGCCTAAATTGACCTATTTTAGGGTGTTGTGAACAACAGCAGAAATATGCAAGGTAGTTAAACATTTCTAAAATCCGAGACATTTAATTTTATGTGTGTGTATAGAACCACCTTACACTGTGCTGCAGGAAGAGGACTTTGCCCCAGTGCTCGTGCTTGCTCTTGGTAGTGAAGGCCTCTGAGTGTCAGGGGGTTTCCCTCAGGGGAAACTGACATCAGGGTGCAACTCATCTGTCTAATCCCACACCTGGAAACACCTGAGATCGTATCGCAGGGGAGAATCATGTGAAGAGAAGTTGGCTTGAAAACTGAAGGTTTTCGGAGGTTTCGGCTGACAAGATCATGTTAACGTTCAGTGCAGCTGCTCAAAGTTGCAGGAAATGTTCAAGTGTCATGGCAGCGTGTGAAATATCTTTAAATCAAACCTCAGCGTGGTTTTAGGAGATATCATTTGTTAATGTGCACAGCCTTTGCTCATATAAACTTCTATATCTCTTCTATCATCACCCATCTGCTCTCTTTGATTATTGGTAAATGATTTATCTGATGACCGTTAGCATGTGTTGTTCTTAGAGTCTTTTCTGCCAGTTTATGGCAAAACTGAACTTCAGCTCCCGTGTGGCTCAAAGAAGGGACAGTTGGTCCTCTGCTGCCTTGCTGACTGACACATTGTATGTTCACATGTCCTTAGGGTGCTTCAGCAGCTACGAGAAAAATTCAGTAAACGTGTTGAAAGGTAATGTCATGTGTGACCCTTTGCTTATAACTGCCTGTAGGTTCTCAGTACAGTCTTTCTCCTCCTTTTAGTGCATCAGCCTGACAGTTTCTTTTATGTCAAAGGCGGAGTCAGGGCCATAGAGGCTAATGAGAGCCGCATGTGTTGAATGACAGAGAGTACCTTTAAAGCATTCCATCTTTGGGCCAAGAGGTGTTGCAGAAACATGCCTGTGAAGCACCTTTGATAGCCCACGGGGGCGGGACACATGAAGCCCTAACCAAGGCTTATCATGGAAAGGTTGTGCCCCAGGGTCTCAGAAATCTGGCACCCCAAGGAGGCTGAGAATACACATTTTACAATTCATCCCAATTAGAGTACTTTTATATTCATTCTGCTGTCACACAGCAGTTGTTGCTATCACAAACTTACATCTTAGTACCACTTTCCAGTAATCCACCCTTTATAAAGGGTTTATAAGCTGTAACTAATGTCTTTATTAATTGTTAATAAATTATTTACTAATGCTTTATAGATCAGTTATGAGTTATTAGTAAGAACACGCGTTTATCCTTTCTATTTGAAAATAATGCAGTTATAAATGGGTTTTTCACTTTCTTAAAAGCCATCAAGTCAACAGTTACAGTATACTGTACATGTTAGTAAGTAATTTATAAAGGGGTTTTAATTGGTCAAGTCTGCAGTTATGCATGTTAATAATTTCTTAATAAATAGATTTTGGACCAGGTAAGTGATCAAACAGTCCAACCAGTCAAAGGAATTAAAAACTATAAAGCATTAGTTAATGATGTATTTGCCATTAATAAAGATATTAGTTACATCTTATAAACCCTGTATAGAGGTTGCCTTATAAGAAAATTGGAACTGCAAACTTTTTTAATTGACTGAGCCTTTTTTGAATAATATGAGCTTTTCAAGGTAGCTGATATTTAAAGCTGCCAGTGGGCAAATAGCTTTTGCGAATGTTCAGTATTGACAAATTTTATCATTTGCATGAACATTTTTTGGATGAATCATGCAGTGAAATAATTATGGACTTTGTAATTCAGTGAGGTCAGTGTCAGGCTTTTCTCAGTGAGGTTTTTCATGTGCCCTACTGGCTGCAATAAAGTGTAGATGGAACGGAGGAACTGAAAATAAGGAGCTGTTGGGCCCCTATTAACCCCCCATTTTTACCTCAATTAGCTTGTGTTCAATCAAATTAAACACTCATTTAGGAATATGCACCATATACAGTAAGTATAACATCAGATGAAATGTTAAAGGTCTCAAAGCTAAAGGGCATCAACATATTCCCATCCCAAACAAAGTCACAATTATTATTAAATAATTATTAAAATTATGACCAATTGCCAAGCAGTGAACCTGGGGCTTTTAAGGGTCAGGGGCCTGGGGAAGTTAGTTGCCTGCTTTGCCCAGTTGGTAATCCAGCCATTATTGTCTTACGCATCTTAAAAGTCTGAGTACACAATCATACCGGAGAACTGTGTCAGGTTGCCATAGAGATCAAATTTATGGCAGTGAGTCACAGTGTGAGACTGTAAAACAGTGTGACTCACTTTGTCAACACTCCACTTTCTCCCCTTAAATGACAAAGAGTCTATTTTCTTTCTTAAGTGGCTGAAGTGGCCTTTTAATATTTTAACTCCTGTGCTACTGTGCTATCAAATCAGTGTCAAACACGTTTTTGCACTTCATCTTTACAGGATGTAACCCAATGTTTTATTGGTTCTTTTACGAACTTTGTGGCACCAGCGCTTCAGTTAAATTTATTGGTGATGTAGACAGACATGTCAGTGGATAAAAGTGTCTGACTGGTTGTAGGTGATGAGGGGGGAAAACCCAGACAACAACATTTGCCAAGAGAGATCCGTGTGTGTTTGTGTGCATGTGTGTGTCTGTGTGAGACAGAAAGGCAGTGACACCCCGCCAAACTGGCATTTAGCAATTTAGCAGGAAACATGTTTGCATCTATCTATCTATCTATCTATCTATCTATCTAGTTAGATAGTTTGACATTTTGGGAAATATGCTAATTCACTTTTTTACCAAGAGGAAGCTGAGAAGATTGATATATCACTCTCATATCTGTCTGTTAAATATTAAGCTACAGCCAGCAGTCGGTTAGCTTAGCTTAGCATAAGGACTGGAAACAGGGGGAAACTGCTAGCCTAGCTTTGTACAAAGGTAAAAAAAAAAAGGTTTTTCTATAGAAAAACTGTTTCACAGGGTTTATATGCCGGGCTAACCCCCCATCACCACCACACACACACACACACACACACACCACAGTGACAACAGAGTCTGTAACCAAAACTAGAGACAAAGCACAGGGGGGCTTCAAAGTTCTGCACATTTTGTACAGAAACCGTGATGATCAGATGGTTTTCATCTGTGAAGAAAAACAACCTTTTGCAGGAGGCTCAACATAAACAGCAGTTGTGGTACTGGAACCAGTGCAGTCATGCTGAGGCCTGTTCTTCCTGCTCAGCTCTCAGAGAACACTTAATGTGAAGGTTATCCTTCCAAGACACCACATATCAAGATAGCAGACTACAACTAAAAAGGGGAGGAGGTCCAAAGGAGCCTGCATATTATTGTTTTCTCACATTTTGTCATTTTTTCAACTGTTCTCACATGTTATCTCTACAGTTATCTAATAAGAGGGGCAATGCAGGTAGAAGGTAATGCCAGGAATGTTGTGGATAGCTAAGGAAAGGGGTTAACGATTTCCCTCCCTCTGGTGTTATTTAGATTAATCTATGTATATGTAGCCTTTTCCTGGGATGTTCCATACAAATGTCTACAGATGGTGCTCCTCTTTCTGTCTGTTCTGTCATGGCGGCTATCACTGATCAGGCCAGGTAAGTAAATAAACCAGCAACTTGAAAAGCATCACTTCCTTTGCAGAGGGTTGCTCCTTGGAAAGAGCTACCAGACACCAAACAGAAAAAACAAAAGAGCTTTGATGAACTGAATACAGATTGAATCACTTCTTTCTGCAGCAATTTATTTATATGAAAACTATGACTTTAATAGTGTTGACTAACCTATTTCACAAACAGAAACACAGTACTATCGCACATCAGGTGTGTTCACCCTCCACTTACCCTCTGTTTGATGTGTAAATAGGATTTTCCTGTCACTTTCGCAGTGCGGCTGCACAGTGTGTGACCTGCCAACCTAGTGTTTCTGTTATCAGGCCTGGGTGTGTGTTGGGGTTTTGTGCAGAAAACATGAATGAATGTAAACACCCTCTGATATGAATACACACAGCTGAAGGGCTCACTTATCAGTTGTTGCGAAATACAGAGTAATTTACACTGTTCAACCCCCCAATTCTCCAGGCCTGATAACATTTTATTTAGGTTGCCAAAGTTTAATGCTGCACTGACATGAGGAATGTTTCTTAACCAACAACTGGAGGATAGTTGTTACCTGGCACCCATTTTTGGGATTCAATAGAAAAGCATTGATCCTGTTGCTTAAATATTAACAAGGACACAAGCAGCTAGGATTTGATTCAATCATAAAACTTCAAACAAGTCTCATAAAGGTGTACAGCAGTACAGTGTCGCTTTCCCATGAACAGCATCGAGTTTGATTAGGAGCATTGTGTATTGCTCCTAATCAAACTGGTATTGTGCTCTGCAATTACATTTATACGGTTTGAGCCTCACGGTGATTCAGCTGGTTAAACTGAGACCTTTGTCATAAGTCATCTTCCTCCCTACTGTACAATATGTACAATCAAAACTTGTGTGACTGTGTGACTACACATTTTTAATATTTGTAATGTCTTATTTTTCAATGGGCAAGTCAATTTTTAACACAAACTGTTTTTTAAAGATGTTATGATAATTACTATACCCATTACATCTTGGTTAACCTAATAAGAGAACTCTAGTGATTTAGCATTGCATGCCTACAAAACTGTCAGACTCACAAATTAGTTGAATAGTTAAAATAAAAAAGTTATTTAAAAAAAAAATAAAAATAGTATCAAAATCAATGCAGCAGAACCAGAGATATTGTCTTTTTTATTCCACACGTTCTTCTTCCTTGTCAAAACCTGGTCACTACATTACCCACAATGCAACTCGACCACCGACAGTCCAGTCCGAGTTTAAGTTATGTTATGCTAGTAGTGGCTAATGTAGCATTATGCCTCAAGCAGAGATGAGGAGCGGGCTACAGAGGTCCGGTTAGCTCACTCCTTTCTAACGCCACACCCCCAGATTTTATTTTATTTGTTTGCATTATGCATACGTTATGTATTTTAGTTGGAATATTTCCACAATCTTATTTTGGACCGTTGTGTTCCAATAATTATTATTTCATTCTCACTAACAATATTATTATAGTAATATCATTGTACATGATTTAACATGAGTTATTTAAGTTTCCAGTTCTTGTCCTTTTGCGTCAGGGTAATTTTAGTTTGCTGGTGTTGTAAAGGGAACAGTAGTATAACAGTAGAGTGGGGAGTCTAGGAAGGAAGTTAGTTGATTAAATATTATATAAAGAGAAACTCTAGCCCACTCATTACCCACAGCCCAGAGAGACTACAGTACACTACACATTAAGAATTCAGAGTTACAATACAGTAGTGCTACAGTACGATAAGTTATTCCACTCATTCTCATGACTTACGATTGAGTGGGTAATTTATATGAGTGCTTCACCTAAATGCCTGAATGCTTAACACTCCATATAAGTGACTAAATGCTGGCTCTGGTGAAAAAAGGCATTTTGCTGCATTTTGACAAAACAATCTCAACTCAGTGACCACTTACTAGTTTTTTTTTTGGAGCTTTCAATAAGTGGTCTTCATCACCAGGTGGAGTTTTCTCAGTTGTCATGGAGATGGATTAAAGCTCAGTGGCTGTTACGATTTCATCCACAGCACTTTTAGGACTTCTTTTAAGCATCAAAGTTCATTTCTGACCTCTTCTAATATTTTTCTGCTTTAAGAAGGTTGCTACATTTTTTTTTTGACTGATTCATTTATTTTCATTGCATTTTGACAAGTTAGCACAGTACCTGTGTTGGCCCTAGGCTGCTGCACATTACTAATACATACATACACACACACACACACACACACACACACACACACAGACATCTTCTGCACATTGATAACCAAGTGAACAATGGTCTCTTGTAAATTTGCCTGTAAATGACGAAATGTTCTTCTAAAAACACTAAGAGAAAAACAATTGTCATAAAAAAAGATTGTTGTCTTTGTCGGCATGCTGAAATGTCAATACCAGCAAATAAAAGCTGATTAAAGAGCTCTGCTGAGGCCTGAGTGTGGGCGTTTCTTCACAATGGTCAGGTGCTGCCAAGCCTCTGCAGGGGGATTTCCACAAGTGCTGGTTCAACAGGAGCACGAGAGGATCTCGCCAACAGGATCTACACTCTGTTCACACACACACACACACACACACACACACACACACACACACACATATACACACACAATCCCATAGTGTTTAACTTTGTCACACTGCATCCAGTTTTAGGAATGAGAGCTAGGTGTGAAGTGCAGCCAGGAAGGAAAACATAAAACCCTCTTTAGATTTCAGATTTTCTGTTTGTTCGTTCTGTTTACTGTGACATGGGTTATATACTTGGAACACTTGTGCAATACTGGGAACATCTTTGGCACAGATATTAGTATCCGGCACCAGGGGTCAACTACACACTTGAGATAGTTGAAGATACTAATCACGGTTCACTTTTCATAACTTCAAAACTTGACTCAACTTGGCATTTTAATGATATACACCAGAGGAGAAATATTTTACATACTTGTGCTGCTTCTTTATCTATCTGATAAAGAGCCAGGATATTGAGCAAGAGCCCAATGCTAAGTTTCAGAGTAAAACATGCCAAGAGAAGAGTTGGCTTTAAGTAAACAGTAAATGGTCTGTGCTAGTGACTGTATGAAAATTATTGCATCTGTGAGATGCCGACCATTCTACATGCCCCGGGAACTAACGTCAGTCATCATAACAGCCGTTTATGTACAACCGAGCACTAACGTTAAAAAGGCTATGTCGGAGCTCCACGCCAACATCAGTGAACAGCAGAGAAAACATCCTGAGGCTTTTTTCATCGTGGCTGGAGACTTTAATCAGGCACGCCTAAAGTCTGTCCTGCCCAAATTCTACCAGCATGTGAAAATTGCAACTAGAGGTGAGAACACTTTAGATCTGGTGTACACCAACATCAAAGACTCATACAAGGCAGTCTCTTTCCCCCATGTTGGCAGCTCAGATCACCTGGCTATTATGCTCACACCAGAATACAGACCTAGGGTGAAACAGGACAGGCCAGTAGTCAGAGAAATAACAACTTGGCCAGAGGGATCCATCTCAGCACTGCAGGACTGTTTTGAAAGAACACAGTGGGACATTTTCAGGGAGGCAGCTACTTATGACAGTATTACTGACTTGCAGGAGTACACAGAGTCCGTCATGGGATACATAAATAAATGTATAGATGATGTGACAGTAGTCAAGACCATCAAGAATCAATCATACATTAAAAACTGAATTAGCAAGTGTCTAATTTATGGCAAACATCACAAAGTGGTGAATATTCTTGTCACTCTATGTCTTTTACTAAATAGCTGCTAAGCAAAAGGTTACTGCCACCAAATGAGTGGTCTGGGCCCAATGTGTCATTGACATGCCGAACTAGAATTATTTTATTGGCTAACTTATTACAACACATTTAACTATTTTGTTTTAGTGAAAGTGGGGACGAGTGTTGGTAGAGATAATGTTTAACCACTTATATCTGTGGAAATTTACTGTAATCTGTGTTTCTCAAAACTAACAGACAAACAGGCACAGGATTGCTTTTCTCTGCATATAAAGCGCTGCTTTATGGCCCATTAGGCACACTAAAGGCATCATTTATACAGACACTTTTTTAATAATAAATCTAGCAAGGGGAGGCAGAAAAACATAAATCTGGTGCGAGAAAAGAACAGAAAAGACCCTCTCCTGTTCTACCAAAAAGAATCAGATCACCCTCTCTCTCATGTAAAACAAAAGAAACACCCCCCCACCCCAAAACAGATGCATAACACTCCCCCTTATCTGCCCCACTCCTCCCTTAGAATCAAAGTGCAGCCGTTTTTCACCAGCCTGCACCAATCACATGGTCTGAAATGTATTAGAGGGAACACTATTTTATTTAATGCAGCTACAAAATGTGTGTTCAGTTAGGAGTTTATCACAGACGGATAAAACAAAAAACCTAAAAAAATAAAAATAAAAACTCCTGGATTGCACTGCATGCATGACATGGGCAGACTGATGACAAAATATCTGGTATGTTGGGTTTTTAACTTAGCAACTTTAACATTAGTTGTATTTAACCAAATTCTACAATTTCTGATCAGGGAGGTATTCCTAAAAAAAGCTAGATTTACTGTGAAAAGCCTGACTTCAGTCAACTTGAACAGTTGACTGAGATTTAAAGGATAATTCTGCTTTATTCAAATCTGGGTTACATTCTTATAGTTTTGGTCATCGATTGTGTTTTGGTTCAGTCAGAGATGTACGTACTTACATCAAGGAATTTACTATTCATAGCAAATGGTTATAGTTTGATTTGGTGGAAAAGGCTCTATTATTTGAGGGAGCTCATGAACATTACATTTTAGCCAAATCAACAATATACCAAAAGTGTAGTACATAGGAAGGTTGGGGTGGAAGAGGAAGCTGTGGCAGCGTTGGCATGAAGGTATCAGCATTGTAACAGTGGGAAGAGTGAGATTATGATGGCTGCATTACTTGTACGAATATGATTGGATGTTACTTGTCAGCTGATACCTACCTTTACCTGCGTAGTAACTTTAGTTGTACACAAGGGCAACATTGTGGGGTGCACATATAAAGCAGGGGGTCTAGGGAAATTTTGAGTGTCATACACTTAATTTCCTGCATTCTGGTGTATTTCTATGCACCAATGTGTTTATTTATGTAAAGGAAAATATAAAAATTCAGATGCTAGGTGACAATTCAAAATATAAAGGAATATAATGCAGTAAGGCTCTCAGGCATTCTGTATTGCTTTCAAGTATTTATTGTCCTGTAGATCAACTTTTCTCATTTAATGTTACCCCTGCTGAGTCAACAAACGTGGGCATTTACTCTTCCCTCCTCTTTTGTGTCTTTTGTTTGGGAAAGTAAGCTCTTTAAATGTGCATGTGGCACCTATTCACGTCAATGATAAATGAATTCATTTATAAACCCCTGGACTTTAATAGCTCACATGTGTTCCAGCAAGATTTCTAATTTAAAGGATAGGTCGCATTTTTTCAAGTCTGTCTTAAAGTTTTTTCAAGTCTGTCAGGTGCCCATATGTACTTTTTTTTTTTTTTTTGCTGTAATCATTCCTCCTGCTGATAGTGACCATTAAGAGATCCCTTCCTAACATGTTTCCAGTGTAAGTCATGGGGGACTAAATCCACAGTCCTCCCTCTATGAAACAATGCATTCCAAAGTTTATCTAAAGTTAGTATGAGGCTTCAGCAGTCTGAGTTAGAAACATCAAGTGGATATCTTCTAAAGTTACAGTGTTTTTAGTACACTTTTCCTGGTTTGTATTAATAACCCTCCACTGCAGCTCAACAAGAAACGCTGTCTGTGGAAACACAAAGCAGGATATCTGGTTACCTTGCCCTGTTAGACTTGAGAATAGGTTGATGTTGACTTATTCTCAGCAATTTGCTTGGTGAGTACAGTGTTGTCATTCCTGACAGGAATGATGGCTAAAACTACAAAAAATAAGACCCAAGTTGTAATAAACTGAAATTATCCTTTAAACCATCTGATAAACCCAACACAGAGCAAACATGATCAGGCTAATGTTAGCCTGGTTTAAACAATCAGGATAAGGACCCATACACAATGCTAACGACAATGTGAAGTGCAGATGACATTAATTCACAATGTAGGGTTAGAGACATCTTTAGAGTTGCACAAATGAACACCACTTTTATGATTTTTGAAGCGTAAATGCAATCTCCAGAAGTAAAAAGCTAACGTTAGGCTAAAAATGAACTACACCATGGTTGCATGACTTCAACTTCACCACCACTGAGCTTCCAACGTGTAATTTGGTTTCGAGCGCTTACCTCTTCTACAAAAGCTTTTCAGAAAGTTTGAGTTAGAACAGTTTACAAGAGCGCGAGTATAAACCCAACGAGGCTGTAAAGGAGGACGAGTGAGTCGATAAGTTTCTGTGTTCGGCGTGATGACGCTTAATGTCCCCGACAACCTCTGTAGTCTCATTTAGCCACTTGTTAGCAACCGCCTTTTTAAAGACACGTAAAAGCATCAAAACCCACGAGTGGGGTATTTACTGACATATTTTATGTTGCAGAACAAAACGTGAAAATCTCTTAAGCTTGTGTTAACTACAGACCTTATTTCAGGTATCTAACCAAAAACCAATTCAAGAAACCCACTGACTTCCAGACGAGGGAACCGGAAGTAAAAAAATGCTAACTCATTACCTGGTTTTAGGACTCATTCCTGCAGCACTCTATAGCAGGTTGGTTTCAGGGCATCAGGTACTCAGCTGCCACAAAGTGTTTCCATCCACCTGTTTTTACACACATTTTCAATTTGTATGTAAAAAAAAAAGTCCAAATATCAAACATTTTTACGCCTGGCTGAGGTGGAAAAGTAGATGTATCGATAAAAACGAAGTGCGACAAAGTGAAACGGAAGAAGACTTAGCGAAGAAATCATGACATGCATGAAGCGTGTGACTTAAAGAGACAAAAAAACAGTGGCAGATAACATACAAACATTTGTGTGGAGCGATGAGGAGACTGTTACTTTCCTCACATTAATACATGAAATAAACAGAATTTCCATCATGTTTCCCACATGCTTTTCCATCATTTGAGGTTTGACTGGCGCTCTTTTAATCACATCATCTGGTTGCACCCTGTCCTTCTGCAATGGTTTAATGACACTTGATTGGAGGATTAGCACTGTGGAAGAATACAAAAATATTCTTACTAGTGTAGATGCCCCAGTTGTATATTGACTGTCTGAGAATTTGCTGTTCTTCTACCCCTCTGTCATGGTCGGGGTTGCCCCCAAATTTATTGGTCCATTCCCTGTGTCCAAGGTTATTAATCCTGCTGCTGTGAGGCTCAGACTCCCCAGGTCCATGAGAGTCCATCCCACCTTCCACGTCAGTCGCCTAAAGCCTGTCAAGGATAGTCCGCTGGTCCCTGCCTCCAGACCCCCGCCTCCCCCCCGGGTCATCGATGGTGGGCCGGTCTGCTCTGTTCGGAAGCTCCTGGCTGTGCGCCGCCAGGGTCGGGGATTCCAGTACCTAGTGGACTGGGAGGGCTATGGACCAGAGGAGCGATCCTGGGTTCTGGCTAGGCACATCGTGGACCCGGACCTCATTACGGACTACCACAGACAGCATCCTGGGGATCCTGGGCAGTCAGGTGCCGGCCTTTGGGGGGGGTACTGTCATGGTCGGTTGTTAGTCTGTGTTTTGTGTGACTTCCTGTTTTATTTTGGTAGGGTTTTTGTCTCATCCTCTTGTTCCTGTCAAGTTTCCCGCCACCCCTAATCAGCCTAATGTGTTTCACCTGTGTCTCATTGTCTACTCACCTAGCCTTTTATATATACCCAGTGTCTCTGCTCTCCCCTTTGCCAGATAATCTTCGCCTCATGTGTGTTATCCCGCGTTCCTTGTGTACCCGTGTTGCTTGTGTATGACCCAGTTTTTGTGTTACGACTACTCGCTTTGCTTCTCCCTTTTGATACTTTTGCTCTGTGGACTTACCTTGCTTTTGGGTTAATAAAAGCTCTGAACTTTTACTCAAGCAGTCTGCTTTGTGGGTCCGATCTCTCTGTGTGCTTGATACCCTCGTCTCCTGACCCCTGCTGACACTGTCCTACTAGACCCTTGATCATCCTAGCTCGCATCTCATTCATTATAGTAGCCTTGACACCCCCTTTTCCTCTTACCTGGTGTGCATCTGATGTTTTAATGTCTCCTGGCTTCCTTTCCTCCTCACCTATTGTATATGGAAATGTCACCCCCCTCTCCTTTTGTTCCTGCATCCTGTACCATATGTCTGTTAACCACCACCCATAATTTACATAGTGTCTGACCACTCTTTGTTAACCTTATATAAATGACCCTCAGCCCTCTGCTCGGGGTCAGTCTTCTGTTCAGACCCGGTCTGTGACACTATGACTCACCGTTTTCCGGATTACTGAATAAACTTCCCTTCCATCACAGCAAACCTTGGGTTGGATTTATTTTACTCTTCTTCAACAAATGGTGCCATGACCCGGATGGCAACATACTTCCACGGACACTCCTCTTCCAGACCAAGGTCACACCAGTAGCCCAAGATTCCAAATTTCAAAAAGGTAAGGGGTCCTTTTTGAAAACCCAGTTTGTTGTGTTGTTTGAGGTCTAAAGCTGGAGTCCCAAAGAAGTTGACGCCATCCTCTTTGAGTAAGTTTGCTGTGTGGTAATGAAATGTTTTGTTTGTCTTAAGTTGATTTGAGAACGTTAGATGTGCTAGTATTTTCACCCTGGCAATTTAGTTTGTGAGATTACTTGCATATCTCACCTTAGAACTGATTCGCTCTCCAAAGGTATAACATCAAAATAACTAGCAACAGAAAGGTATACCATATACAGTAAATACAGCCAAGGAACTAGAAGAGACCAGGTTCAAGTCCTGTGATTCTGACTGGAAAAGACCAGATATATACTTAACCTGAAGACCGGTATATTGTTGATAACATCTAGAAAGTAGGCCTATACAAGACCGGAAGGGAAAGAAGATTACTCAGAAAAATATTTTAGGAAACTGGTCTATATTTTCTGAATTGAGTATTGTTTGAAAGAATTGGCAAGTGATTTTGTGAGGTAAAGTAAGTGTATACAAAGGCTCTCAGGGAGGAATCTTATAGAAGGACAATGGGAAGTTGTTTTAGTAGTAGAAGGTCAGAGGAAGTGGAAGAGGAAGAGGATTTCGGTACCGATAGCGTTAAATTTGTTGCAACTTGGAGTAGAATAACTGCTGGTGATGGTCTCCTAAAATTTCCCCAGAATGGCACTTTTGATAAGACCAGATTAGAAAATTTAAAAGAAACTGTGTACTCGTAGAGATAGAAATAAACACTATACCTCCCTCAGACTATGGAGGGATGAAAGTAGGCGCCGTAATGCTGAATCTCAAATGGCTTCGCTTACAGATCAGAATAAGAAATGAATGGCTCAGTTAGAAGAAACAAAAATAAACACAACGCAGACAAAAGATACAATTCACAGCCACAATGAGCCAACAAAACCCACATCTGGTCATAAAAGCAATGAGATCCAAAGTCTATACCCGGTGACTGAAATAAGGGAATCCAGTGAGGAAGACAGCTCAGATGGTGATTGGATTCTAGAGTGTCAAAGATCTAAGATAACCAGTAACAAATAACAGAGGGGTGGGATACTGCGAAAGGAAGAAGAAGACAGAATCAACGGAAAACGGCGAAGTTGGCTCCACTGATTACCATGGGAAGTGATGTTGTTTACAAACCCTGGAATCGGAGGGAGCTAAGACAAATAGTGAAAGACTTTCCTAAAGATGCTAGAAAGAACAAGCAAAGATGGCTAGAATAGGATTCTGTGTGTACCATCGACAAACCTCACATGATGCAATTGCTAAAATTGACTTTGCCATCTGATGTGAAGGATAAAGTAATAAAAACCTGTGAGATTCCTTGCAATCCCACAGAATTTGCAAAAATCACACCTGACCAAGCACATGCCTTCTATAGCATCATAGCTTTAGCAGTCCAACAGGAAGTAATGCAGAAGACTGATTTCACACCCCTCACAAAAATTAAACAAGGAAAAGATGACACTCCTAGAGAATTTTTTGAAAAATTAATGTCAACAGCTAAAGAAGATTGTGGCCTAACACAGGGCCATATTGATGGACTTCCACCTGGTTATTTGCAAAATATGTTTGTGAATAACTTACAACCAAAAATAAAGACAAAGGTACAACTAACAGTTGGGTGGACAGGGAAAACAATGAGTGAGTTAGTTGAGATAGCACAACACCACTGGGACAACACAGAACAAAAGGAACATAAAATGCATGAAATGCTAATGTGTCTCACTATACAGGCGGAGCTACCAGAGGAGGACGCAGTGGCAGAGGAACCTACAAAGGAAGAAGGGGGAGGCAGAACCACATGTCACCCTTTACAAACAGAGG
Organism: Macquaria ambigua; assembly: GCA_008360985.2. NCBI lineage: Eukaryota > Metazoa > Chordata > Actinopteri > Centrarchiformes > Percichthyidae > Macquaria > Macquaria ambigua. Next base: position 119,864 of record VMKM01000269.1, on the reverse strand, counting down.
TACTAGGGAGTGTCACTATTGTGGGGAACAAGACCACTGGATAAGAAATTGTCCATACAGATCACAATCTACCCTGCCTACGGCACCTCCATTAAACAGCCACTTGGAATACCAACAAACACCACAGCTCAACCATTAGAGCCGTCAGGACAGAGACCACATTGAAACTAAAACTATAACTCAAGCTCCACTGCTAAAATTGGCAAACAAAAACCAAGAACCCCATTTAATGGTAAATGTAAACGGAGCACCAACATCATTTCTAGTAGACACTGGAGCCTCTCTTTCTACAGTAAGACCATCAGAAACCATAAATATGAAACCATCCAAAGAGACAGTAAGAGCTGTGGGGGTTGGAGGAATTCCTTTGTGCCTATCTGTATCCTACAGTGTCCATCGGTCCTTTTACTGAAACCATGTCTTCTTTCACCACTTCACACTCTTTTCTCCTCTCAGATACCACACCCGTGAACTTGTTAGGGAGAGACCTGTTATGCAAATTAAACTGCACTATCTACTGCACTCCTGACGGCATTTTCTTGGAAACTAGTCAAGAAAACACAACAGCTGTTATAGCAGCCTTAGTAGCCCAAGACCAACCCCAAACAGTAGAAAAAGAAGGAACTCATGACAGGATAGTAAATAGTGTGCCTCTATCAGTGTGGGCCTCCTCATCTTGATATATGGGGTTGATTAAAACTGCTGAACCGGTGCAGATTTTGTTAAAACATAATGCCCCCCTTCCTAGAGTGCCGCAATATCCACTTTCCCAGGAGAAGAGAGAAGGCATTCGTCCAGTAATTCAGTCTTTGTTAGACGAGTCCATGCAACACTCCTATACTTCCTGTTAAGAAAACAGGAAAATCAGAATACAGATTTGTACAGGATCTACTAACTATCAATGAAGTAGTACTACCTCGTTTTCCTCTAGTTCCGAACCCGACTACAGTACTGTCTTCGATACCTGCCAGTTCAAGTCACTACACTGTACTTGACCTATGCAGTGCTTTCTTCTCTGTCCCTCTTCATGAAGATAGGCAATATTTGTTTGCATTTACCTATGATGATCAACAGTATACATTCACTAGACTACCTCAAGGATACACAAGTCACCTACTATTTTTTCTCGTGTCTTGCACAATGATCTGAAAGATATCTCATTTCCAGGAGGTTCCACTCTAATACTATATGTAGATGACCTACTTATAGCTTCTCCCTCTGCTTCTGCCTGTGAAACTGATACAGTTGTCCTCCTCAAAGCTTTGGCTGAAAAAGGCCATAAAACGTTGCTAAAGAAAGCACAGCTGTGTCAGAATAAGGTCCAGTACTTGGGCCACACATTATCTGGTTCTACAAGAGTCCTTACTCCCTCCAGAATGAAAGCTATATTGGAAATCCCAAAACCATCTAACATATCTCAGATGAAAGCCTTTCTAGGAATGACAGGTTATTGTAGAAAATGGATAATTAATTATGCTTCACTTGCAGCACCACTCCAAGATATATCTAAACCATCAACTTGCACTCAACCACTCACCTGGTCGCAACAAGCTAATGAGTCATTTGACATGTTAAAACAAGCATTGTTGACAGCTCCAGCACTAGGACTTCCTGACTACAACCAAACCTTTTTACTCTTCGTACATGAGAAAGGTGGATTTGCACAGTCTGTTCTAACCCAGCGTCATAACTCTTCTCATAGACCTGTCACCTATTTCTCTTCCAGATTAGATGCAGTAGAAAGAGGACTCCCACCCTGCATGAAAGCTGTAGCTGCAGCTGCACTCTCAATTAACAAATCTTCTGATATTGTTCTAGGCTCACCCCTCACCGTCATGATTCCACATGATGCCCTCACTCTGATCACCAGGGAAGCACACCGACATGTGACCGGGACCAGAGAGGCAAAATATGTACTAACACTCACAGCTCCTCACATAACACTAAAAAGATGCTCTCTCCTTAACCCTGCTACCTTACTGCCCACAGAAGAAGATGACGACCCCCATAACTGCATGGAAGTTGTCTCGTGTTCCTCTAAACCCCGCTTTGACCTTTCAGAAACACCTCTTTCTAACTCTGATCTTGTCCTCTATACCCATGGTTCAGCCTATAGAGAAAATGGAGTGCCATACGCAGGCTATTCAATTTGTGATAACTTTTCAATTGTAGAAAGTGCTGCACTGCCACCCTCAAGCTCCGCCCAAGTAGCTGAGCTGTACGCATTGATGAGAGCCTGTCATCTAGCAAAAGGTAAAACAGTTACCATTTACACCGATTCCAGATATGCCTTTGGTTGTGTACATGATTTTGGTACATTATGGGCGAACCGAGGATTCATCACATCCTCGGGGACACCCGTCAAGCATGGTAAATTAATTGGTGAACTGTTAGAGGCATGTATTTTACCTTCATCTATTGCCATGGTCAAGTGTGATGCACACACTAAATCAAACGACCCTGTTTCAAGAGGCAATGCTTTGGCCGACCATGCAGCCAAGGCAGCTGCCAAAAGTGGTATCTCTGTCCCAGTAAAGCTCTGTCCCTCCATGCCCACTAAGGACCTTGCTTCTCTTAATGATGTGGCCCTCTTACAGGAGGCTACTGATGTGACGGAGCGCAACCTGTGGGCCTCTCATGGATGTAAAAATGTAAATAGTCTGTGGGTCCACAATGACGGCCGCATTGTGGCTCCCGCATCTTTGTACCCATGGCTAGCACGCATGACGCATGGTTTGTCACATGTAAATAAAATGGGGATGTGTGAAATTGTATTAAAGAATTGGTATGCTCCAGGATTTACTTCCTATGCTAAAAAATATTGTGAACAATGTGTTATTTGTCAACAGCACAACCCTGGGAAAACAATCCCAACAACATTATCAACACACCCTCCCCCACATGGACCTTTTGAGGCTTTACAAATAGACTTTATTCATATGCCAAAGTGTGATGGGTATGATAATGTTCTTGTGTGTGTTGACATGTTTTCAAACTGGCCTGAAGCCTGGCCCTGCAAGAAGACAAGCTCTACTTCTGTGGTAAAATGCCTACTGAAAGACATTAATCCGAGATTTGGTATCCCACAAAGCATCAATTCTGACAGGGGTACTCATTTCACTGGACAAATCATGAGTGAACTCTGTAAATCCCTAGGGATTAAACAATCTACATTGTCCCTATCACCCACAATCTGCCGGTTTAGTTGAGAGACAGAATGGTATTCTAAAGAACAAACTGGCCAAACTTTGTGCAGAAACCGGGCTGAAGTGGACAATGATGTTACCCCTTGCTCTGATGTCAATGAGGTCTACACCCATCAGAAAACACAAACTCACACCTCATGAAATTGTTACTGGTAGACCAATGACTGTACCTAGTAATTCGGTAATCTGTATGAAAAAGATGGACCTTCATGCCATAGACGAATCCATGATTTCATTTTGCTCTGCTCTAACCTCCGCTGTTCAGTCAATCCATAGACAAGTAAAAGCTGTCCAGTCTTCTCCTAGTGACCACCCATGCCATGATGTCTAACTAGGTGACTGGGTCTGCATAAAGGAGTTCCGCAGAAAAAACGCCTTGAAACCACGCTGGTCCAAACCTCAACAAGTCCTGCTTACCACCAACACTGCAGTCAAGTGTGAGGGTCGCCCTACCTGGATCCACGCATCACACTGCAAGAAGGCCCCCCCTCCATCATGCATCAGAAAGCAGCAGAATCCCTCTTCATCTGGTGGACCATCTCCTGCATCGTCTACAGAACAACAGAAGGATTCGCACCAGGTGTGAGGAGCATCGCAGACACCGGAGTTCCAGAGGCAGATGACCAACGACTCCAGAGGAGCAGCGCAGACACCGGAGTTGCAGAGACAGACCACAAACCGCCATTTTCATCGAACACATACCTCCAGCTGGCAAAACTGGTGGCCAAACGCAGTAAAAATAACAAGGACTGTTATGTGTGTGGTATCATTCCACACAGCACAAAAGAGGGACTCCCACTGATGGCTTCACCCATCACTTCTTGTGACAATTGTCTCATATTGCAGCTTAACTACACAAAGGAATACTGTGCCTGCCCAAATCCAACACAAACTAGACAACTACACTGCAATCAAGTCTACCCCAACTGTTATTCCTGTGACAATCCTGAACCCCTCACCCTCAATGACCCTCGGGGTCAGTCTTCTGTTCAGACCCGGTCTGTGACACTATGACTCACCGTTTTCCGGATTACTGAATAAACTTCCCTTCCATCACAGCAAACCTTGGGTTGGATTTTACTCTTTTCTTCAACAGCACCAACACCAATTTTTTTTTTGCTGAATTTCTGTAAATTATGTTAACATGTATGCTAAATTTGGATGGAAACTTGACTACAGTAACAAACACATACAGACTTTCATTTACTATTCCCTGCATAACATGGCAACACTAGTTAGTTAATTCTGTAGTGAGCAGCAAATTAAGATTTCAGACACTTATAACATTAGTCTATTGACGGCGAAACAATTCATTGTGGGATTTTCAGCAAAAAAGTAGTGCCCAAGCTGTGGTCACTACTCTGGTATGGACACAGCTCTGTTTCTGGAACAGGGACTTTTCTGTTAACCCCCAAAAATCAAGGTTTTGCCCTGAATTAGGTTTGAACAGATTGGTTTAATTTAGTAATCCTTTGTGGAGCAGCCCCCAGCTCTGAGAGATAACCGACCTGGAGACGCATGGTGTTGTGATAAACAGATTGAAACTTCACAACAGGCTAGACAGTGTGAGCCACTAACTCTGCTTTCTCATCAGAGACTATTAGAGCCTTATCAGACACCTGAAGGGATGAAGCGTGTCAACACACACACAGGCACCTCCCCTCTCGTGCAGCCTTGTTGAACCACTTGTGAGTCTTAACAATGCTGCTGGAGTGTGATCCTCATTTGCATGAGAAGCCATGATCCATTTTATCATTTACAGCAAGGTAACATGGAGGCTTGCTGCCTAAGCTGTTTTATGCTGCCTTTGTGATCTTGTAAATCTATGGTATAAACCACAGAATCTGGTGCTGAGAGCCGCAGCCAGGATGTTAGAAATCCTGAGGCCATGAAGTCGTGTGTAGCTTCCCAGATGGAAAGTAGTGTGTGGTATTAGTGTTTATGTGACACGTGACAAATAAAGGACATTTAAATTTCAAGTCCAAAATTATGTAATGTTGGTGGGGAATGCTAAATCCTTTTTTAATTAATTAATTTATTTCATTCTTTTGCTTTGTTTTTTTCTTGCCTAAAACAGCACATTTTTGGCTTATTTAGTTAGTCAGCCTGTAATATTTTTGATAAACAATTTGAGAACAGACTCCTGAGGACTGAACTGAGAGCACCCATTGTTTTGCTCAGTACATTTAACTTCAAACGTTTTAGGTTAGGTTTCCAAGGAACCTTTACAGTCACATTATCACAGCTGAGCAAGTCAAGTCCCTCAAGCAGCTCAAAGAACAAGACAAACATGTGGTACATGTACAACAGTTTTCCTTGGTGCATTTCACAAGTATGCTCTACTGTATGAGTCCTTCATGTAACCCCTATAGCCTCTTGTGTCTGTTTAAGTTCTTGGTTTGGACACTTCATTGAATAAAAAAATCTAAATAATATTTCTCAAGTATTTATCCAAAATGATATATGATGCATATGCATGGTACTCTGTTCATCATGTCAACATGATTCAAATGTAACCTGTTCCTGCACTTTCTGAACTTCTTGAACTACTAGTGAACTTCCTGCCTGCAGGTTAAGTTGGATGTTTCAGGATTCCTTCACTTCAGTGCAAAGTGTTGCATTACAGCACAGTTCAGCCCCAACATGTTATCAGCCTGTGTTGTTTAATTTTACTCTCCTCCCACATTTTTTGCCATTTCCCATCATAGGTGCACGATAAATGTAGGAGACCTGACACTGAGCAATATGGCAGACTGTAGTGGTTTGTTCAGGGAGTACACTGTGAACCTGCTGTAACCAGATACTATGTGAACTATATACTATACTATATGAACTTGACCCAGACTATGACCCTGACACAGCACGTCTGTCCAATTTACACTAATACTTGTCTGTTTTAAAGTGTGAATGCTACGTCAGCCTATAAAAGAGAATTTTAAGCATATCGCTGGTTTAACACATTTTTATTTAGTACAGCAACAAGTTATTTGTATGAAAATAAATCTTAGTGGTAAAAAAAGAGTAATTGGTACAAAAATATCAGCCTTTCCATCCATTCAGCATTCATCATATTCACTCCACCAAATCAAAAGCCATTCAGAGCACAAACTGAAATGCAAAGCGGTCCATCAAGCAAACAGCCTTACTGAGGTGATCATATTTACAGTCAAAAGACAAAACAATACTGCTGAAGGTCCCATCATAGTACATTGTAACACATTTCAGAGCTCATCTGCAAATCCCTCTTAAAATAGTTCTCTTCCACAGGACAGGCGTGAGGATAGTCTGTGGGGTTGTAGTAAGGTGCGTATTCAGGGGCAGAGAAGCTCTCCTGCTGGCCTGGCCAATAGTGGGGCAGGCAGTAACAGTCCTGGAGGTTGCAGTGCTGATAGTGGTAGTGCTCCGAGGTGATGCCGTGGTAGCTGGACTCCATCCTTGTGGGTGAGTCGTAGCAGGAGGAAGAGGAGGAGGAGAAAGAGTCCTGCGGCGAGTAGCTGTTGTGATCATTGGGGTTGCAGAGCTTCAGAGACTCCGGTGATGAGCAGGGAGCCTGAAAGAGAAGAAGACATGGTGGATGATGAGGACTGTTTTGAGCAGGAGTTTGCAGATGTTTCACAAAATGTGCTACTGTAAGTATATATGTATGTGTCTCATTTTACTTTATTTAGGCTGCATTTAAGTATTTTGTTACAGCAAAACTATCTATTATATACTCCCACTGGATTATTGTATCAAGCAAAAACAATGTGATCACAAACAAAACATAATTAGCTGCTCTAATTGTTCCTGAAGGCCACACAGGTTTAAATACTACATGCTGAATTCAAGCCCCAACATAGGTCTCTGATAAGGAGAAACAGCAATGTCAAACTAGAGGACTGATAACACTCTACTATTCGGCATACATCCTGATTACCAAACTGTCATTAAATACAGATTTGCTCTTAATTGTTGTCACCTATAAATTTACATTTGATTGCAATAACCATGGAATGATCATATAACATATGTGGCGAGTATATACGAAAAGACCCTATAAATAAAGATAGGGTTCATCTTTCTACATATTTATAGCCTGACCGAGCAGAAATGATAATTTCTTAAAAAAGCTATTTTTTGAATAGAGTTAGTGTAAGTGGGAGAAACCTACCATCCCATGGCCATAGTAGTCCGCATCAGAGGAGAGTCCATAGCACCAGGGCAGCGGGAAGGCGGGAGGGGGAGGCAGGGAGGCGCTGTAACTGCTGCCACCGGCGGTGTTGTTGTTATTGCCGCTGTAGCCGTTGCTGGGCAACATCATGTCCCCAAACTGTTGCTGGATGTCGTTAAAGGCGCTCTCCTGCATCTGGATGTTGCACGAACTGTCAGAGACGGGGAACGAGGCGGCGCGCAGCTGGACGGCTCGCGCGCCACAGCTGCTCGCGTCAACCGGGGGAATGACGGGAGGTGGGTCCACATAGCGACCTGACGGAATTGAATATATAAATTAGATTAAAAATATCCAAAAAGTAAATAAAAAGAGAAACTCGTATCACAGGCTACAGGTTAAGCACTACACGTCTGTAACATATATTAACCTACATATCGGCTTGAAAATAGATCCGCTCAGGACTTATGTTGCATTTCAAATGAAACGTTGTTAATATTTTCTAGGCCTAATCTACCGACATAAAGAATAAATGGGTAAGAGGGAAAATATCTTCAAGAGCGCATTCAATAAAGGTGCACGGTAGTCTCTGCATGGTAACAGACCACAAGGAGACATTTAAATAGACCTATAAGTTCAGAGAGTGATGTCATGACACCATCAGCCAACACATTTGAATGTAGCCTTCGTTTATAAGAAGGGACCCTGCACTTTTGGAATGGAGCTGTCAATAGTTGACTAGAATTGCATTCCAAGTAGGTTATAGACGTTTCAGAGTAGTTTGGTCTATTTGAGTATTTTGTTCGTAGTTTTCGGGGGTCAGAGCAGTATCTGCTTTTGTTGTCTTGCTGCAACCAGTGCGGGGTTTTTCAACAGCTTACTGAACTATGGGAGTTATAGTTGTGGTCATGTCTTTATTTTTAATTTCGATCATTGCAAACTGCATGCAAATTTTGACTTAAATTTGCAAATTGGTGTAACCTGTGGTTGCTTTAGGTCAGGTTGGATTCAAATGTTGCAGTAGATCTAGCTTTGATTGATTTATTTAACATTAGACACAGGACTTGGGTGTTGCTGCTGGGTAAACTTACATGGAAAAGTGGACGCGTAAAGATCCTGAAGATCCAAGCAAGCCTGGGATATCTGTTCATCAGGAAGAAGAAGAAAGATGGGAAGAGGAGGGAGACAGACAACATTATTAGATATGTTCTATCCGAGCATTTGGATTTGACTTTAAAATAGATATTTTTTTGTTCAGATATTTAGTGTTTTTTTCCACTGCAAATATGTGTGTTAATGGCTAAAAACGTGAGAATGTTTTCTACTGGAGGAGTAGTCAATAATTTACAGGGGCGGTTTATCAATTTATTGCTTTGCTCAGTGAGTGTTTTTTCTCTCTCTCCTGCTCTGTCAGACAGTGGAAAGGCAGAGTGTCAGTAAGGATGTATTAGAGAGAGAGAGAGAGAGAAATGAGTGAGGGAGGGTTACCGTTTTAACTGTTTTGCTGTTGGCCTCTCGGGCTCTGTGCCTCTGCAGCAGCTCTTTGACCGTGGTCTTCACTCGGACGCCCTGGTACACCCTCGGCTTATCTGCATGAAGAGCACATCATGTCACTCATGTTTACTAATGCCCTCCAGACAACAGGAGACAGACACTTCTCCTCTCTCCACTCCCGGCCCAGTTTAAGCCCACATTGTCTTCTCCCCTCAAATTCAAAAAAATAAATGTCATACTTTCTTCTTTTCTCTAAAAAGCTGCAATCTCTCCATGAAATGATTATATCGCCATATTTCCCTAAACCCTAATAGTGTTGAATGTAAGACTTTTTAGTGTAGTAACACTATAACATGTGATAAACAATGATCTGGAGTTTGAACTGTGTGTAGCGCTTGAATGTCCAAAGTTCTGTCCAAATCCGCGGTGCGTAAAAGTGCATTATCAGCTCAGTGAGCGCAGTGGCTCCGGGTATTTTCGCCCGCTTTTCCCGACCCCAGATCCCCCCAGCGCTCCCGATCACAGCTCCCTCTTTACTGTACCACACGGCTCGGCGTTTCCTATTACACCGCCAGCAGATTCTTTCACTACAGCCTGTGTGTTAACCGCGTCCCCGAGCCACCCCGCCCAGACCAGGAACAGAGGAAAGCGGCACAAAATACGCTACCGTAAGTATATATTTCTGATCATAAACGCATAAACGGTAGAATGAACGTTGAAATGGTAAACTTGGATCGATCTAGAGGTTGGAATACGTGTGGAATCGTTTGGTAAAATTGGATAAAGGCGCTCGGGGTGACCGCGTAAAACGCAGGAACAAAGAGCTGAAAAGAGTCTGCAAATCGATCGGTAACTAAAACTCCAAACTTTTCTCAGTAAACGCGTTGAAATCGTTGGTCTGAGCTATAGAGTTGTGTTTAGGAGTCGACACCAAGTAAAGTTTGTATCGGTAAAAGCAGCGCTACAACTGTCCATGAAAACACGTTTTACTCTTTACGCATTTCAGCTCCATGTTACCTGTGCCCTAACATTTAGTAAAAGTTCAGTTTGGGCTTCGGCTTGATCAGAGTGTTGTTGTCTTATGGAAAATTTCAAGAGCAATTTCAGCCTCGTGCTGTTCTGGAGTATCTTTACTCGAAGGATTACGCCTTACAGATATAATTCAAACCCAAGCTCTACTCCAATCTCTGTTACTTTATTCAAATCACCCCTGCCCCCATCTTGAATAGCCTATGTGACTGTGAAATGCCACGGAGCGTAAACAGGTAATAATTTGCCTTATTTTTCCCATAGGTGAAGCTTGGTTAAGCAACCCAGAAAGAACGCCTCGCATAGGTGCACGTAGTTTAGGCCTAAAGGCGTAATTTAATGCAATCAGGAGTGGCGAGCCGTTTGGAAAAAGGCGATTTGATAACGAGACGAAGCCTCGGCTGCGAAACCTCATCTGATAAATATTCATACAGCTAAATGCTACTTCATGATTTTTCTTAAATGTGGCAAGTAGTGGGCCAAAATCACACAGCAGACACATCCCACTCTACCGCGGTTACACATAACGTCCTGTTACGCACAAGCAGCCCGGGGAGAGAGGTTACGGCTGAAATATTAGTTCTAGTAGTAATTCATCTTTAATTAAAAAAAATGTCTTTGGAAATGATCATGTACATGTCCTGACGACGGTCATATGAATTTAATAAATCCATGAAAGTCGCTAAATCTGTATAAGACTGACTGAATGGAAAAAAAACAGACTCTCTTGATCCACCCATCAACTAGGATACAGGTGGCATTAAAGTACAAAGACTTATCACTTCAAATGTAATTTTACTGTTGGTCATCTTATATATCATTTAAATTTGGAATGAAATGAACATCTATAGGGAAAAAAAAGCCTAATTGTGCACGTGACTCTGGTGTGCTTTTAATTTTGCCACTAAACATTCCCTTTTCTCTTTTTCTCTTTTCTGTCTAACAGGAGAAAAAAAGTCACAAATGATTTCCAGATGAAAATCCGACATGAAACTTACCAGACATGATGGCTGAGAAGTAGAGAGGCTCCCTGGAGAAGACCTGTGGGACTCCACAACGTCCTTTTCTGCCTCAGCAAAATGGCCAAGAACGAAAATTGTGCAAAAGTCTCCAAAAATCTCAACACAAATGTCTTACAGCAGAGTCAGAGCATACAACAATATTGTAATATAGCTGGGGACATATTAGTTTGAGATTTTCTCCCTCCATGCCTACTATTTAAAACCCCTAGAACTCAATGATTTGACAATGATTTGATTGCGCGTTACTTTCAATTTGAATATTCAGAGGCAACGGACTTATATCGATTTTTCAATAAAAATCACTACGCATGGACATTGTATAAGCTCCACTTTAATGTAATATAGTAGTATTTTACACTTTGACCAAAAAGAAACCATACTTTTATTAATTTTATCGTCCTTTTGCAATATCAGAGCATCACACCCCCTCATTAAGCACTACAGCACTGGGTGCTTCTTGTACACAACTTTAACACCACAATTCACCTTATGTCTGCGATCACACGCTTACTGCGGCCACTCCGCATGCCAACAATATATTCAAACCAATTTTTAAGCTTTATTTCAGAAAACAACACATAAAAGTGGGACAGAAGTGGGCGTGGCAAAGGCCAGTAGCCATCTTTGCCATCGCAGGCCTTGAGCTCCTCTACAAAGTGCTCTGAGTGCACTCACGTGCTGAAGGCTGCAGGGAGAAGGCTCAGCAGCTCTTAGCTTTTATAGAGATTTTTAATCAGCCTATCAAAAAGAAAAAATATTCCAGAATAATGAAAAGTTCCCCAGTGAAGATCCACACTTTGACAGGGATTTTAATATTTAAATACACCTTCTTATTTCAGCACCAAATCAGTTCCATCCAAAGTCACCACAGTTAATTAAAGCTAAAAACGCATTTCTTTTTTTTAATAATTCATAGAAGGTTGCATCAAGAACTTTGGTAGCTCTTTCTGTACATCAGACAGCAACAATATATGCACATCAGCCTTAAAATGTTGCAATAGACTTTTACTTCTTTTTAGAATTTAGGGCGCACGTGATAAGTAACTAAATTATTAGAAATAACAGCAAAATACAAACATTTGACACTAATTATGTTCTGTTTTTCCAGCTGTAAACATCTGGAGTAAACTGGTCAAACCTTATTCATTAAACTGCTTATTATTATTACTGTAATTAAAATGGCTGTTGTAATTATTATTAATTATATTATGATTATTATTATTATTAGTAGTAGTAGTAGTAGTTGCAGTAACAGTTGTGGTAGTAGTAGGCTAGTGGTGTCCCCACTCCATAAAGAAAATGTACGATTCTGACCAATATTACATATTTGTGTTTCATATTCGCCCCTTTAAAAGCGCTCTTTGGTAATCTCAAGCTCTTTTCATAAAGCCTCCTCTTCATCACATCACACACATTCATACTTCTTCATCCCTGTTCTCTGGTCTCCCATCACATCCATGGTTGTTCTCCCTCTTGGCGGCTCCTCGTCTCCTGCTGCAGCGGTGGTGTAGGGGCTCCACCTAGCGGTCAAACATCAGAACGTCTTCCCAGCTGCCCTGCCGTGACGCCTGTGTGGATCACCAGTGTATGCGTTCACTTTTGTAAGTTTGATTTAAAAAAAAAAAAATGAATTGGCCAGTATTAAAGTTTTTCCATGTTTACTACAATTTTTATTGTCGATCCAAAAATAAAAGATTTCAAATACATTTTGGAAAGTGGTTTCTTATAGATACACACACACAAATCTATACAAGGATATATTAGTATGAAACCTATTCAGCCTGTATTTGCCCTTATGTAATTGCAGTTGATTTCTAGGTAAAAAATGATGATGAGCTCCTCAACTTAAACAATGGTGTGTAATTTAATAGAAGGTCTACTGATACAATTCTGGACTCCAGTCCATTAACACTCACAATCACACATATGCTGAATGGAACAAAGTGTGAGTGTTTAGACAATAAATATGAACCAATTGAAAAAGCTCGATGAAAAAGAATGATTATGTCTGAAAGGCTTTACACTTTTTAACCCCATATTTAGCATTCATAAACAGTATATACAAACCATTATTAAATGGTTTATAACACACCGAGGTGTAGCTGTAGGCAGCTATTTGTGTTTATTAATGTCTTTGTTGACAACCATAACTCCGCCCATGAAGCATTGGTAACTGGTGTACAGACGGTTAATGAATGTTTGACAACACACTGTAACAAATACATATTATTATATTTCTAAACCGTTTTAAACGTACCAGTGAATGTATACAGAGTTAATACATTTGCTGTAACAGACTGTTAAATTGTTATCAGCCGCTGTTTAAATATTGTATAACTTTAAACCTATATCACAACATTATCAACCATTTTTAACTTCACTTGCTTGCTCAGCACACATTTATTTTGATGTTAGTGTATATAAACCCCTAATAACACATGGGTAAATGATGCATTAACATCTGAAATGATTTCCAACACACTATGGAGTCACTGCCAACACAAATACGGACCAAACCTAAGTGAAAAGTGTATTTGCCTACATTGAACAGTGCTGAGTCACCTCATCAAACCTTTTTAAAAGAGCAAAGGACTTTGAAGTTTAAGAGTTTTCTGTTTATATAGTATAATAGTATATATAGTTATAAACTGTAAGAGACTGTGATCAGAAGAAGCATTAAAGGTCATATAGTCCGTTCTGTGTCTTTAGTCTTTAAAGTTTATGGCAGCTTTACTCTGCTGGTTTGAGTCTAAGTTATCAACAAAGACATTATGACACAAAAATGTCCTTATATTTGTTTTTATAACTACTACTAGTGAGTAATAGTGAGTAATAGTGTGTTATAAAGCATTTATTAATTGTTTAGATTCTGCTTTTTGAATGCTTTTTTGGGGGGGGGGCTCTGGTGAACCATGTGAGCCAGTTCTGTCCACCGCTAACCTCTTCATCATCACCACCAGTCATGTTCCAAATGTGTTCATTTCAATTGATAATAAACAGGATGTTAATTAACACTATGTCTTCTATAAAAGGGGATGTTGTTACAATATTTGTTTCATGGAGACATAGTGATCCTGGAGATGTCAATATTTAGGCTTGGTCTCTCTTTTATTTTTTATTTTTTTAGTAGGTTTTGGTCAAGTTTGCCTTCATACTACTACCACTTAGATGACCAGACGGACATTTCATTTATCTATTACTTTTAGCTATGTATCTTAACTCCTCTGCTCGTAGGCAAACTGGTTTTCATAAATTCTCAAGCCCAGCATGTGGCACTAAAGAGTGGCATCTAACTCAGGCCGGTGGGAGGCTTGTCCCGTGCAGTCGACCTATTGTTTATTGGTTATCGTGGCATTAAATATACTAAAGATCAGTCTCACACCATTTGGAAATCCTACTTGTATGTTTATTTTCAGCTAAACACAAATATGTGGACATTATGTACTGTACATATTAGTTGCGCTGCTACTCCACAATCTTACCCACTGGCAACTGCAGAAGTACCACCTACCTAACATGTAAGTTTAAGGGTCTTTAGCATATAACATGTTCACATAGTTATATTATACATGAAAGTGATGACCCTATTTTATTACCTTCACCACATCACTAAATCTTTTGTTTGTTTTTCAGTTTTAAGGCTTATTGTGTGTGTTTTTCTGATAAAGTCCATGCTGGTCACTCTTTTCATACAAATCAAACAAAAAAGACACACATTTTTACAAATAGATCAGGTCAGGCTGTGATATGGGCACCATTGGTCAACATAGGCTACCACACTCCTACCAACATATTCAAACTTGAATCTTCTCTGTGTAAATGCACTGAAATTGTCCTTTCAACAAAACACTTCACAACTGTTTGACTGAGCGAGTTTTCTCTGTACTGCCAAGTGCTTGTTGAGTTCATTGTTTAATTGTCTGTGAAACCTCCATCTTATGAATTTGGAACCTCAGGCCCATCGTCCAGTCAGTAGGCCCTCCTGATCTCGTAGGGCGACCAGGAGCTCACTCCGTCCTCTTTGGCCCAGCAGGAGTGAGCCTCGCCGTTGGCAGGGAGGCCGGCGTGGCCGTCGGCTGCCTCCTCTGTCACCATCTTGGACACCAGGTCGCCGACGGGGCTGCTCATGTAGGGGGGGCAGGGGAAGGAGGTGGAGGGGGCCGGGTAGGAGCTGCTGGTGGTTAAGGGGTGGTAGTGGGCGTCCTCCAGGGAGTGCAGGGTGTAGGGTTGGCTGCTGGACACGGGGCCCATTGAGGAGCCTCGGCTGGGAGAGCGGTACTGGGAGGGGCTCCCCGGGTGTTCTGGGCTTGGCATGGAGGGTGGGACGTTGACGGAGGCCAGGCTGTCTGGACACAGAGCCTCCACCTGGGATACTGGCTCTGGAACTGACTGCTCCCATGAGTCCCTCTGAGGCAGGAAGACAAGAGAGGAAAGGATAAATCATTTATTTCATCTACTGACTAAAGGAAGCATCCACCATCAGGCCCTGTCAGACTGCCTGTTCATACCAGAACAGGAGTGTTTTTGTAATAACATGATGTAGTTCTTATTTTCTCTTCTACTCCAACGTCCTATGTTTCCAAGAATACCTAGAGAAGGGCAGTAGGGGCCATTCAGGCTGGATTTGATTATGTTTGAGAATCCAGGATTTTAAAGGGTTGGTTCACCCTACTTAAAAAAAACATATTTTCTCAGTTACCCCTAGTGGTATCCAGCCATGTAGACAGTCTTGATTTTATTTGTCTAGGTTTTAAAACATACGTCTCTGAGATTTTTTCCTCCACCCTAATACAATGGAGGTGAATGAAATTTTATTTGTGGCACAATTTCTGTTCAAAAACCAATAAAGAGATTTGGGAGAAAAATAATGGCAGAGTTGCTTTCAGAAGTAAACTATCTGAGGTTTCAAAATTGAACTGGATAATTTTCTGAAAAAACTGGAGGTGCAGTCTGCATTCGCATTGTTTTTGGAAAGTATTGTTTTTTCTTCACAAGCTGCACTGGGTCCATCTTACAACAATGGTCAGGTGACCAAATGAATACTGAAACAGTTTTTTCTCCAAAAAAATGTATTCAAAAAGTTTATCTGAAGCTAATATGAGGCTCCAGCAGTCTGAGTCAGTCAAATCAAGTGGATATCTTCCAAAGTTACTGTGTCTTTTGTGTAAAAGTCCCTCTTTGTGTTTCCCTGCCGAGCTGCAGTGGAAGGATAGTAACAAACAGAGGGGAGTTTTAAATATACAGTATATATCCTTCAGTTGCTGTCATGTAGGACTTTTTTCTCAGCACACATATTTTTCCACTTACTATACCAGGGATATGGTGAATTATAATGAGGAGATACTGTTAACTATAGTTATCACTAGCTATATAAATAAATGTATGCTTTTCCCTATAAATACCATCATTTATTGTAATATACTTAGATGATTAGTAAGACAGAAAATGTGGCTTACACTAATTTTAGTTGGATTAATATTTACTAAATGATGATTAGGAACCTCCATCCCCTCTTCACTCAGCTCTGGGACCCCATCCTACCAGAAATAGATGCGAGGACTCTCCACCAAAGGGAGGCAGCAGGGATGAGAGGGCCGACGAGGGCAGGAAGGATCCTCCAGAGCTGGAGAAGGCGGCGGCGCTGCGGTAATCGCCGAAGGTCTCTGGGTAGTAGCTGTCAATGAGGGAGGAGTAGCTGGTCATGGCGGAGGGCTCGCAGCCCAGAGGTTTACCACCCAGAGTGGACGAATAAATGTCAGGGGAAAACTGCTTGGTGGACGGACAGAAGTCTGACTCAGAGATGAAGGGACGCCTCATGCCGTAGTAGCTGGGCAGCATGTGAGACCCTGCAACAACAAGAACAACATGAAGCTTTTAGATTGAGAAAAATGGCATCCTCATCTTCATCTTGGCAGGAGTGGAAGGCTGCTCTGTCTAACCACAGTGTTTACACACATCAGATTCTTGAAATTTGCATACAACTGAGCCAAAATGCTAACTGGGATCCTCAGAGTATTAAGTATAGTAATAATGAAATAATGAGCATGCTGATTGAGGCCGTGTTGACAGGTTGACAGGCTGCTTGCAGGCAGTAAAGAGTGAGTGGTGAAGATCTTTGATGTTGTATTTGATTTGCAGTCTCACCTGGCATCTGGACAAATGAAGGTGGGGTGGTGGATCCTCCCTGCAACAGAGAAATAAGACTTGAAATAAAACATGCAAACTGGATCACATTTTCATTTTAATTGCACGTGAAGGTGGAGATTTTGGGGAGTGACAGGAACTTTAGAAGGATGGAGTGAAATGGAGGATTTCTTGTGCCAGAGTCTGCATGACTGTCAAATTCACTTGAAGCGCACTCTTTGCTTGGTTTGAGTCCTGAGCAAACAGACCGTCGCATTAAAGCAAGCTCCTCTTGTTGTTTGTGTCTCTTTTGAGTCTTGTTTTTGAGAACAAGTTGAACGGCAATGCTTGATGCTAGTTAAATGTGTCTTATATATCATGAATCAGCTGAATTTCTGTTTTTAACACAGACTTTTTGTCACCTACTTTTTTTAGCCACAAACACCTTTTTTTTATATAATTGCATCTTTTCTTCCAACTTTTCCTTTCGATGAAGTGCAGGAGTTTGTATACATGTAATCCACCTGTGTTTGCTCATGCTCATCAGATAGTTATATGAGTGTCTCCATAAAATGTAAATGACTGCACAGTTGAATACCCACACTTCCTGTACATACAGCATGTATATCTGGTTATATGTGTTTCTGACATATTTCCATACATCGAACTGCTATAAAACTTAAAATAAAACATTTTATATTTGTATGTAGTGCATTTTCTGCGTTCAGATGTCTCTTGGGCAAAACAAAGAAAAGACCAGGCTCTCATTGTGACTTTAATCTCAATAAAAGGATGCCTCCATTCACAAACAAGCAGCAGGTTTTTCTCTACCCATTTAATTACAATGAAAAGCAGTGAACTATTGCTATTATTGTAATAAACATTAACGTGCAAGAAAAAAAATCTGTGAGCACTCTCCCTACTGATTTGTGAATGCAGTTTGCTCACTTTTTTGTGACAATGATTTTCATTAAGTTGGACACAACAAATAGGGATTTACAGAGATGTCTGGACTACAGAGGCCAATGTAGGCAAGAAAATAGTAACAACAAGAAATAAGAGTACAGGCCCAGGAATAATGCCAATAATAGAGAAAATAAAAATAATAACAGAAATAAAGTAATGGGCAGCATCGTACTAAACTAGAGAGGTCACAACTGTCGGTGGCCATATTTACCGGCTTACATCATTAAAGCCTCTGAGCATGACTCCGTCAATATCACAATATAGCTTGTACTGTCTGAATTCTCTGATGTATTCATTTGATAGAGGCTATGTTAGCACCATGCATTAGAGCAGTTGCTAATTCAAGATTTAAACTATCCTATTTAGTTTTGGGGCTCCTATACTCTATGCCCAGTTCTGGGATTGATTCCTTAATCAAGCTGACAGAAAGTGCACTCTGGGGAGGGTCTGGCCTTCATGAGATAATTATAATAATAATGTTTTTATATATATATATATATATAATTTTATTTGCATAGAACTTTTCCAGTGAAAAGCGTTTCCCAGTGTAAGGTCAAATTAAATGCAAACCACAAGATATACAGATATATCTTATAACACTATAAGAACAACAGCATAAATCATCATTAGCATCACTTTGACGCGAGACACAGAACATAAAACGATGAATCTTTAAAAATAAGGCAAAAGGAGTCAAATGGCCATGCAAGTCAGAGACAAAAAAGACGTAAAGGCAAGAAAAAAAAAAGACTGGTGGTGACATGACATGACTGGGTTATGAAAACAACGTGACAGCGAGAAGTGAAACGTTCACTGATGTAGTCTGGCACCGAGCCATGTAAAGCCTCGAATGTAATGAGTACGATTTTAAAAGATTCATTGGAGGAAAGGTTTTTTGTGTGAAACACTGAATAATTTGTCGTCTTTGGGCCTCAAACAGTGATTTAAATGGAATCACCTGAGGAGTTTGAGGGCAAATGTCTCTTTGGTGGAACTGCTAACAACTCACAGACAGCTGAAACCTGTGACAAGGAGCCCCAACTAGACACATTTTCTGTAAGGGGTTTAATTGTATTTTATAAGCTTATCATAAGTGTTTTATGTAAACTGTGTTGTAATACATATTTATCTCTTACTTTCGTATTTCCTTTTCCACTCTGCATGACAATATTTCATATATTGTGTGTGGGCTTATTCCAGCTCTTGGTTGAAGCTATATGGTTCATTCTGTATGAAATATTTAAACCCAAGACATGTTTTGATGGCTGCACCATTTCATCAAACAGGAATATTCAGATGTCCTTTCTGTCATTTTAAACACATTTCCCCATTTCCCATTAAACTAATTAATGTTTCTGCAGCAAAATATCTACAATCAACATTCATGCGCTCATCTGTGCAAACCAGAATATTGTTAAATAAAAATAAAATAGAAAAGAACTAAGATGACAATGAGAAGTTTCTTAAGATATTTTTAAAAACCACTGGAGATAAGTCTACAAGATTACTGGGAACTGAACTCCAGATCCCAGGACCCTTATTAGAAATTCTAAATTGAGTGTTTTAAGTTCTTGAAAATGCAGGCCAAAGCTGATGACTGGTCCTGCTTTCATATTTGGTATCTTTGGAAACTTAGGACCGCTATTAGAACTATGTTTGGCTGCACAGCATGAATTTATACGCGCAGTGTTGAAGAGTTTATATACTCTTACTGACAGTACGGTCTGTTTGTCTGTGCTGCATCCTGTTAATGTTAGCTGCTTCATCTGCTTATATTTGATCAATAATATTTTTGATATGTAATTAATATTCACTTTAACGTTGTCTTCTTGTTAAGATATTCTGGTTGACCAACAACATTAATAATTTGTGCATGTGTCTGTTTTGGTTCTAAAAGCAGCTACAGATCCGTGCAGAGTCAGAGTGCAGAGACACACAGACAGGGTTTGACAGGATAGGCTCTCTTGTTTGCATATTGCTAACATGAAAGAGTTGATATTAAGCCCGTGTTGGCTGGGAGGCAAGCAAATTTTGAGGGCAGAATTTGAATGTGATTTGCCAGTGCCAAGACTTCCTCATGTGGCCCAGGTACGGCTCAGTGCATCTCTGAAGGCTGTGTATGGAAATCAGCTTGCTCAAGCTCACAGAGTCAGGCAGCATGTGTGTTTGTGTTTGTGTTTGTGTGTTGTGTGTGTGTGTGTGTGTTTGTGTTGTGTTTGTGTGTGTGTGTGTGTGTGTGTGTGTGTGTGTGTGTGTGTGTGTGTGTGTGGAGAAGGGTTGAAGGGTAATGATGATGGATTTATTTAGCATTATTTCAGAGAAAAACATTTCCTTCCTATGCAAAACACTCTTCATATTCTCATATTACCACTATCTGTTACACGCTGATATTTTAAAAAATAGTCTTACTATGTCATAGTATAAATGAACGCACACACGCACAGTTTTTGTGAGAATACTCCCATATTACGCATACAGTTTAATTTTCCTTCCCAGGTCCATTGCTTCATTGCAGTTCCTTTACTTGCTTTATATTTATCATGTTCTAGTATTTGAGTTTTCAGGACTTATGTTAAAATGTCCCCTATTCTTTGTTTCTATTCTATTATTTGTTATTTTATCTGATCACAATTTCCCTACAGGGATCATTAAAGTTCAGTCTTAAAGTGTGAGTTGTTGTTGGTTATTGGTTAAATGTACTCTTCAGCCTTATAAAATGTCACTGACGTGAGTTTTCTGCATCACACGCCTTCATTTCTCACAGTCCTAGATCATTTATGTAACAGCAGCATGTTTGGGCACACCACCTCAATAGTAATGTTCTCAGATCTTTATATTCGCTCTGCGTTCCCAACATGAGGAGATTGACTCTGTGGTCAGAGTTTGCTCTTCACTCTCAATGGCCTTTTATTCCCAGGGATAAAAGGCGGCATTAGCTAACATAAGGACATGGATGGCTTTAATTACTGTGTGTCTCTGTGCGTCGTTAGGTCTTCATGCATCATTTATAAACATACAAGTAAACGTCGCATTGACAAGGTGCTGAATTGCAGGCCAGATGCCTGCATATACAACCCAGTGTAATGGAAGTATGACCTACATATACTGATTTGACAGTATGCAATTTGAAATTACTTTATAATAAAAACGACTTTATATATATTCAACCCTAAGAACACAATTTATTATTTAAAAATGACTCACTGAATTAAAATGTACTGTGTTTTTTCATTTTCCTTAAATAAAGTGAGACTACTATATGTAACTTCTGATGAACAGTTAGAGGATGGGCCTAATGGTTAATGCTAAAACATTAGCGTAACTGGAAAAGTCATTAAGTCAGTCAACTGACTCAGTAATGTCAGAAACATAACTTTATCAATCTATTTCTATGTAGAAGTTATATACATAAGTTTGCTAACATTAGCTAGCATCACATTGCCTGTAGCAGCAAAACCACTGAGTATATTGAATTGAGTAAAGGTGCGTTTTGCTTTGATTCTTCATTTTGTTCTAAATGGCACTATATTTTGAAAATACCTTAAGTGGGGCTGTTTGAAATTAAAATGACACTTTTAACAGCATAGATGCAAATTAAACGTTTATTTTTTAATTCTATATCTATAAGAGAAGGCTGATCAACTGTAACACTGAACTGAACGTTCAGCATGTTGAGTTCTGTAACACTGTCATTACAACAGAGCTTGTTATTCCTATTTTGAAGAGTAACCAAAGCAGAAGCTAGCTTCTTGAGCCGTTGTTATTGTCTCGTCTGCGGACTCACTGACCCGACAGAGACACTTACTGCTGCCTCCACATGTTGGAAGTCATGGTTTAAAGTCAGGTTTAGACACTGTGTTCTGCTTTTACACCACTCATTTCTGGCTTCATTAGATGATGGCAGTACTCAGAACTTTGCAAACAACGTAGAAATGTAGCTCACCCCCTCTCATCCAGTTGCACTTACCAAGTGAACAAGTTATAGTTTTGCTCACAAAAATATTTTTCAGAAGCAGCTGTTCTGGAGCCAGATTTAAAGGATAGTGCTTGAGTTACTCCAATGTTTTCTTATTGTCAACAAATCCCATGAAAAGACCAAATCCAATAATGCCCTAGCCTGTCTATCAATACTTCTGACTTCTCCACCCTGCCTGTAGTTCTCAGCCACAAGCCCAGTTGAAAGTTCTCATTGTCACTTCAAGTTCCTAGTGGAGTTGTAGTCCAAATAAACTACAGCGTGTGTGTGTGTGTGTTCGTGGTAATGAAGAAACATTTCACCCAGTGCAACAGTGTGGCTCACTGATGTGTTTTTAGCAGCACGTCCTCATACTTAAACGACAGAATAGGTTGTTTGCCAATGACTCCTGAAAATGACATATATGACTGTTGGAGAGTACCAGCGACAGGCGTACTGGATCTTCGTTGTCATGGTAACAATAATAAACACGTGATTAACATTGTGAAACGGTCACAGGTTGGTTAGGTTTAGGCACCAAAACGACTTGATTCATGTGACTTACGACTTACTTCACATGACCTATTAACGTAACTTAACTTACGTTACGATCTGACTTTAAAATAAGTCAACAGTGACTTTTGGCTTCACGCCGCCTCCTTTATACTACCTCACCTGACTTCCTCCTTTGTTCCCATCATAATTACTACAGCCACTAGAGGCCACCGCATAGCAATAAACATATATATGGGTTGTAATAAGCTGCTTGCACAGACAACCTATGCAGGTGTATTTTGGGGAAGGGCGGTCTGGTTTTTAAAGGCCCTAAAATCCAGTTTTCTCATTTGGCTTCTTACCACAAGTGATGGGGTCCTACATAAACACAGAGTTTATTGTACAGGATGCAACATCTGTAGTTTTAGTTTTTGGGTGGAGCTCTACGGCACAGAGGAATAACTCAAATCAGGCTGTAGATACACAGACAGTATTTGTTAGTAAGATCAATTCATTGTTGGTTTTGGTCTTTTAATGGGATTTGATGACAATTAGAAGAATATAGAGTATTGCCAGCTTTATCCTTTAATGTCACAGGATGTTTGGAACAAATGCTAAAATGCAAAACTGGGCCTGAGCTCTAAATAAGAGATATAAATGGCAGTGACTTGTTACGTTCATTTTAAAAACCAACTGCTACAGTAATAAGGCCGGCTGACTTGCTATAGCTCAGAGTTGCCAGTCAGCCACCTGCACTCTGAAACTGTGTTTGTTCGGCTTTGCCAACTGAAGCTAAACTCAACCACATGTATATTTCATCTTTCAGAGCACGTCTGCCTCCACAACGTTTGTGTTAAAATAATCACCAGCACAGCCAAGAAGGACTGTTATCTTACTGTTCTCCCACTCAGAACTCCCCACATATCACAGAACGTAGGCCCAGTGCTTGTGATCTATTTGCTGCATGCAAGTTGCAAAACTCCAAGTAAAAGTCCCAGCTGGAAAGGTAATGCTAAGTGTTGCATTGGAGAAGGTGATTTTTTGGAGCTGTCTCTCTTTGCTGCATCTGATGATATCTCTTCTTTTGTCTCTCCCGCAATCCCCTCGTTAATGCAAGTCGCCAGCGGCCTGCATATCTATAGAGTGGACATGCCGATGCTAAACAGAAAACAAACAGTGAATACTGTCCTGTAAAAGCCTTTTGACAGGCAGTTTGTGGCAAATGAAAAGCCAGTCTTGCTCGTGCATGCAGAGGTCTAAAGCAGAGCCTGACTTCTCTGGCCGCGAGAGTGTGTGTGAGAGTGTGTGATGGCGTGTTTCTGAGACAACAATAGGAGGTTTGTCTGCGGCCTGTACACGGCCGAGGACAATGTCGGCTGGCAGGTGTGCGTGGATCAAACTTTGCATAGGCCGCCTCCTTCACTGCCCTTTTTCTGTCTCTCTATGCTACCTGTCCACCTCAATCTTCCCACCCCGCCCCCGCCTGCACCTCAGGGGAGTTTTCGGGAGATCATGGCCGCCACCATTGCGAGCATTGTGTCAGTGCTCTTTTGTGAGGTCAGACAAACTCTGCGCTTTGTGTCTCTCTCTACACACAGCTATTTACAGATTGGCTTTGCAAGCGCTTGAGGGGAGCAGAGACAGAGGGGGGGGGGGGTACAGGTGGTCAATGGATCAACCATGGATCGTTGGTCCACAAAACAAGCTGAAATGTAAACAAGGAGAGGAGATTTTTTAAAAAGCGACCTCTTAATTGTGCCACCAACAGAATGTCAACTGTGGCTGCACTGTTTGGTTTGGGAGAAAAATGAAGCGGGGAGAGACGGGACGGGACAAAAGCAGAGCGGTTTAGAGGAGATTGTGCTTACACTGTATCTGGGCCCATTTGTCTGTCGGGATCGCTTCTCCGCCAGCAGGTCTTTGACTGTGTGCTTGACTCGAACGCCTTGGTACACTCTCTTGGAATATTCTAGACAGAGCAGAGAAACAGTTTGGGAGTCCACATTTGACACAAAATCCAGAAACAGTTTGACCTGTAGCTGGCAACACAACTTCATACAAATTTTCATCCATCCCCACAAATGTGTTAATTTGAATGCTTCACAGTTTTATTCATATAGGTGAATGACTCTTTGGGATTGGTGTGTAAATGTCATGGAAATTGCCTTTGGTTTGGTCAATGCAAATGGCCTACTAAAAAGAGGCAATTTACTACAAACACTGGTTGAGACCTCGCAGTGAAGGAAGACCAAAGGGGTTTGGATGGTTTAAAAGAACTAAAATATGACAAAAGAATCACACTCTTAACTAAGGTTAGAAATTCTGCATGCGTGCGTCATAGAAGCAGCTCATTAGCTATTACATCGGTCTTTACAAATCTCAAATGTGTGTTGATGTGATTGGGGACATTCCTGGGAAGCAGAAGCATAAACTCAATGAAAATGCAAACTTTATTATGCAAACGGAAATTGCATGCAAAAAACTTTATGTAAAAGACCCCAGCTTTTTGAATGGATATTTTAGATAAGCCCCAACTTTGCTCGGCCAACGAGATTCTTGAAAATATGAAATATTCTTTGGATTACATCAAAATAAAACTAAAAAAATGTTTCGCACTTTGCTGCCTTGAAGCAAAACTAAACATCATCCTCTCAGGTATTATTCCGTATTTAAATATATGTTACAATATGAATCGCCTTAATTAATTAGCATATGATAACCTACGAGTGCTCGATATTAAAAGCATCTTTCAAATATCAAACACAGATTTATGTGAATTGTACAGAGAAGGCATCTTACTTGTCCTTGCTGATACATTTCTTAAATCATTGCTATTAAATCGACTTCTTTCTTATGGGAAATCAATATCAGGAAAGGAAACTATTACTGAAATAATAGCCACACACACTAAAAGGATCTTTCTAAATTTCTTCCCATGCACTCTCCAAAATAAAAGCACTACTTCATAAAATTCAAAAAGAAAGAAATCAGATGTTTAACAGGTTAAAAAATTCCATCAGACATTACATTGCAGAATATGTACAACGTTTATAACAATAGCACTGACAGCAGGAGCAGCTGTCACATATGAATGAGTATGTCTTACCTGTGTCCATGATGCGGTTGAGCAGTCTGACACACACGCACACTCACACACACAGAGGCCTCTCTGTTCTCTCTCTGCTGTATTTGCCTACAGTAGCTAAATCCCAGTGTGCAGCACCATACTGAGTGGTGTGCCACGATGGGAGCTTTAACTACACTGTCAGGAGGGCAGGGACACATGGAACACTGCAGTCATGAGGAGGCAGCTTCTCAAAATGACCTTTATCTATTTGTTTAAATGCAAATGTTTGGTAGGGACGTTTTTTAGACTATTTGCATCCACAGTCAAGATTAGGGGTTGGAAGCATCGGGACCGTGGAAGAGAGGCTGGGTAGCAGCATGTCACTCCTCTCTGAGCTCCCACTCACCATCCAAATTTGAAAGAATATATTGTTTCCACATTTTTGATTTGCAGCTGCAGGAGTTTTCTCACTGCTGGTTTGTGGGATAGAGTCTGTTTTTGTTTCAATTTGAGCTTGGGCGTCTCTGGCATAAATAAAACCTTTAGCAAGCAGTAAAGAGGCAACAGCTCAGAATGCACCGAAGCATCTTCTTGTGTTTGCAAGCTGAGTGTTGGCATCTCAGGTCAGACAGTTGATAACAGACTTTGATGCCTCCCGCCAAAAATTATTCTTTTTTTTTTTTTTATATAGGAGAGCTTTTTGCATAAAAGGACATTATTGTGCAATTTCCTACTCAAATTGATGTGCTGAAATTTGTGTAAAAGACTTTGAGCAAACTAAAAACAAATGAGTCATCTCAACCTTGTGTTTAAAGGAGAGGGAAGAATGGCTGGAGGCATGCTTTGCTAAACAATTTGTGTCTGGCATTATAATGAAGCTCCCATCCGACTTTTTAATTGTTTCCTGACTGAACCTCACAGTGTTTTTGCCCTCCGACTGTGACTGCTCTCCTGTCGTTCGTAAATGAAAATTTACATGAGCTTCCCATGCTGTGTGATGTTGCTGACATGATAAAGATTGAACCTGGTTCCATTCTGACACACGATTTCATAACGACAATGGCACCAGTAAGATACACTAGCTAAACATTAAAGTGTCACAGTTTATGCCTACTTGCATTTGCATGCAGTTTGGTGTGATGCTTTCACACAGAGGTCCTAACACTGGTGCAAATGTCACTATGATCATGCATGCTTAACATACACTGAGAGCATTACAGAGCATCAGTAGCTACAATAATTTAATAATGAACAAAAGATACGTTGCTGTTATGGCAGTTTTGTTGTAGCCTGCACGTTCACTGGTAAACTATAAGAGCAAACATTAATAAAGCCAGCTTATATAAGTCTTTTGTATTTGACTAGTGACTGTGACTCAAGAGGCGAAGCACTTAAAAGTCTTTTGTTCTGTTGAAAAGAGTCTGAATTGAATACACTGAGTAAAAAATGTTGGGCATATGAACCAGCTTTCAGAACTTCAGCAACTGTGAGACACAAAGTCGTATAAATGAATTTAATGCATCCATATGGTCAGTTGAGGTTTTACTGTACAGGAAGTACTACAGGCATTCAGCGTGAAGGTTTTTTTGTCTTGCACATGACTGACTTGGAATACACCAGGACAATAAAACAATATGGTTTCAATACAAAAGAAAAGCATGCAAAGTTTAGAATTTTAAAGAACCTCTGAACCTCTGAATATGCAAGATTCAATCTATCATAGCTTGGTATTTACAGGATATTTAGGTGACGTAAGTATTTGATATCACTCCCTAGGCTAAGGTTGCTTCGCTTGTTGACACGTTTGGTCTTTTGTGCCAACAAAATGATGCAGCCCTAGAGGAACACTCTCCAATATTCACCCTTATTTCCATGAGTTGGTGTGTCACAATAAATTCTGCCATACAATGTTTTCTCTGAGTGCTCTGTACGTTTCGTTTCTCTCCTACAGGGAGCATCAACAGCTCAGTGTGCTGCAAGATGAACCAGCATTTCATCAGGCTAAATGACTTCTAAAATGTACACACAGCATTGCGTTCTTCCGTACTTACACTTGCTATTTTGAGTGCATAAGTACGTTCACACTGACAATTATGGCAAAATGCAGGGTACTATGAGTACCCGGAGGGTGTACTCATAACGGTCAAAAAGCTGAGTGTAGAACGCTGCACACTTCTCACCCTCAATGGTCGCCATCTTGGCTACGTAGCAGAAGGGGAGGGACCACCAACCTCTGAAAATGGCGGCCGCGGTTGTAATCGTTACGGCTAAAAGTAAAAGCACGTTCATTTTTATTCATTTTTAATAAAATTGAATTAAAGTAAGTGAGCAAACAAGCCGGCAGATATTTTGGCGGGCGACAAACGCGGTAAATGTTGGCGATAATGCTCCGCCCGGTTTTAATTCATAAAAAAAAAGAAGAAGAAAGAAGAAGTAGAGGCGGTCATAGGCTGCGATCGTCATTTCCGGTAAGTGCACAACATCCGTGTTCGATTTGAGACAACGCTACCCTGTCAAAATTCACACACTACACAAGTAAGTACACAGTGTACTGCATGTTAGTGTACTAACGGAAGTATCCGAATTGAGACACAGCATTAGTTTTAATCAGTCTACAACTAGCAGCTCTGTAAGGCAATATAAGGCCCAGTGGTGCTCTGAGCTAAACGCTAACATCAGCATGCTAGCATGTTCACAATAACAATATTAACATGCTTATGTTTTGCAGGTGTAATGTTTACCATGGCCGGCATCTTTGTTAAGCATGTTAGCAGGCTAACATTAGCTAATTATGCCAAACGCTTGCTACATTTACCAACATTTTAGCAACATTTGCTAATTAGCACAAACACATTAGTCTGTTAGACACTACAGAGGGCCTATGTCTGTATATGGCCGGCCATTTAAAAACATTACATTTGCTGTTCATCAATGCTAACAGCCAGGAAAAGAAGCTCATTATCAAACTTGGCAGGTCTTCAGAGGTTGCTTTTGCAAAGCACACACACAATGCATGCTGGTACATGTAGGCAGAGTGGGCAGGCTTTGTGCAGGCGAAGGCTTATTTTCTATCAACAGGAAACGCAAAGTTACTGAAGTGGTTATAATTTTACTGGACTATATAGACGTCTGTATAATTAGTGGTGAAATTTTCCATGAGCCCAAATGGTTTATGCATTTTTATGTATCTGACCATTTTCTTGTTTTTACATACTGTATATAGTGCTGAAACAATTAGTCAATAATCAATAAGTCAGACAGAATATTAATCAACAACAATTTAGCTAATCAGTTAGTAATTCTAATAATAATTAATAAATTATCAAGCACAAATGATGCTAAACATTCTGTGGTTCCAGCCTCTCAAATGTGAGGATTTGCTGTTTTTCTCTGTTTTATATTGTAAATTGAATATCTTTGAGGTTTGCATATAATAATTTGGTCTATTAAAATTCATGATGGAGAAGTTCTTGTTGTCATTTACACTTTATAGACTCTAAAAATCATTTATAAATGAATCACTAAAGAAAATAATGATTGCAGCCCTACACATTTAAAAGCGCACATGGACAGATTATGAGATAATGGGCCCCTGGGCACAGATATGTAAAAACAAAAACCCAGTTTCTGTTCAAGTGCTTGTAGTGCATTATTCTGTCGTGGTTCAAGTATAAAAATTAGTGAAGCTGCTAAACATAATGGCCAAAGCAAAATAATGGCGCAGAAAATAACATAGCATATTTCTACACTTAAAATATTCCGAAACCAACCAAAGAAAGGCTATTTGGAACAAAGGGACACAGCGTCCAGTAGTGACAGTGAGGCTGCATGTTATCTACATCTACAGGCGCATTTCTGCTGAATTTACTCTGATTATCTTTACTCTTTATCCTGTGAATCCAGTGTGTTCTTATTTTGTTGAAACGGAACATGTGGGCTATATTTCGGTGTCGGCTAGGGTGCGCTGAGGTTATTTATCTCGCCTGCGCTGGTTTGGTATCCCGGTGACTCGCCGTGCGCCACAGTGGGAGGAGAGGCGCGGTGTAGGGTGTGGCGGTGCCAGTCCAGTGGCCTACTGTAAGAATAATAATAATAATAATATAATATTTTCACTTCATTTGGTGAAGTCACACCCATATAAACTTCTCTGAAATCACACAAACCCCTTTAATTCATGTTTTGTTCGTCTTTCCTTTTCCTCTTTTTCATTCTGCGCTTTTCAACCAGCTGATGTGATCACACAGGAAAAACAAGTTTTATTGCGGTTATGGCATCACTGTCAGAGAGGCAGAATAAAGATAAATTATTCTTACCAGCTCAACCCGTCATCTAAGACAGTAGTAGTACTATACTGAAGGCTTTTCATTAACTCTGGTGACTCTCTTTACAGCGATCTGAAGGCAGCAGGTATCTGTCTCCATCTGCAGTCTCCAGCTGGAGTGATGTTGCGCACTGTCAAATAAAATGTACGCACGGCAGATCTGCTGGTTACATTTTGTGCAACGAGCACCAGACTGTACGATATCAACAGAAACATCCGTGTTTATGAGCACACATTATTAATTAATTAATTATTCTACAGTTTCTACTGCAAATCAACAGGCGTGTTGGAGACTGACTGTATTGAAAACAATTCACACAGTTCCACCAAAAATTGAGGATCGCTTAAAGCTTGTCTCTCCGCTATAACTCCCCCGGGACCGTCACTTCCTGCCAGTCCTCCCGGCTAACGGCTGGCCAAAGTGTCGCCTGGAGTTCCACATGTTTAATTACAGTACAGGTAGACGTGTGGCTGTGATCACCAACATGATGTGATCCTAATTTATTTGTGGATCAGTAGGCTACCAGGTTTATGTCGCAGTATGAAGATTAAAGAGGAGCAATTATTTAAAGCAATTATTTTGCAAGTAAAAAAATCAGAATATCAGAAAAAAACAACATGCAAACAACTAGACCACATTTAAATGTTTGTTTCATTTTATTTAAGGCACTGCGGTGCTTTAGATGGTTATTGTAGGGATCATTGTGGTGACAAATAAAATGGCGCACTATTACGCACAGAAAACATGGTGAGGACTTTGGCACGCTCCGGACGCACTGTGCTAGGCGCATATGACTGCGATCTAACCCATCGACTTGTGGAGCAGAGGCTATAAAAACAAACGCTCTGCACAGAGAAAGTACCGACAGGAACTGATTCTGAGGACAGACAGGATGGACATCTACATCTATCTGAAACATGACGCAACATTAATAGCGTCGAATAAAACTCCTCAAAGTAATAAATCCTGTTTGTAATAAACATGAGTCTCTGAAAATACGTTCCCGCGCGCACGAGATGAAAAGAGGCTGTCTAAACCCTTCCCAACCACAATACCTTACTGTAGGTTAAGTATGCATCACACTAAGTATTAGCATATTTGTGCTTATTTTCAGCAATTTAGGCAGTCAGTTCATCAGAACTTCAGTTAGTTACTTTTACAATGGGAAATAAAGGGGAATTTCCCAAGAATAGCCAGCAGGGGTGTTGACTCGTTCCATCCACCACAGTGTACAGTATTTCCAAATCAACAGGGCACCTTTGAGTCAGGCCTGGTGTTCACAGTGCATTAGGAGAGCTGACTTCCTTGTCAATAGCGGTGTTGTGGCTCCCTGTACTTTTGTAATGAGGTGATGTTATGTGTGCTGACTGCTGCGTGGAGTTTTTATCAGTTAATGACTCAGAGATAAGAGGGATGCACAGCTCTCTGCAACGGACATCTGGGACAGAAGAGGAAGGAAAAGATCCAACAGTGCTGTCGTGTACAGTGTCTCATTCATGGGGCTGCATAATATGCCTCTCCAGATGTGTCCTTACACTATGTCTCTACATTTTCAAATATGTCAGTTAATACAACACAACAGTGATTCAGCGTTTCCTTAGATCTCGTAAACAAGGTTCAGTTTCTCTGCTAGCTTTTTCCTGGGAAATTTCTGTGGTGAACATTACTGTAAGTCATTTATCTCCTGTGTACAGACACAATGGCAGACTGTGTTGTAGGTGGCATATGGAAGAGTTGAAATTCCACATAATGTGCTACAGAGAGGTTATTCTAGGCCTACTAGGTTTTACTTTATGAAATAAAAGACATACATGAATTCCCAGAATGTGAATTTGTGTGCTTTAAAGGTCCACATTTTAAAAAGTGAACACCAGTGTGGCTTTATGCTTTTGGAATGCAAATTACCCTTTGTGTTTCCATGTAACACAACTCATATTTTTGGAATTCTTTGCAAAAGTCCCAATTACATTTTCATTTAGGGTTTTGGGACTAAACACAGAAAAGCAGAAGTAATGTGTTAACAGCATGCACTTCCATGTAGCACAAGAGGGGCTCTGTCAGAGCCGTTTCTGGACATTTTGATCTTTTCTTTATAATATTTGATATTAGTTACAGTTTTTCTCGATTGATTCAATGCAGTTCTGCCAACCGTATTCTTAGACTGCAAATGCAGTGATGCGGTGATCACAACTTGAGATGCATTCCTTTAACTCTTGATCATTTCTGGTTCTTTTAACACAATTCTCTTTTATTTCCAAACAACCACTGCATAGAAAACATGCTCTGCAAAACATTTAACTCAAGTTTTCAGATTTCAGATGAGAGTCGTCTGTTCACAATATTCTAAATCTTGTTCCCAATGAAGAGAATCTATTTCTGCCGGCTCATGTAAAGCTGAAAAACGTTGGACTCTATAATCATTATGAAGTCACATGAAAAGAAAAAGGAGAGGAAGATATGAAGCAGTAAAGAGACTCCTTTCAAATATTTGGTGTGTATCAGCACTAAATGACCCGAGTTTGTACAGTATTTTATTTTTACACACCACTGTGTGATTTTGAGCATTGTATGAAGAGTTTTGAAAACACAACACCTTTTGGAACATGCATTTGTCGTTTTGCAAATGGGAACACAATTTGGATGTTTGTGTCACCCATTCTCAAAATTGTGCTTTTGTTTCTAACAATGTATCAAAACAATAAAAAAAAAACTGTAACTAAGAAAAATAGCATTCCAGGAGTGTGACTGCTGGTGCTGCTGAAAGAGAACATGTTGATATGATTGCAAAACTTGAATTTCATCACACATTCATGGGAAATGTGAAACAGCAAGGCATTCCACTGCAGCTGCAGCGCCCCTTAGTGGACGATTGCTCCAAGACTTTACACAGTATTTCAACATCCACAGAGTACTGCTAACCTCCTCAGATTGACGATTAAAGCTGATAGGCTGATTAGAGCCATGACATTTGAAGAGTATGCCAATTATGTTAGAGTCTGTTACAGAGGATGAGTCTATTAAAGATGGATTGTGCAAAAAAGTTAATAGGAGTAATGACCTGTAAATAAGTGTTTACTGTAGCATTGCTCGTGTGTCATGTTTAACAGAACTGTTGGGTGTTCATATGTGCACGTCACCAAAATTTGGTTACAATTGCATGATGCATTCAACAATTCCTGGAATCACCTTTGTGCTCATCCCCCCCTTGTTGCTGTGGGACTACACCTGACTAGATCCGGCGCCCATCTCTCCACATTACCTTTTTACCTCACATCCAAGCTGTATTCTTTGTTGTCACTTAGTCTTAGCAAAGCCCTAGTTATGTTTTAATTGTCTCAATGTTTGTATGCTCTGTTGTCTCTGCCTCTGTTTATTCCCACTGCTATTTCCCTTTATGTCTCACCAATAAAGGGAAGAAATCTAATAATTTTATGATATTTTTAATGATAATTCTTTACTCAACCTCTGGTCTGTACCATGTCATCAACAATGCATTATCTGTCAATGAATATCTTTACGCGTACACTTGTGTCCCTGTTGTGAGTCTTATCCTGGTTTTATTCATGTTATAGATAGATGGTGATGACCACTTTAAGAGTGAAGTTAGGACTGGATATACAGTACGGTAAGTTATGTTACAGTCATTGTTTGGCATGTATGAGTAATGGTAATGTTTAGAAAACCAAGGTCCTCACTAGAATAGTGACTTGTGTATCCATAAAAAATGTATTAACAAAAGGATAATATACACACATTCAGGTAAATAATAGCAGCACATATAAATCAAATATAAATGACACGAATATATACGAAGGACGTAAATGAACATATTAAAAGACAATTAAAATAAGAGGAGTACACATATACACAAATAAAACATATTCAGTCAGAGGTTTCAGGGAAAAAAGTTCCATAATGTTTCAAAAGCTTATAACTTTTTTTGCTGTTTAATAGATTGAGTGATTTAAGTAGAGAATTCAGTTGTAGGAGAAAAGGTGAGATCATGCTGCGTTTCTAAGCTGACCTCCAGTGGAATCCTTTAGTCATGACAGCTGAAGCACCCTGCAGTTCATCCACTAGAGGGCAGTAAGAGACAACTGAACACAGAAAAGAGTCTGACAGCAGTGACAGGTAAACAGATGAGCTGAAAATACAAGTAATAAACACAGGACGGAAAGATAAAATCAATAACACAATTGTCAAATGGAATTGGTAGATATCCAATAAAAGTACATATACAGTAAATGCACACGTTAGATCAGAGGTTGCCATGCAGACAGATGGGAGGAGCAGAGATACAGTTCCTCTCATCTCTCTGTCATCTGGGCTTGTTCGAACAGCTTTTGCTTATCATGCTACACTGCTGAGTCATGCTTTATCACAGGCTGGGTCTGATCACACATCTCCGCTGCTGTTAGTCTCCACTGTCAGACAAAGAACAGACTGTGCTCAGGTCAGGCTGATACATCAGGCTGAGCTTTCTGTTGGAAACTGGACATGAGCCAGTCACTGTCTACTGATACAACTGCTCTTAATGCTGCTGCTGCTGCAAGTACTGCTACTGTCATCATTATGATATCCTGAGTGTCCTACCTTTTCCACTGCTACCTGTTACATAAGAAGGAGTTGATGTCAAGGAGTCACAGTCCTGCCTTCTGTCTCCAAACATCTGACTTCTTTATTTCTTTCTGAAAATACAAAAAAAACATTTTCCTATTATGCAATCTACCAGTTTGAAAATTTGTAAATTCACAAGTGTTTCTTTGACCACTTATGAAGGCAGCAATCGAGACACGCTCTGACCAGATGGGCTCTGTCACTTCAATGTGAGTCTGAGACCTGAAAGGTCAGGCCAGGTTAGAAATATCTGTCAGTAACAGTTGGACAGTCACATTTTATAACAAAACCAGCAGATCCTTGTAAACTTTATAACTCATTTTGGATTTTCAGCCTCTTAAAAAAACCCCAAACTGTTATTTTCTCTGTCACCATCAGGAATAACATGTTTCTTATCGCAGGACATGGTCTTGGACGGCTGAGTGGAATTTTCCAGAGGACGGAGTATTCAGTCTTGGGCGGAGGAGGAAGCTGTATTGGAGAGGATTCTTCGTGGGTTCCTGTGCGTAGCATGCACATATAGGGATTATTCTCATAAAACTCAATTCCAGCTTGTAAAGTTTTGGTATGTCTCTGAGCCCTGGCCACTTGCTCTTTCTTGGAAATTATAGTGCTTCGTCACACTCGAGAGAAATACTTTAAATTCTTCAGAGAGTCTGGAAGATGCTTTTGCTGAGTGGGGTAATATAAATGTTTATTCAAGCCCTGCCTGCACAGATATTCACATCACTTTGGCACAAGGAGGACAACTCACATGAACCTGTCCCTCGGAGAAATACTTGATCTGAGTATGTGTTATTATTTCAAGACTATGAAGATCTACATCAAATTCCATCTCTGCATTATTTATTTAAACTCATTGCTGGAAAAAGGCCCAGTTACACCAAATATGGGTAAGAGTCAGAATCCACTAGTCAGTTTTATCAAAAATGCAGACATAATGAGCCACTGATCTAACTCCACAGGCACGACTCGGCGAGCCATGATTAGCTGAAGTTGCACTTCTCGATCAATAACACACATTTCGTCACATTACATTAAAATGGAAATGTACTCCTGAAACAAAACCAATGAATTTAAGCAACCAAAGACAGACGGCGTACTCTTACATAAAAGTAGTGATATATTACAGTACCCAGCTCTTGGATAAGCACATGGAAACATATTAAGTTTAAGGGAATCTAATCCCTTTCTTCAGCACTTTATAAACAATTTCTCTTTTTAAATGTGCGGGAGTGAGAGTGAGCAGGACATATTATTTAAGCAGAGACCTCCTTGGATGAAGCGAGGGATGGAAATATGAGGTAAAGCAGACTGCTGGAGAGAACACTCTCCTTATCAGCCTGGTGAGGTAATACTGACAGTACTGATAATGCTGTACAGTACCATTAAATCTGGTGAGATTACATGCTGGAGACATGAATGATGTGAAGATATCACCCCCACTCCCTTCCATGATAAGCGACTGCCTGTTTTAAGTTTAGTTTCTTCCACGGAAGACTTCATGGTGACGATATGTGCCAGCAAAGTCGTGTAAACACTTCATGGAAAAGGATTTGAACTCCAAAGCAACTGAATCACAGCAGCAAAGCAGCTACCTGAGGCAGTCCAGAGGTCCAGTGAGGCCAAATCTTCTGTGCTCCAAGTGCAGGTGCATCGGTCAAACAGAACAATAATAACAAATTGCCTGATGCTTTCATACGTCAAGAGGAAGGTCTGGAGCACAACATAGACTAACTGCATGTCATTCAGTCTAATATGATCCACCTTTGCAACAGTGTTTTCACTGGTGATTTAGTTCAATCAGGAGAGACTTCAGTATGAGTGAACAAATATTTATTGACATGTGCATAATAAAGATGAGAAATGTGAAGAGTCTTTGGCGATTACGGATTACGGGGTGGAGGAGGGTCGCAACGATTTCACACTGAAATGACAGCTGACAGCAAGCGAGAGGAGAACAGATTTAAAGTTTGACAGCAGCAATATGATTGGCTGATGGAGATCGTGGCGAAATCTGGTTGGATAAATGAGAAAGTAAACTGAAATATAAAGCATAAATCTCACCTTTGTGCTGCTTGTCGGGAGTAAGTTTTTGCACGTGGTGTCTTCTACTGCCCCCTGTGGTTGGAGAGCATACAACACCCACTGCAACAGTTGGTGAGAGTCACAGTTGTGAAGAGGCAACAATGAGCCCCATTCCACTCTTGGATATGCTACACAAAGGTGAAATTTAACACCAAGTATTGGTTTTATAAGAGAGAAGGCTTCCGTCCAATAAAGAGCAGCTCACAGTTGCGTCCATAAGCTTTTGTATGAGAAGCATCCGGGACTCCCACGGAGTCGATGAGACAGTTCTAAACAGGACTCGGTTAAGCCTAGTTTTAGATTAAAGTGGCCTTTTAAACTAGATTTACTCTAATTGAATTTCTTAGACATGGTTTGGAGTAGTCCTAGATTTGACATGGTCTTGAATTAAATTATTTCCTGAAGGAAGATTAGCGTTACTCCAGGAAGAAATTCATTTTATTCAAATTTCAAAGGTGACAGGTTTGACCTCAGATTAGGGGTCTCAGCATGCTGCAGTGCTTGTCACAGTGCTGCATCCGGCAATTTCTGTAGCTTTCCGAAACAGACAATCTGACAATCACACCCACTTTTTGCAGTGATTGGTACGTTATGCGGTGGAGTGAAAGTTTGAACTTTTTTCATTCTCAACCAAAACCTTTTTTTGTGTACACCCGAGTGTAACATCATGAATTCCTTTAAGGAGTGAGTGTCCAAAGGTGTGTGCCCTTATCCCCATTTGTAGGAATCATCACACCAAGACACGCAAAAGACAAAGAATTCTTGGAGAGAGATCAGGCAGGCAGTGGGATGTAGACAAGACTACACATCAAATTATCTTGTTCGTTTTAAGTATGTGGACCCTCAAGGCTGTTTGGAGACCAACAAGCACAACCATCAAGACAAATACTTATTGTCAGGAACAACCAACTCAATAATTTTTTGCAGTTTGGTGGCATTTTTGTCTTTGTTGAATGTTTGACAGTTGGAATCAAACTGGGGATGTTGAGGTGCGTGGTATACATCTTAAATTTGATGTTTCTGAGACAGTTTTCACGTTTATAAAGAAAATGCAGTGGAGATCATTTTGCTGATGGAGCACAGATTTGCATTCTTGTAACAGATGAAAGCCTGCAGCCTCTTTTTCTTCAAGTTTGGATCACTTTAAGGTTTTTGGTTTTGTCTTTGTGAACTGGTTCTTTTTTTTTCGGCTTCCATTGCATTGTCTGTTTTTACTTGTCCAATTCCACAAAAGTATGTTTTTTTTTGTGATCTGCTCCAGCTTCTATGAGCAAGTGAAGTGCTGTGTGCACATATTCTCACTAATAAGAACTAACATAACTGGTATTAATCTTGTTTACCTTAGTCCAGAACTCTGTAGTCAAGAAGTAAAAGTTGCAAATGTATTGCTTCACTCAGCAGTATTTAATATGTTAAATGAAATGAAGAGGCAATGTAAAAGGAGTCGCACTTACTTGAGTGTAACAGCTTTACGCTAACTTTTAGCCTCTTTAAGCTAATTGTTTTGGTTTGGCTCTGCACATAGTCTGTATGGTTAAGTCTAAGCAATCCCATCAGTGGTTTTATATGATGGGTTGGAGAGACCTTAGGGCCTGTGTCCATGTAGCGTTTTTTTTTCTGAGCGCCAGCGTCTTTTTTCAATTGTTTCCAATGAGAAGCGAGTGCATGTGGCCGCCAAGAGAAAAAGCGCTGCACCCAGCATCTTTTTTCAGAACACTCCGCCTTTTTTGTGCGGCTGCTCCTGGTGCTTCTAGTTGAAAATCTCTGAACTTTTCAGAAAGGCGCTGATGTCGTCACGGGCGCTTTCTTTCAGGCAACCAATCATATATTAGATGGGACTCGTCACCCTGGTAACCAAGAAAATGGAGGAGAAACTTGTTGTGGCCATGTCTGTCTGTCCTGAGCTTTATGATATGTCAGAGACAGAAAAGCTTGTTGTTAGCTGAGCAGTCACCCCCTTAACGTAGCGTTAAGATGTTGTTGTCATAGAAATAAAACCCATGTGTAGCATTTTCTTCTCTCACCGCGAAAGGGCTTCATCCCAGCGCTCCCCAGCGCCCTCCAAGAAAAAAACGCCAGAAAAAAACATTATGTGGACACAGGCCCTAACTGCTGTCATCAAACCCCGATGAAAAACCGTAGGAAGCCATTTTCAGCAAGCAAGCTCAGATGAGCTGACTGTACACTGCCTGCTCAGCACACAGTTAGCGACTAGCTGGTGAACATAGTGAAGCATTTAGCAGCTAAAGAGCCAGATATTTTTCTCAGGAGTTGGTGGACACCAAAGCTAAAACAAGAGTGAATAATGGACATTTGTCAGGTGGACAGAAACAAAATTTCAGTGGGTTAATAATATTGTTCTGCTTCTCCTGGATGGCAGCCATAGCAACATGATACAGTCATAATATGTCAGGGCTATGTGTTTGTCAGCTTGATTTTAGAGTTTTTCTGCCCCCTAGAGACCAAAAAGTGTTTAATGCAGCTTTCAAATCTGAAAGCCACTCTTTAAGCCAGGATTAAAAACTACCCCTGGTTTAATTTACCCCCCTATCAAGAAAAATGACCCCTACTATTTATGTTACTTTGTCCACCCTCAATACTTTTTACTTTGCTCATCTCATGAAAATTCCTGTGGCCAAGCGAGCTCATCAGATTCTCATACACCCAATTTGGCCTAATTAGGGGATTAAGAGCAGAAGCAAACGTTTACATTCGCCCCGTGACTCCTCCAGTCTGGATCACTCTGTACAGTACCAGCCGGGCCCACCTCACAGACAGAAGCTGCCCTCAGTTCACAGACAGGCCAATGTGCTGCCAGGCCCAGAGGTCGGCATGTGGTGCGGCTATAGACATCAGCAGACGCTGCAGGTTCAGCAAAAAGACACAAGCAGAATTAATATGAGAACTGTAGGAATGTGTTTAAGGGCAAGAGGTTGTCTGTATTGTGTTGGGTGTATGTGCTTGTGTGCGTAAGAAAGAGGACAAGGGCGGGAGGGAAGCACAGAGAGGGACAAGTGCAGTAAGCTGTGTGCTGTCCTTTTCACTTGGCGTGTGAATGTGTGCCTCTTTCACCCAGCTTCTGTTGCAAAGCAGTTTTGACAGCTTCAGTCTCCTTGAATGGAATTACACACCCTTGGCAAAGGATTCACACACGCACACACACACACACGCACACACACACAGTGCTGTGAGGTCGGACAGTAGCATGAGTAGTGGGTGCATTAATCCGTCAAGCCACCCAGTGTCCAGTGTTTTAGTAGACCCTGAAAACAAAGCCGACCCTGATCTGTTAACCACGGCTAATTTCCACTCAGACAGTGGAAAAGAACTGGAGCAGCACTGAAGAAGCTTACTAATGAGCTGATCACAAGGTCTTTGTATGACTGGAGTACTCAGTAGCAAAGTAGCTTTCTGTATTTTAGACTATTTAATTTAGGTGATTACAGCATCTTTCAAATTATTCTGATGGCTTTAGGCTTTGAGTGTAGAATTTTTTTTTAAAGTCCTGGTGAAAGCTGGTGTAGCCTAGAGCCACCGAGGGGTTCCAAAATCAGAACTTTTCAAATTTGACATAGTGACTTTAAAGCTGCACTAATCAATATTTTATATTAACAATGGATCAATTGACTTAGTATATGTGAAAGCCACACATAATTATCACCTAATTCTCAGTTCTACGGAGCGCGTCAGCGTATTTCAGCTCATTGTTTCAAAATTAAATGTCTCACCGCTATCGTCAACCTCATTTACAGACGCAGCAGGCAGCTGTTTTCAGGGGAAAAGTTCTGAAAAACCCACTGTACACTGCCTGCCCTGCACCAAAGGCAAAGTTAGCGATTAGCTGCTTAAGAGCCAGATATTTTTAAAGAGGGTGAATACTAGACTTACATTCATCAGGTGGACACGGACACAACTCTAGATAAATGCTAATATTGCTCTGTATCTGCTGGATGTGTAAAGAAGCAATTTTTGCTAACATGTTTGCCATAGCAACTTAAGTGCTAATATGCCACAGTTTTATTGACTTGTTACACTGCCCTCAAGTGGCCAAACAAAATCAATTATTGCAGCTTTAAGATGAATAAACACTCACACTTGCTCGACTTTTACTGTTACTTTTCTGTGTTTGTTTGAATATTGCATAATGAGTCATTAAAAATGTTATTAGAAATTATAAAAAAATGCCAGATGTTACAGGCAGGAATGCAGCTATGCATGTCGTCTAAACCTTTAATTTGGTGCTGTATTGCTTTCAACATTTGTTCAGAGCCTCATATTTACTTTAATTCACCATTTTCGGGATATCTTTACTACTACTAATATCACTAAACTGTTTGAACTAATCTGGGAAGATGTTTAAGTCTTGATTTCATTCCTTGTGTGTAATATTGAATGTTAAGTGATGGAACTCCTGAGGAAATATTAATGCTAATAGTCTGTCATCAGCAGCTCTGCGCCTGTAGATGAAGTTCTGTTCATTTGATGCTATGCAGAGCAGCTAGCCAGGAGAGAAATCAAATGCAGAAAGCAATGACATATGAAGTGAGGCCTGCGAGATCGAAAAAGAATATGTCCAAACCAAATTGATGTACAACGTGTGGTCCATTTGTGAAGCCTTTTGCCATGGGCACTCTGAGGTCTGATGTTGGACGAGTTGATTTCCAGATGTGTCTTCAGGCCCTGACTTATGTAAGGTAAGGAGTCTGCACAGTGGGGGCAGGCGGTGGCTGTCTGCTCTCTTGATTGAAGAAGTTCAAATGTTGATTTAGTCTCAGTACACTAAGTATTTCTCTTTTCACTGTAGCAGGCATCATTAACCCTCTCCTTATTCATTCCTCTTGTTCGCAAGCCTGGATAACTGTGAGTCTTCAATACGCTGCACAGCGCCTGTTTGCTTTCCAAACTGACCTCATGAATGAAAACATAAAGGCCCATAATGACTGTGTTTCATAATGTTTTGGCTGACAGAAGCAGGCCTGACAACTTCAATTCATTTGTCGTGCAAAAGCACAGAAAGGTGGGCCTGTCAATCGGCTTTTCTCTTAAAAGGATTAAAAATAAAAACAGAACCCAAAGTTCGCTTGAATCACTCCTGTATGTACAGTGTCATCCCTCATGGGCCAGATATGTGTGTTTGGTTTACTCACCTGTGGGGACCCGCAAGTGCTCCTAAACAGGTGCTTCTGTGATCCAAGGTTGTGTCTGGTACACTGTGTATAAAGCTGTTTACTTAAATAACAGCAGTGTGTGTGTGTGTGTGTGTGTGTTAAGCAGGTGGGGCTGCTCGGCTGCTCAGCTCTCAAAGATGACATCATCCTGCATTGATTGAAATGCTACCAACACGCTGCTCAGAGTGAAAGAGCTGCTACTTTGCTGAAACTCTGCTTGAGTAGAAGCAAATTTAATGATGTAAAAAGAGTTCAGTAAACACTAAAAAGTTGAAAGTTACTTCAAAGTACATGTTAATAAGCTACTTAATTAAAGTGACATTGTTCCTTGTGAGATTTTCCACATGTAGACAGGACAGAGGATCTGTATGGAGGACCGAAACTGCCAAAATCAAAAATAAATGAATAAATGAATATCAATAAATAAATTTATGCCATTAAATGCACCAAATATAATATTAAAATTAAATGTAGGCATTACTTAAATGATAAATTGATATTTCTGTTTTAATTTGCTTCTGTACTTATTTACCTTGGTATAAATATATATATATGTGTGTGTGTGTGTGTGTGTGTGTGTGTGTGTGTGTGTGTGTGTGTGTGTGTATGGAGGTATATTTATACATCTAATGAAAAACTTTGACTTATTGATGAAAAATAACCATTGTATGTAAGTAGTAGCCCTTTAACTACTTAAACCTGCAAGAACAGATTTTTTAGCAACTGGGACCAGTGGAAACAACCTGTAAACACAACACTTACATTTTAACCCTGTTGTTTATTTACACATCCATCAGTTATGAAGCAACATTAGCATTCATTCGGAGTCGGGCCATAAAACCAAAAC
The DNA here is from genome assembly GCA_008360985.2 of Macquaria ambigua. Lineage (NCBI taxonomy): Eukaryota > Metazoa > Chordata > Actinopteri > Centrarchiformes > Percichthyidae > Macquaria > Macquaria ambigua. The sequence goes on along the minus strand of VMKM01000269.1, from coordinate 77,318 downwards.
AATTAGCTAAATGAGCCTAAAACCCTCTGTAGAACTGAGGGCAACGACAGAGTTGAGTAATAACTCTCTGTGGGTTCATTACTACCACTGACACCTTTCACATTACACATAATCATTTGACCCATTGTTCATAAAAATCTTGACTTTTGTGATCACACATATTGGTGAGATTTCAACTTTGTCTATTATCCTTTCCTGTTTGGATCATTCAAGGATGTGAGAATATTACCATGGCAATAAACTACCCTCTTACACTGTGTTACAGTCGTTGTTATGGCCTGTAACACTTATGTTCTATTGAAAATGCATCATTTCAGTGGAAGCCTTTGAGCAACTGAGCATTAAATGAAGTTGATAACACAAAAATGGTGAAGTGGGCAGAGTAAAGAACATATTTTATCACTTACCCCCAAGCACATATGCTCCTACTGCGGACGAAAATCACAAATATAGTTTTAAAACAAAGACACCAAATAAACTACTGTGCTGGCGTTCATAGTGATGAAGCAACATGTCAGCCACTGCAAGAGTGTGGCTCACTGATGTTTGACTGTTTTTATTAGTTTGTGGACAACGATGAAGCTCTACAGCACAGAGGAAGAAGATATATCAGACAACACTTGTTAGGATCAATTCATTGTCTTTTCAAGGGATTTGATGACAATAAGAAAAATCTAGAATATCATCTGCCTCACCCTTTCAGTAGAAAATAGTTCTCAATGAAAACTATTAACTCAGCCCTGGTTGTTCTCTGGGGTCTTAAGGAATTCTGAGAAAGGCGACTAGACGGAAAACAGAAGTAGAAGGAAATGATGCATTCAGGGGGTGGGAGTGCAGACAAAAGAAGACAATAGAAGTTTCTCAGTTACAGTAACAACAGTAAATGTTGCTCACCTCCATCTAAAGCTGCTATAAAACACACTGACATTTAAAGGCATTGTTCTGGCCTGCAAATAAATGAACTCATCATATAACACCTCAGTGAAACACAGTTTACTTACACAAAGAGTCCATTAAAAGGTATACTTCAATGTTGTTCTCAAACTGTAAAAATGGCTTTGCTATAGTGGACATACCCAAGCTGAGCTTTCAAGTAGATCAGCCGTATAACACAGCCTGTCTGCTCGTCATTTTATTATAAACTGGCTGTTTTTAATCCAAGGCCACTCCTGACGTCAGCACTTTTGGAGAGGAACCTGCACGCATTCCTGAGATGAGGAGGGATCCAGACCCACACTCATTCCCCCTCCTCCTCCCCCCTGCATTTATCAGCCAGGACAACAAGCAGAGCTCTCTGCAGACAGGCTGATTGATAGATCAATTTGAGCAAATTTACAAGTCTTTTTTTTTTTACTCCAGACTGCCAAATAATGACACAGTGGTGCATTTTCTGTAACACAACTATGTGAGTTTATTGTTCGACAGCCAGCGCAGACTGACCTAAACTTGCCACGTGAGGAAAAAGAAAGCTTATTATTTATGAGGTACATCTGCTGACCCACAAACCAGGGTACAAACATGCTAAAATGTCAGAGCAGTGTGGACAGTGAATTATTTGCTATATGGAAAACTTTAAAAATGGCTCATATTATTTAAAACATTTGCACTGAGAGTACTTATAAGACAGCTGTCTTGGCAAGGATCGGCCTTTCTTCCACAGAAAAATCATCCTTTTATTCTTTTCTAACATTTTTTATTCTTGATATATCGTGGCTGCAGCTCAACCATTTTTTACTGTTCTCTGTTGCTTCCACCTTTCTCCCACAAATCATTGGGAGGTGCTGAAAACCACAGCGCTGCTTGCTCAAAAACACAAAGTAGCTTACATTAAAATACCTCCCCACCGCTACGCAACTGCATCCCTCTTGAACATGTTCCATACTGCATTTAGGAACATAAACTTTAATTGTGCTCATTACAGGACCTGTAAATCCCCTTTGACGTACCTCCACTATCTATGTGACCTGGGAAACACATGTTTGAAATGTTGGGCTACATCAGAAATGATAGGCTGTCTGATAATCTGGGTAAATTATTTTATAATTTTAAGATTATAAATGCAAATAAATATAAAATAAGCATTATTTTATGGGATGGGTCAAACACAGGACCTTCTCCCAGGAGATCAGGGTTCGTGTCCCGTGTGACACCAAAAGTCAGCGTTGACTTATTTAAAGTTTTAAGTTAGGCTACATAACTTTACGTCACATGACTTACTTTATTATTTTAACCCAAACACTTTTCCTAAACCTAACCAAGTAGTTTTGTTGCCTAAACCTAAGGTGATGTGATATGAGTGATCAACCATGTGAACAGATGATAACGGCCTTCTGAACCTACTAGTAGGTGTAGCAGGCTCCTTCTAACCCATCTCTATGAGGCTGATAACCACTGATAACGCCCATCAAGTCATAACATTTGAAACAGGTGCAAAAATGTTAATTGTTTGCATCTGAGATGTTTAATGGGAGTTGCCGTTTAAGCACTTAAAGGTTGGGCAGGCAGTTTTCTTTTGGCGTCATTGGGCAAAAATGCCATATTAACCGTTCAGCATATTGTAATTCAAGTGGTCTGAGAGCAGACCTTTACTTCAGCCCCCCTCTTGCCTCTGTTTTCAGGCTTCAGAAAATCTATCCCATGACGGGAGACTTTGGCCTATCACAGGTTATTTCAGAGAAACGGTGCATTCGTATTGGCTAAGCTACAAGAGCAGCTGTGTGTGCACGTGGTGAAAGCCTGATTGAATGGCGGAAAATCCTGCCGAAAATCCTGAAACTTGTGATAAATTTCCAACACCTCCTTTGCCTACAGCGGTGTATAGTACAAAACAACACGTCCCGGCTCCACACGGAGCTTCAGGCTCATTACATTAGGTTTTGCAGGGGAACTGATTCCTTCTGCTGCCTGTCGAAGTTGTGGGTTTGGTGGGAGGGGCTTAGCGGAGTGATACAGGCAGCAGAGAGAGAGGTGGAAGGTTTTGCATAGGTTGCACAGATTTTGCCTACCCCAGCTTTAAAGCTGTTAAAGTGTCAGTTGAAGTGGAACCACTGAAAGAGTTTGAAGTGTCTTTTGAAATGTATGAGCTGAAAGCAGTTCAGATCAGTTCAAGTGTATTTTAATTTCAAGTTTAAGCACTGTAGGCAGTTGAATTTGAGTTTGTAAGTAAACAATGAAAGCAAGTGAAATTTCAGCTGAAGTTGAAGCACCAGAGATTGTTAAAGTGCACTGTAAAAAGTGTCAGTTGTAAGAAGTGACAACAGTTGAATTGTGAGTTGAAGTATTTAAGCTGTCAGTTAGTGTCAGTGTATGTGTAGAGCCTGAAAGCAGTTGAAACTTCAATGTCAATGGAGTTGAAGTGCCAAGGTACCTGAAGTGTGCATGCTTTAAATAGTTGAGGTGTCAAAGTTCAAGAGCTGAAGAGGGATAGCGTGTGATGTCATTCACTCTAGATTTGAACGTTCCACGCAATACACACCAACGTAAAAAAACGAAGGTCTGTCAAGAGCATGAAAGTTAAACTGTGATTACTGAAAAACTATGAAAGGAACTAACCTGACAAAGTACAAGAGGTGGAGACTGGTTTACAGTTTGAATAAGGTTTTGAAGTGATAATTTAAATGAGTGTGAAGAAGTTGAAGAGGAGATGAAAAGGCCCAAAGATGAACTAAATGTTACCGCTCATTCATTTGAATGGGAAACAAATGCTGAAAAAAATAGTGAATATTTGAAAAGTATGAAACATATCAAAAGTCTGAATGCATGCACAGATGTTCTAAATGAGCTGAACATTTTAAAGTGTAGAAGTAGTTGACAGTCAAAAAGTGTCAATAATAATAAAGAAGTTAATTAACCTAATTAACCTCTTATGGATTTGTTACCCAAAAAAATTCCACTTGATCTTTATATGAATTAAGTTCATCTGGAAAATCAACTGAAAAATCAAAAATCACTCAGTCATGTCTTACCTCCTTATAAATTCTTGGTAACTCCTTATACATTCTTAGTAGGATATCTTAATGAAAAATATCCCTCCATGTTCCCTGAAACTCATATGCAGGTTCTGGCCTCTGCAAATTGGCCACATGTGCTGGCTGACACCAGGAGTACTGGAAAATGTCACAGGTGTCATAGGCGTTTTACTGTCACTGCTGTCAGGTCGGCTTTTCCATGACTTCCCAGAAATGCAATGGAAAGACTTTTCCATGAAAGAATGGAAAAAACTGCTCCAGACCCTTTTCTGATGGTTGGTTGGTGGGTTGGAAATCACCGCACCGCTTAAAGAAATCCCTCATGTGCTCCAAATATTGGTCCTATTTGTCTGATATAAATTTCAACCTTGTCTCGAAATGAGCCGTTGCAGACAATGCTGCGTGCTAATGAGGGAAAAAGTGAAAGCATGCTTTTAATATCTCCAGCACGTGCCTAATGTCACAAATCTGTCATCTTAAGAGCCTCCTTTCAACACATATGTGAACAGGTTGAATCGCTCACAGCTCGTGCACGTAAACATGTCACAGAGCGTGAATGAAATGACGATGCCACGGAGGGAAAAAACAGGCCCCCGTTGTGCTTGATGAACTACCCAGGCAGTACCTTAGAGATCTCCGGGAAGATTATTTGGGAAGATGAGACCATTGTTTGACGTCAGATTCATGTGTCAAGCAGAGATAGTGTCCTTAGCAACAGCAGAAAACAATGGATCACAAATACAATTTTGAGAGCAGCGCAGCCAAGAACCTCATCCCAGTATTGTTACAAGAATAACACATTCTTGGAAATTACTTTGAATAGCTCAGTAGTGAGTCATTAATTTCATCCCTGCTCCCCCCAAGCACTGGAAACCTCTGCTGATCAGAGAAAAATGCTAACAGGTTCCACTCGAGTGAAATAGGCTATTATGGATTTTATTGACTTTTTTGGAAGCTTGTTGCAATACCATTTACAGTAACATTAATAAAAGCTTACTGCTTATGACTTCATGGTCAACCCATTCTCTTCTGCTGTTCTCCAGAAACGGAAGGATCATGAAAAATAACAGACAGAAGAGCTTCACCACAAGAGCTTTTTCTTTCTTTATTCCTTTTTTTATTACATGATATGATCTGTTAAAGGATAATACCGGTTCATTACAACTTGGATCTTATGTTTATAGGTTTAGTCAGCATTTCTATCAGTTATAAATATTGCACTCACCAAAAGTAATTGCTGACATCTGGGAATATGGTGAGATCGTTAAAGCTGGGCACCAGTAGCTGAGATGGTTTTGAGTAGGTTGGCCACGTATTTGTTGTAGGGTTGGTGTTTCGCTCCCCCACTCCGCATGTGTACGTGTCAAAGTGTTCTTGAGCGAGACACCAAAAAATGGTTGATGTGTGTAGGGAAAAAACTGTAAATTGCTTTGGACAGAAGTGTCTGCCGAATGATTGTAATATAAGGAAAGGAAAGTGGACACACCATAAATGTTGGTCAAAATCTCTCATTGGACAGGATTAGTGCATGCACAACTACTGTAAGTACGCTAGATCAAAGTTGAACCAGGAAGTCGGTCTTCCAACTGTGATGGATGTTGGACAGATTGCAGCAGACAGATTGCGTAATAACTTTACCGCTCACCTTAGTTTCCTCTTCAGAATAAGTTTAGCTAACCTAGGTAACAGGTCCTCATACCTAAATTCACCTGAGCATTTTCTCATCTGACACTCCTATGTCTTAGTAGACTATAACGGGTGCAGTTTTTTTTCCGCAAAACTGAAACGGACAGGAAAAGGAGTTTTGAAAGTTGGAAATCTTAACAAGTCTGGCCAAGCCATCACTGAGTTACTGGTATTGATCAGTAACCCTCCACAGACATGGCAGGGTCCTCGTGTTACACAGCAGGAATATCTGACTCATTGCCACTTAAAGAGCATCCCTACAGGGCAATCTGGGATGTATATTCAGGTGGGTTTAGTTGCATTGTTTGTGTGGCAGGGAGGCAGCTCAAACAGGCTCTCTATTCACACCAAGTGGCCTGATCACTGAGATGAGGCAGGAATTTAATGGTGTTTCCACATGAGCAGATGGCTTGAAAGGGCATGAAGTGAAACAGTGAAACTTTTATACTGCTCTATAGCCTAGAGCCTTTCCTCTTTAGCTTATATAACTTTATGTCATTTGCTACCACCCTTGGAAACTTGCTTCTCCTCCACGGTTATAGCAGGATCCAGGATCGGATGGAAGTTTTCATTTCCTTTATATTTGACTTTTATTTTAGCTCCTTGATTTAATTTTTTTACCTGGTGACACAGCTCCTGGACAACGAACAAAAATGATCAGCGCCATCTTCTAGTTACTGAATTAGTTATTCAAGTGCCGAGCATCTCCAAAACTATGATGTTTTTAGGAGGAAGCTGCCAGAAAGAGAAAATACATTTCATTGCCTTTTTCTTTTGCACAGCAAGGATGTGACTGAATACGTGAGGTTCATGCTCACATGAGTAGACACATGCCAGCTATCTCTTGTAGCAAAAACATATGATTCATACTCTCCAAAATACACCACTGTCACGTTCACTGCTTTAACTTACCATGAATGCTTTTTAGGTTGTCAAAGTCAAACAAAAGTAGTGCGTGTGTATGCCTGTTCATTTTCATAGTAAGTCGATTAATACAACATGCATTCTCAAAACTGAAACAGTGTTTGGCCAATGCACTGCTTGTACATAAATGTATTTAGTGGAGATGCATTAAATATACCAGTAATGGGGAATGTTCACATATCACTTTACATGTGGTATTTCTTCCTTCATAGAAGCTTGATAATAATGATTTATTGTAATCTTCTGTGAGTCATCTGTAACTGCCTTGTCAAGAACTTTAGTGAGGGATAATTTACAGTAAGAGAAATGTCACATTCCTCTTTCCACTCTCTCTTCCTCCTTTACTTGTTGTTGAGATTACAAGTATGTTGTATGTTTTTGTAACATACAAAGATCCTCTTTTGCATGCAAACATTCCAAGGCAGTGGGTCACAAGACGACTGACAAGAAATATAAATCCGATCAATAATTTCTGTTACACAAAACTGTTCTTTTTTTTCAGATTTTTCTTGAAAAGTGCCTTTTATCTTGCGAAATGGGGAATATTTTGACCTTTTCTGGGCCTCTAAAACTCCTTTGAATGAAGGGAAGGAAAAATCAGTGTTTGGCATAACTGTCCACACGTAAGGACAAACCTGTGACAAGGGGTCACAAGTAGACATTGCTTCATTTTACGGGGTCACAAGCCAAAAAAAATTGGGAACCACTGTTCAAAGAAACATGAATATTTGTCACATCAGGATTTGTTACTATCTGGCTCTGTATGTCTGTATGTCGAACTGAAGCTCACGCTGCCGTTAACTTTAAATACTGAAGCAGCAACAACAAAAAGACCTTAAAGCTGCTCTAATCAATATTTTTATTAACAATGGGTCAAATGATTATGTGTAATATGAAAGGTGTTGCTCATAGTGACAAACCAACACAGAACTATCACCCAACTCTGCTGCCACTCCACTCAGCTCTACGGAGTGTTTTAGCATCTTTCAGCTCTAAAAACACAAACACTCTACACTACCTGCTCAGCAGACAGACAAAGTTAGCGTCTAGCTGGTGAACATAGTGGAGCATTTAGCAGCTAAAAAGCCAGATATTTACCCTAGGAGGCAATGGAGACAAAAACAAAGCTAAAAGGAGTGTGAACATTAGATTTACTTTCATCAGGTGGTCAAAAACACAATTCCAAATGATTGCTCATGTTGCTGCTTTAATGTATAAGGAATGGAATGGCCTCTATAAGGCATCCACACAATGCTCATATTTCTCAAGACAGACTCAATTCAGACTTATCAACAGTCAATGATAACAGTAAAGGTTTTGGCAAGAGTCTATGCTCTTCAGTTACCTCTATACATACCACCCATGTGGAAAATAGACAGCTTTACACTGGATTACACAAACTATAAAGAGCATTAATGGAAACGTGACCATTCAGAGTGTGCAGTGACTTCATGCTTTACAGGCCTGCCATATATCACCATGTCATTTAGTTTCCTGGGGACTCCTGGCACAAAGGACTTTAAATTAAAATCCATCTCTAGTCAACTATCATGTGTCTGTGTGGGTCACTAAAGGCCATCTGCATCCAACAAGTGCTATTCTACTCTATTCTATTGCCCAGGGTATCTTAGACCACAGGCCTGCTCCCCTCACTCCCTCTTCCAGACATCCACCTTACAGCATACCATTCTGTTCAGGAGCATTAGCACTAATGGAATACACGGCTGGGATAAAGAGTGCTGGGCCATAAAATGACTCTTTATAAATGTCAACTCTGTTCTTTAATGTAAGTGATACTCCAGAGCAGTTTGGGGTGGTTTTACTGGAAAAGGCTCCCCTTACACAGCAGATAACAGGTACCATACTGGGAAAATGTGGTTTGCCCTTATGCATCAGTGCTAATGATGGCGCTCATTGTTCAATAAAGGCCCTCTCATAGTCTGACTTAACTATTAGTCACACAACTGTATTAGGTATTAGGCACATTATATATTAGATGGGAATTGACTAAACTTCAGAGAGTCGTTGGTGTTGTTACTGTTCTAGCACTTTTTAAATACATTAATTGGCCTCAGAGGCACACAATGCTTTTTTATTTGCTGATTGCCTGGATAGTAGCCTACCATTACACCAAGAGAAAGGAATGATGTAAGTAGACCTTTTGACAAGTCATACAGGTACGGCACAGGTTTAATTAGTAACATTAATAATGACTGTATTGCATTCACGTGTGCCACTATTATGCTCACTGACTTGGTTCACTGGGACATCTCAATGGATCAGTCATTAGTAATGTTATTAAGTTACACCTGTGCTTTTCCAGCTAAAGCCTATTGGTGTGAAAGTGCCCGAGTAAAGAGGTGACAAGATAAGTGATTAGTGATAAGTGACTGAAGACACCTGTTCATGTTGTCTGGGTACATGACATCACCTTTAGTGCCTTCTGAACAGGTGGTCTCAATCAGTTGTCAGCAACTGACAATGCCATCCTGACATCCCTTTCCACACCAAGTGACACCTTTCTTACAACCTCTAACCTCTCTTACAAACTGCCATGTGACTTTAACCACCTCAGTGACATCAAGATGTTAACACACCAAATAAGTTTAAATTAGAGCCTGACTGATAAACTGGCTGGTCAAGATTATTGACAGATATCAGCTTATCACAGATATATCAGTATCAGCATATACAGTATGTAAGTCAATAAGTAACAAGGAAATTGCAGTATAGAAATACCAAAGATATGTTTGTGGTCATTTAGAAACCTTGTTTGTCCACAAGGGAGCACATACAAGTTTATTAGCCATGCCTCTGGTGAGGCAATGTTGGTTGGTTGTTTGGTTGGTTGTTTGGTTGGTTGGTCAGTCCGCCACTTTGGTCCAGGAAATATCTCAACAACTATTAGATGGATTTGCCATGAAATTTTGCACAGACATTTATGTCCCCCTCAACTGTAATAACTTTGGTGATCCCTTAACATTTGATTTAGTGCTATTTGTTTTTTCCAAAACTGCAAAATGAAAGTTTTTGTTTTGTCCTAATTAGCAAATGCTAGCATGCTAACATGCTAAACTAAGATACTTAAGATAGTAAACATTATAGCTGCTCATCAGCATGCTAGCAAAGTCATTGTGAGCATATTAGCAACCTGATGTTAGCATTAGACTCTTAGTCTTGTTTAAATGTAAAATGTCCTGCTCAGTACATATCTTTGTCACAATTCTACAATAACCGAAGTTTAGGAATCCTTATCAAAATGTTTATTTCTGTTATGTGTTTATGCTAAAAAAAAAAATAAAAAAAAAAAGAATATCTGCCACTATATCATTTTTTTAAACTCACAAATATAGTTATCAGTATCTGCCTCAAAAATCCAACATTGGTCAGCGTCTTTAACTTTAAACACCTGGATGTCGACCACCACCATTAGTTGAACTGATGATTTTTGGGTGAGTGATGAAATGTCTCAAACTCCATAGCTACACCTTAGTGGATAGTTTCTTTTCAGCTTGATATTATGTATCTAGATGAATGAGATTAATCTACTTACTGTAACAAATAATGCTGACATTCTCCAGTGTTTTCATGTGAACTTCTAGATGAGACAGACATGTCTCAAACTGTAGGCTCTCTTATTTATATAAATATCTGTATTGCTGAGACAGTGTAGAGTAGTCACACATACAAACCCTAGTAAAGCTTTTGCCAAAGTTTACTCATGCCTGCAGAATCATTTTGTCCATCCTTATGAGGAGAAGATCTGGCGTATGCCTGGTGACACTTTTGCAAATGAACACCCAGAGTTGTCAAAACAGAGCGTCACGTCCAGTTCAGCGTTACTGAGCTGACTATGTGCAGGCTTCCGGAAGGATTACTAACAGATAGTGACGTTATGCTGCAGTATGCAGCCAGTCCAAGTTTTGCAGTGCTCTAATGTTGATGCTTTCCACTGTGTGAACTTGTGTAAAGTGAATAAGCAGACAGGCAGACAATGAGCCCGTAACCTGGTGATGAGAGACCATATAAGGAGCAGTCTGAAGGAATGCACAGCAGTGAAATCCTGCCAGTTAGCAAGGAGAGGCCCTACAAGTCACCCAACCACTCACATACACATGTGACATGCCATACACGCTTTTCCTATAAAGTTGATACCACTAGTCAGGTGAATAGGTTTTGTTTTAAAGACCTAGTCCTGCTAACCGCACTGTACAGTGTGACAGCAGAACTTTACACCAACCGAAAGAGTCCTTGAGAGCCAAATGCCTCCTTAATAAATCAAGCTTACGTAAGTACCTAGGAGTGCTATTAGACAGACTCATAAAGCATGTCTTGCTCTACGATGCAAGAATATCACTGTAATGTTCCAAAGATATCTGACATTTAAGACGCCTAAATTGCCAAACAGCTGCAGAACAAAGACAAGATGCAGCAGCAGTGGCGTTCAGTGTATCATCTGAAGCTGAAATCCCCTCCAACACCGCAGCCATGCTGTCACTGTACTTTAAGAGTCACCAGACCTGGCATTTATTACACCATTAATGTCTGTTTTCAAGTTTCTTGGCAAAGTTTGGCATTACACTAGACAATATTTCAGCCTAAATGACAAAATGGAGCTGAAATGGAAAAGAACACCCTATCCGACCTAATTGAGACATCATAGACCTCTCTCATTTGTCCAAATGAAATGTGGCAGGTAGAGAGAGGTAGCGGGCATCACCTCAACCAACAGGAAGTGACAATTTAGAAGTAAACAGCAGCAAATCTGTACTTTGTAAAGTGAACTCTAGATGACTGGATATTTAACAGCCTGGCTCCTAAATAGGCATGCTATGTTTATTTTTCTGATATCACAACACAGGTTTTCTCAATATTGGAATTCAAGCAGTGTTTACACAGTTAAATGAGGATTCAGGTTAATTACAATTTTGATCTTATTTTTGTAGGTTTGGTTATTGCGTTATGATAACATTTTGTTTTAGTGATGTTGTTGTATTACCAGCTCTCAGCAATGAACTTGGTGAGTGCAATGTTATAACTGATAGAAATTAATTCTACAGCTACGAAAATAAGACGCAAGTTGTAATAAACCAGAAATATCCTTTAACTCTCACAGCCATTTAAACAATGTTTAAAGCTGCTTTAATCAATATTTTTATATTAACATGGATCAAATGACTATGTGTAATGTGAAAGGGGTCACAAACCCATGGAGAATTATCACCCGACTCTGCAGTTTTTCTCAGATCTACAGAGTGTTTCAGCATCTTTCAGGTTATTATTTTGCTTTTCTGGCTCACAGCTTTACTGTTTTGACTCACTCTCACCGCTCTCATCAGTGGTTTCACCTCAAGCAGCTGTTTCAGCAAAAACTCACTATAAACTCACTGTACACTACTTGTCCAGCACCAAACAGAAGACGGACAAAGTTAGCAACTAGCTTGTGAACATAGTGGAGCATTTAGCAGCTAAAGAGACAGATATTTTTCTCAGCAGTTGTTGAAGACCAAAACAGCTAAACAGATGGTTAATATTGGACTTACAATTGCCAGGTGGCCAGAAACAGGAGTCCAAATGAATCTCAGAGTTGCTCCATGTCTGCTGGAGGTGCAATTAAGCCACCGCTTGCTAACACATTCACCATATTAACTTTATAAGGTGATAATATGTCAATATTAAGGTTACAACTCATTCCGCTTCCCCCAAAAATGAATTATTGCAGTTTTAATTTTGCCTCATGCAGCTTTGAAGAGCTACCAGTAATACTGCAGTGGAGATGAAACATATTCATATCAGTCATCACACACAAAAAACATAAAACTGTCACTGACATCAAGTTTCTGTTTCACTTATGTTGGTGTTATCACTCATTTTACAGAAAGTAAACTGAGACAGTACAGTGAATATTTACAAAGTTCACTGATGAGCAAAAACGAAATGAAGGCAAAATTTAAGATAAAAAAGAAAAATGACATGAAATGGAAAAACAAGGGTCAGTATGAAGCTACAGGGCACCTAGTACAGGCTGTTGTTTAATGACAGGAGACCACAGCAATCATCCAATGACACAAATCTTCTGCTGGGACTTAACACTGCAGGGTTAATGTTGAAGACTAACTGCTCCTGTCTGTGGAGACTTATGTGAAAACACTGAAACACATGGAACTATTTTTCCTGAAAAAACAACAGTCAAACCCTGAGAGCCTCACAAAGACTTACAGCCTGGTTGTATGGGTCAATTACAACAAAGGGTCCACGCAGAGCAGCTTCAAAATTATTCTTTTAAAACAATAAATCTGTGTCACATAAGTTAAAGCAGAAATATGTGGCGTGCCTGCAGGCAGCAGACACTGAATCACACAGCAGGACGACTGCTTTGACAGCTCTCGCTTCTGTATGTGAGACAGTTCTCCTTTCATACAAATCATATGAGTTGGGCAGGAGGCCACCTTCCCAGGACTTCACAGGAAGTCAAGTTTGCAACCGTGCTGTACACTGACCAAGACGTGCATTAAAGGTTGATTTTATTATGTAACTGACTGGACGGCTTGCTGATACTGTTGGAAAATGTGCTCCTGGCCTAAGGATAGACAGGTGGATGGATAAAGTTTGGAAACAGTAACTGAAAAAGGTTTTCAAGTCAAAATCTGGAACATTTTCATATAAATAAATATGTTTTACTACTTACTATGACTCAACAGTAATTGAAAGCTTTTACATTGACTGTTGCAAATGCAAGCCATCGTGTCTTTCCTTGCATAAAGAAGTGTTTTGGAATACCGTATGCTTCTGTTTGGAATAAACAGAGGAGAAACTGGGTAGTTTGCGTGAGCAGTAGTGACAGCTCACAGGGAAAGACCACTGCCTACAGAAACACAAATTAAAAGTGGCAAAAATCCATCCAAAAAGCAACTATCACCAGACAAGAACACTGATTCTGGAAAAACCCAAATTACATTCAATGACAATATTTTTTAAATTACTTATTTCTACAAGATACAGTATGCGCATGGCAACTACAATATGGTTAAGGGTAGCGAAAGATCGTGGCTATAGCAAATAAACTATGATGAAGGTATGGTTAAGATTAGGCAACTAAAATACCTGGTTAAGGTTAGGATTGTGGTTACAGTTAAACAAGACAAGAGTCTACCATACTAGTGAGTCTGCTGTGAGGCTGCAGACTTAGGCACAGGTCTTTGAACTAAGTGCTAACTTATATATCTAACAAGCTGAACATTTGCGTTCAATACAAAGTACAACTGAGGCTAATGAGAATGCTGTTAGTTTTGCAGGTATTTATTATAATAAAGTGTTTGACAAAATAAAAATTGCACTTGATGATGGCGCTAGAGGAGAAGTCAGGGGATCACCTAAGTCATTAGGATACATTGTCTAATGGTTCCCATTAATGTCCGTGCAAAATGTTGTGCCAATCCATCAAGTAGATGTTGATATCTTACTGCATAAGTGAAAAACTTGACCTGCTGGTGGCACTAGTTGAAACGTCAGAGGATCACCAAAGTCATTAGGTTTCATCCTCTGGGCACCATGAATTTCTGTACCAAATCTGTACCACAGCTTTCAAGACATTTCACTAAAAGCCAAAAATGTCAACCTTCTGGTGACGCTATAGAGGAAAAGTCAGTCCTCTGAGAACCATAAATATCTATACAAAATCTCATGGCAATCCATCCAATAGTTGTTATTTCAGTCTGGACCAAACTGCTGGACTGACCGACCGACCAACAAACAAACAAACCAACATTGACATTCATATAGCAACGCCACTAGCTGGAAAAAGCACACAAACATTAACTGCAAGTGTGTGTAAGGACGCAAACTCAAGACTTTTTCATGAAAGTCAGATGCGTGGCACGCTTACTTTCTGCCTTGCTACATAAATGGCACACTGCTTCCTGCATTGGCAATGACCATAAATCATGAGATGCGAAATTATTAAATATGAACGTAATTCCTAAGTATACTTGGCTACAAAAAGGCATCGAAGAAGTGACACCCTGCTTGATCGATGGGAAGCGCAGTGCAAAAACATCACAGTACTGACCTAATTGCAAACACATTGGACAAAAAACCGAGAAATTATTTAATATGGCAAAGGGAAGTGTCTGGAACATCACGATCAGACACATTGCACAGACAAAGAGCAATAAGAGGTGTTCTGCAGAGAAAGCATGACCTTAATTTTAATTAGGCACATGATCCTCAGAGCATATATTGTTTGGCGTTTCTGTCAATGTCATTCTGATGTTTGAGGTGCTAGAAATTCAAAAGACAAAGAATTTACTTTGATGCAAGGTCCTGTCTAATGAAAATGATATAACGCAAGCTTTGGTTTGGCCGGTGTAATGTTAATGTGGGCTTGGGGACAATTTGGACAATCAGATAGCTTTCCTAACCTTCCTGATCACGTGGGCCTCCAGTTGCAGCAGAATCACTAAATGTTAAAAACAGCCAAGTGTGTGGTTATCAGTCCTTAAAAGTCATAAATACAGGGTGGAGCAGCAGGGCAAGGTACAGCATAAGCCATTGGTTAATTGCTCCATCTGGACAGCCCTCACATGTTTACCTCCTCTTCCTTCCTCCATCCACAGCACTGCGGGACATCACATGAGTCGAAGGAATTTACACTGGAATGAAGGCTGGATGTTCCATGTCTGGCTAAAATGAGTCTTTTCCAACACTAGAGAGCAGATTAAATTCTGAGCTGTAGTGGAAAGAATCAAACAGCAAATAAAGGTCTGAGAAGCTCATTAGAAATGAATGGAAACTGACATAATACTGTAGGTAGATTGATTGATTTTCTTATTGCATCTATTAGCAGGTATTTGGGACAGTAGAGCTACTGGTGGACAGACATGAGCTGAGCTGTGGAAAAGGGAGAAATCAGCGTGGGCAATACTATTCGGTCGCCTGTCATCGCTGTCCCTGAATCTTGGAAAATAACGGAACAAATGTATTCACTTTTAGCATAACTGCAAGACGTCAGCCACAAAAATGGCCAGTAACATTACCCAGGTCCTGGGGTCACTTCTTGAAATACAGAGTTTGAATGTCTAACTATTATTTTCTGTGGATACAAAAGCCTAATGAATCTGGCAAGGATGTGAATTGTGGAATATTCCATTGAATCCAACCCCTCCATTGATTGGGAATGTATGACATGTGTATTAGTCATGCAGTGTGTTTTATTTTTCCTGGCAGCAAGGCTTACCCCAGCATTATCACTCTCCTCACAAACTGCTGTATCCAGTTTGTCTTAAATCCCCCTCCGGCTGTGCACGTCCAATAGATAAGCCCAAAATGTAAACAAGTCACAAATGCATCTACAAACACATTTTTGGCTCTGCAGTAAAAGTTTACAAGGAACAAAATACGAGCCCAGCGTTGCGCAATGGGGTTGTAATGGAGGCAACGCATGCACGGTGAAGGGGGGGTGAATAATGGGATCCATTACCCGCTAATTCATATTCATCCACCTGTGTTTTCCCAACACATAAACTCTATCTTTGTGTTGCTCTGTCAATAATGTGGGCATGGAAAAGCTAACAAGAGGTTTAGGAATATTCTATTTCATATTCATTACATATTTCTATTAAAATAAGACAATTTTTGTTCTCAAAATTTTCAGCAATTGGCTTCATCTTTGAAGAGACAAGTCGGGGTAGAGGGATGAATTTTCTCTGATGGGTCTACAGTCTCCCACAGGCCAAACTCAACAAAAATCTGGCTCTGTAAAATGGAACAGATTAGCTTCAACTAACCCATCATCAACCCAAAGACACAGTGTCATCCACCGACCTCTGTGTCTTCTTCACCAAAGATTTCTAGGAGAACATAAAAAAGGTTAGGAAACAGATTTATATCAGAGCCTGACATGTTAATCAGGCTCTTTCAACTAAAGATTCCCCCATAGTTCTTGGTGAGAAAAAAGTTGCTTTAAAAAAGCTAAATATTTTGTAATATTTGGATTAATGGTTCAGGTCTGTAAATTATTGCAGGAAACTGTTGAAGGAAGGTCAATAAACTTTCATATTATTTCCTTAACTAAAACTTAATCTGTGACAATGGTTAATCCGAAGAATTTAGGACCAATTAATACTCTTTGAGAATTTTGTTGAAACCATCCAAAAGCAATTAGAAGCAGATATTACAGCAAAACAATTGGAAAAATGAAGAGAGCTAATTATGAACTGGTTAATTTATGGATATGGACGAAACCAAGTTACAATGGTAAATATGTAAATTTTGTACATTTTCATGGGAGCTGTAGTTTTTTTTTTGTATGCTCACAAAGTAATCATTGTTTAACTTAAAATCATGAAGGTTTCAACTTCTAATAGCAACTCACAAAGATAGAAATACCAGAGCACACACACTTACACAATGTGAGTTTAGTGATGGTGTGAGGGATCATGTCTCCTGTCAACGCTCTCTAGGCTGTAGTGGATGCTGATTTGCCTTGGACAGTAAACCCCAGGAACATGCTTCATTTTTTTCAGACAGACAGATGAAAGAAATGCTAAAGAATGATTACTGCTGGGCTTTTCCGATGTGGTGGATGCATTGTCCTAACTTGTTCTGAATAGCTGTTCCATTAATGCTATAAACCCACTTAAAATACTGTAGTTTCAGTCTTTTTAGCCAAATGTTACTTTCGGGTGCAAGAGCCACAAGTAGTGACAAACTAAAATTAAAAACTTGAACTAACAATCCACTTAAATACATTTTATATGTAATTATGTAACATCTCTTTTGCTACTCTTTACCAAAGATTTATAAATATTGATCCCATCTACACAGCCATTTCTTGACAGCCTTTTCGGTAAACATATTCTAAGTGGTATGCGTGTGTCTTTGTCAGGAAAATCCTCAGCCACACAGGGAGTCATGCCTTCTATGTTTACGGAGATAATAACTGTGGTTTTTTTGTCATAAATGAAAGAAAAACAGAGTAGTTAGCTCTGGCGGCAGTCGTCATCAAATCAGACAAAGAAAGAACTCAAATTTCATCAACAAAAATGCAGAGGAAGAAGAAACAGATGAATGGCTCAGAGGCTGCTCACTGTGACAGCACATGATTAGTGGTAAAAATATTTTGTGAGGCTTTGTTTTTCTAGAGAGACAGCAGTGCCATCTAACATAATGACATCCTTGGGTGCTGTGGACTGCTGAGATTGTTATGCCTTTTTGTGAAAAGTTCAAAAGTTTTAACTAATTTTGAATTTTACAGGTACTGCCACATTATAACAATTGACAGGAGCCATGGCTCTGCACACTGAGCAGTCTTCTGTGCCTCTCAGTCTGGTCATCAGGCTGAAGGTGGCTTCCAATATGGAGGTTACAGTTATTGTGAGAAAGTTAGTCAATCTTGAGGTAACATTTTCTTAGCTGATTCTCTGTTGTTATGCCACATAACGTAGTCAAACAGGTACGAGATTTCATATAAAGACCCTAAAGTCTGTTACAAATGATTGATTTGCAACAGAGAAAATACTGAATAAGATTTGTGAAAACAGACAAAAGGGTGAATTGGAAGCTGCAAATCAGAAGCCTGTTTCATTCTCACAACATGGATGAGAAACTCTGTGACTTTCCAGACTTCGCTAATATTTAAAGTCTCATTACAAGAAACAGCTGTGCCTGGTGACATATCAGTGATCAGACTGCAGTGTTGTTTCCTAATATGTTGATAGCCCAAATAAGGCTAGCAACATACCTAACTGAAGCTACTGCAAATATGTTAATTAAGGTTATTTTTGCCAGAATGTTTCGGCTACACTGTAAAAGTACTAATTTATGTATTCAGTTCAGAGTTTAACAGTTCATACATAATATAACTGGTGTTAAATTATGATGTATCAGTGTTGACCAGAGCTTTTGCCACAACTCTGTATTCAGCTGAACATGAACAGTGTGCTGGGGGCTTAAAAGGGACGACAACCATCTCTGAGCCAAAGCTAGAGTGAACATTAACATTGGCCTTCCAAGACGACAAACACTCGACAAAGATGAGAAATGATGAGAAGCAATGCAGATGTGACTCTTTTTTCTACACTGTGTACTCTGAGTGACTTTATTATGTTGGGCCGGTGCCTGCATGGAGAGCAGAACTTTAAAACAATGATGTTTTGACCACTTTAACTCCTTACAGGAGCCAGTACACACCCTCAGAACAGCTATAAGAATGCTGGTTGATCCAAACTCCAGCAGAAAATGGTCAAATTTAAGGATTGTAGGGTGTCCTGGTGGTTCAGGGGTCTAAGATGCTGACCATTTAATCACAATGTACCGAGTATGAATCCGGCTGGGGACCTTTGTTGCAAGACATCACCTCTCTCTCTCTCCTCATCTCTCACTGTCTTCTATCTAATAAAGGCAAAAGGGCCCCCCAATTAATTTAAATATTTTAATATGATACAGAAAATCAGCAACCACCAGTCTTAAAGGAAAGGTTCAGATCTGTCTAAAAGGGGAACTCCACTGATTTTACACATCAATTACACTGTTTACAGGTGTTGGGGAGTACTACTGCGCATATGAAATAAGTTGTATAAAGCCTTCTAGTTTGAAAATATTTGAAAATTAAAAACATTCGGGGCTGTGGCGTTAGAAAGAAGTGAGCTTACCAGACCTCTGTAGCCTGCTCCTCATCTCTGCTGCAGGCTAGCAACTCAAGCTAGCCGCTACTAGCAGAACATACCCAAGTTTCCATCTGAACTGTCAGCAGCCGAGTTGCATTGTGGGTAATGTAGGCGCCAGATTTTAACAAGAACAATGCATGAAATTAAAGAGATACTATATCTGGTTCTGCTGCATCCATTTTGATCTTTTTTTTTTTAACTGTATATCGTGAGTCTGACAATGTTACTGGAGTGCAATGCTAAATCTGTGGAGTACTCTTTTAATACAACACTCACATGGCAAATGTACTTGTTTGGGGGGGAAAGCATTTTCGTACTGAAATAGGACTGTGGATTCTGTCCTCCATTTCTTACAGTCAACTCTTGGGGCCCTGAAAGCTCCAGTCTTACTGTGTGTCAACTGGTTTGGGCTACTTTTTTGATCATTTGGGACCATGCGCAACTAGTATGAACCAACATGATAAGGCCCTGTCTTGAGGATCGTCCCCATGTCAAACTCTAGTTTTAAGACTCAATTAAACCTTAAATTGCTGTCTTTAATCAAATTCCCAAATGGCAAATCAGGCTCCTGGTAGTATATCAGCGTAGAAAAACAGTAAACACAACGTCCTTTGCCTTGGTACATATGGCATGTGAGTATTGTATTAAGATCCAAATTTGTCCTTTAACCTAGTTTGAACCCTTCTTGCGCACACTCTTTAAATAAGTACTAAGCTACTTTTTCCTTTCACACTGGAAGCTAATGGATTCATTAAATCACAGAAAATCACTCAGAAAATGTCAGCAATTTCTTTTTTTATGTTTGCTTCTTGTCAACAGCTAAAAACACAGCCTTAGCTATGTGATGATGTAGAGTGTATTAGTAAAGTCATATGAACTTAGATATATTACAGTGGCAAAAAACAACTTCAGACACATTTTAGACTTATTCTGACTTAGGTTTTTTATTTACATTGTATACTTTTACAAAAAACGACTCTTTTTAATAACAACAGGACTGCAAAGCCAGAACACTAGCAAAGATTCAGAACAACCATAAACTCTAAAATACAGAGTGGTCTTGTCAGTTTTTAACAGCCAACTGTGGAATATGATCCAGTTAAAACACTCAACACCACAAACGTCAGTTCTCCCTATACAATGTGCAGGTTGCATTACTATCTGGGATGTTTTGTACACTTTCTCCAAACTACAGTTTAAATACAGTATCAAAGACACAAAATACAACATCTGTTTCAAAGCAGGTTGTAATCAAGTAGCCTACAGTATAAAGAATATGCAACATAGTATGAGTGTATATACTGTATATTTATATATATATATATACACACACTGCAGACAGTCACAAAGTGAAGACAACCAAGGCCCCCCATACTCCCAAACTAAGCTGTTCTATTCACATTTAACAAGAAAATTCCAAAGATGCCATGAAACAGCAACCATAATACAAAAGTCACCAAAAAAATATATATGCCATTATGAAGAGCTACCATGTTTTTTTCTTATATTTTCCTACGTTTAAATAAACCATAAGGACTGGAAAACATATACAACATCAAGTGTACATTGAAAAGGCGTGTCCTGTATATAATCAAGATATTTTAAAACATTGCACATAAAAGGGATAACGTACAGAAAAGAAGAGGGCATGCTGAACAACAGATCAAAACTACACTGGATGAAGAGTCATCAACAAATAAGGCCTTGACAGAACGCATTGCCAACTGAAGACATGCTCTCCACTTCACAGAACGATATGAACATGCAACTTCAGAAACAAACAGAAGGGAGCTGAATAGAACCGGCCGTTTGATATCAAAGCTTTGTTCCTTGTTTCACAGATCAAATGGGGTCCTTGCTTATTTGATTCACCTTCAGTCACATGTGAATGAACAAACAAAATGATACATTCTTTTATATATATATATATATATATGTAATTCACCATTCCAAAGACAAAATTAAAACTTTTAAAACAACACCTGTCCGTTTATTGCACACCATTGGTTCACAAAAATATTTTGGGCACTTTTGCGTTTCAACAAACAGCAGCATTTCATTATAAAAAAGTTGTTTGAATACGGACACCAAACACGATAGATGAAAAGCAGGACATACAAATGGAGAATAGAAAACATTTTTAAAATTTTGATATTGTGCAACTAGAGTTAATAGGTCCATTTACTAAGGCTAGCCTCTTAAATGCACAACATCATACAGTGTTTTAAGGGGCGAAACAGCAGGACCCCTTTGCTAAATAGCATGGACCTTAGAATGATTATCTCTTTCTTTTATTATGTGCAATTACTGATTGCCATGGCAAATCCCCAATGAGATAGAGAACATTTGGTCCTGGAGGAAAAAGCATGATTTGTACCCAGATAAAAAGGGCAAATGGCACAACTTTGAAAAAGTGACTGATAGGATGGCGCAGGCTGACACAAACTCTTATTAAGACCGCTCTCAGTGAATTTCAATGCTCAGGACAGGGTAATATTGATGCCCTCATTACAGCAATATTCATCTTTACATTTACAATCAACCCTGTATGTGTGAGGTCTCACATCCTGCTGTGATAATCCTAAATGTCGGCTGTTTGTATTACTTTCAGGGGGCAACTGAAAATAAAAGAACATTTCACTGAACAAGATACCCAGTCACAGTCAGTAGCATTCAACTCATGGATTATTACCATGGGCATCATTATCTTCTCAAAATACAGGCACAATGTCCAAGTACACAATTACAACCATGTTGGCACACAGACACATAACAGGAGGTTTGACCCAAAATCAACATTGAAAAATGAAATTAGTCACGTCAACTGCCAAACTGTGTTATCACTTTAAGGTGAAGGATAAGCTCTTGCCTAACACAATATATTTATCATTTATAATGATTCAACTCACAGTATTTGCATTCACACATTAGCATATTCCTATTGCTTCTAAAGCAATATTATCACACAGCAGCCAACAAACAGCCTTGTAATCTGTTCTGACTGAAAACTGTTCATCATCACTTCCTGCTTCCCTGGCTGCAGACGTACAGTCATTTCTTTTTAAATTTTAGTCAGTGAATTTTTCACAATGTAGTTTTTACCTTTGTGACAACTTAGGTAAAGAAAAAAGAACAGAATGCTGGTGGTTAATCCACACTTTTGGGACAATATTCTTGGTTTATCACCCACAAAGTCACACGAGGACAAAACCTTAAAAAAGACAATCATGTTGTAGCTAAGTGAAACATCACTTCAACAGTCATGCAATAATCTAGAACATCAGCAGTGTACCTGTTGATGACCAGCATTTGAAAGTTATGTCAGATATCAATATTTCTAACACAAATTGACTTTTAAACAGAAAAAAACCCAAAACTGCCATTTGACAAGCAGGCCTAACTTCAACTGGGATGAAATGCTACATTACCATATCTTAGAGCCCATTTGGGAATATAACACTGCAGTTGTGAGAAAACCTTGTAACTCCAAATTAGAAATGTTTGTTTCACATACATTTCAGTCTTATTTTGTCGTTTATTTGGTTGGATTTTGAAACAAAAGATGCATCAGTGCTGATCCAAGTTTTCCTAAACTCCTCGAGTTTAGTTTTTTTTGGAGATGCGAGGTTTGATTTAACAACAGTGTTAATAAAAAAAAAAAAAAAAGCTCGTAATAGGTCAGAAAAATGATATACTGCACAAACGTCTTAAGGGAATACTCTGTCAATATAATTTCAAGTTTTAAACATTTAAAAATGAAATGTACTGTGTTCATATAGATAAAAAGAAATGCACATACACACACCTGACATATCATATTTCACAACATCCAACACACACAGCATTCAAATAGTAAACTACAGTACAAGCTATTGCAATATAGATAATATTGACATTTACCAGTTGGCCTATAGCGACGGCACTGAAGGAATAACACAGTCTCTGCCCATACAAACTAGCATTATCACTACAAATGAAATACAATGTTCTTAGCTTTAGCTCAGTTTGCAAAGACTTGATTTGTCATTGTTGGCAAAGTCAAGACCTCTCCTTCCTCTCCACGTTGCTTTGTTAAAATGGGAACTCTCAGGCACTTTCCAAAAGTAGGGCAAGGCTTGTACTTAACAGACCTCAAATTGGCTAAGACAGAAATGACTTTAGCTAGTGCTGCATTCACGTCATATGGGAAAAACAACCTTCCTAAAAATGACTCTTAAAAAATACTGTTCACTTGCTTCACTTGATAAATACTCATTTGAAACTCAGGTTTGGTGGTGGACTGAACCCATTTTTTATGACCTACTGAAATGTCATGTCACCAACAAGGAAATTGCTTCAGTCACGTTTAGGAAAATTATACCATCATTGCAACGAAAACTAAGAAAATGATCATTTACTTTGCTGGATTTGGTTTGGTGTAAAATATGAACTCAAATAAGTGCATCAGTGTTGTGTGTGGAAAAGCATCATCAAGGCAACTGAAGTCTTCAGAAGACTTCAATCACGGCGTCTTGATGGCTTCACATGATGAGGTTTCAACATGTGCCCATGTCCACGTTGTCCCTTATAGCCGCCAAGGTATTTCAACAGATATTCCCATATGACATGACTGCAAAATAAGACATGGTGGGCAAGTAGAAGGCTCGAATCACTCTATGGTAATGGAAGCCAGCTCCTTGGCCTGCTGCTGCTGCTCTTCTTCAAACACCTCTGGGGAACTGCCTCCTACACTGTTGTCCACCTTGGTCTCCTCTGTCATAGTCGCCGTCTCATCGGCGTCCATCTTGAGGGAGGCTGGGGCTTCCAGGGGATCCAGGGGCTCGGGTGAAAGGAAGCCGGAGGAACTCTCACAATTCTGGGTAGAGGAGGAGACCTGGGAGATGACGGGCATCTGGACTGAGGAGGAGGACGAGGCCGCAGTGGTGGTGGAGGTGGAGGTGCTGCCCGGGTAGACGGGGTGGTGTTGGGACTCCTCTAGCTCATACTGGACTCCCAGCGCCTCCTCCTCCTCCTGTACCTGGCTCAAGTAGTCGGGCACGAGGAAATCACTGCAAAGACGAAGAGAATGAGAGGAGTTCAATGTCCTTTCATTTGCTACCTTGACACATTTTTTTTATTTAAACTGCACATGCTGACAATTTAAAAGATCTTATATTAGCCAATTTTCACAATGTTCACAAATATACATGCCTCAGAACAATGTGCTTAGTGATATCTTGAGCACCAAGAGACAGATTTCTACGTTGTATCCAAAATGAGTTTGAGAAATAAGCTTTCATACACCTGGAGCACTGATGACTAGAACCTCATCAGTAGACAGTACAAACAATACTGACAAACTGTAATGTTCCATGTCTTCCAGGAACAATTGCCTCCACAAAGGAGGTTTGTTTGCCTGTTAGCAGGATACCTCAAAAACATATGAACAGAATGTCATGACATTTGGTAGTTGAGATAGAACTGGGTCTGGACATTTATCTTTTTTATCCAGACCATAAAAGTGAACTGACAGAAGGAGACTTCATTCCAAATAAAACATGGTATATCTGGAAGATGTCAATACAAATGCTAACAGTAATGACTGATTGTAACATCAAGTCTGACAAGCGTTCAACCAGGCAGAGGTTAGAGGTTTGTTGTGTTAGGTATGTGGGAACAGAAAACAGCTTCAGCGTTTGGTTCTTCAGATGTGAATTATAAATGTCAATGATCTAAACTGAAAAACACAAAATGTATTGTGGCTGCAGTGCATTGTGGTCTATGGAGGCTACTGCTTTAACCAATATTGGTAATAAAAAAATATTGGTGCATTGTCTTTGATAGGTTTTCCCCTGTGTCACTGGTCAATTTAGTGCAATAAAATGCAGCTATAGAAAAGCTTTCGCTCATCTAAAAGCTCTTGCTCCACTGCTGCTAGGACTTTAGATAGCTGATTTATTTTGGCTATGAAACTCATCTTGAAGTCCTGGCACATGGAAGGCTAGAGAGGACATGGCTTAAGGTGTCTGTCCCCCCCCCCTGTGATCAAGGATATTATGTTGTGTGTTTTCTTGAGATCACATGGTAATGATTTCAGTATATCTAAACAGTTTCTTTTGTGAATAGAGAAATAAATATTCCATGATCTTAAAATGTGTTTCCTCGAGGTTACAGAATATGTTTTATCATCTTAAAAGGGAAACCTGGGCCCCATTTTTACAAATGTTGGGGTCTACATGACTAATACACACCAAAGGTTTTGGAATCGTTCCAGTAGATCGCCTCCGTCGGCATCCACGAAAGGGCTGCAATGGCTGTAACGTAATCCTTTGGGGCTATTGCCCCCATGAAAAGTATGTCCCCTTAAAGTGCTTGTTTTTGCCACTGACAGGCTGACTGTAATTTGAAGTGTCTGACAACATTATGGAAAGGATTCCTACAGAGACAGACCGTTTGTTAAAGAGTAAGATCCTTTCGTCTTCCTGCAACGACTCAACCTCTCGCGAGATTTCAGAGCGAGACTTTCTGTTTCTGGTTAAACAAAAAGGATCTTACTCTTTAACAAAACGGCCCAATGGATTACGTTGCAGCCATTGCAGACCTTTCGCGGATGCGGGCGGAGGCGATCTACTGGACCAATTCCAAAACTTTTGGTAAGTATTAGTCATTTAGACTCCAAAATATGTAAAAATAGGACCCAGGTTTAAAGTATTCCTTTAAGTCATACCATTTCCCTGTGATTACATAACAATTCTTTTGGGAATGCAGGGTAACTAGGCTTATTTTAAGTTCCCAAACTAATTCATCTTGAATCAGACTATAGCCAGAAAAATAATTCCATGCATGTTCTTTCCAACCCTCCATACATATTATTTACAATTGATGCATACCTGTGGGCACAAACAACAGAATTAACTCTGATCTAAATCTTAGGAGCATTGGCAACAACCTTTTGTGATGGCTTAAGTGTAATTAGTGTGTAAGGATGGTTATTTCCTTCACATGTTGCCAGTATATTTAGTGGACCAGTGGATGGTGGGCCAAGATGAGTGTTGCCTCAACTCTTGATGAAATTTGATCTATACACAATGCATTCCTGGTCCCGCTTGGTCCCACTTGGTCTTCGTGTGATAATACCCTACACAATTCCATTTGTATTCCTATGACAGAGGCCCTTTAAAATGTGAGAGTGCACTGTGTGACCATGGTTGTAAACTAGATTTATCAGACTTCCCAGTCCTGCAGCTTAACATGTACAGACCATCAAACAGTGGGGATTAGAGCTCAGCATCCAGAATAAATAGTTAAGGTCAAGTGTAACTGTCCTCTGCGACGAGGACGACAGCTGAATCTGACAAACTGCTCAACTTAGAAAAGAAATACAGTGTAGTTAACATATCTTTTTATGTGAAGACTGAGGATGGGAGTTAAGAGTCTGACTGGATTGCCAGAGAATTTTCCACACTGTTATGATCTCAGGCGTAGACCTTCTACTATAAAACTTTTGAGGAGTCAATGGCCCGTTTGAGTCCTGCCGACCTGTGAGGCCTTGAGTTGATTAAGAAGTGGAAAAGTCTGGGAAATAAAAACACTCCTCGACTTAATAAAGACACTGTGTTCTGACTTTCACGAGGCTTTGTGGGCTGAGCTGCTGATAAAAACAAACAGCCCACTCTATTTGGTTAAGGAAAATCTATTCATATAGAAACAAATAAGAGACGACATAATGATTATTGTATGACCAAAGGTTTGAGCATGTAAAGTTTTCAAGGTGCAATTATTTCTCTCATGACCAAAGAGTAGGACTATAATGAGTGTTTAAAACAACACTGAAGTTATCTAAGGTGTACAGTGTACTGTACAGTTGGGTACTAATTTTGGCAGGTGGTCAGTGTATTTAGAAAACTTAACTCACTTAATTTTGTACACTTGATAACCCACTTCTTCCTTATATGTCATGGAATTTTGTCAGTAAACAGAGCCGAGACTTGAGGTATTTGCCATTTCCTCTTAATGATGAATGTTGAAGGTATAGTTCAACCTTTTGGGAAATGCACTTATTTCGCTCGCTTTCTTTCCCGAGAGTTAGATGAGAATATTGATACCACTCTCATGTCTGTACGTTAAATATGAAGCTACATCCAGCAGCTGGTTAGCTTAGCTTAGCATAAAGACTGGAAACAGCTAGCCTGGCTCTGTCCAAAGGTAACAAAATCCACCTACCAGCACCTCTAAAGCTGACTGATTAACATGTTGTTGTTGTTGTTGTTGTTTGTTTAATCCATACAGAAAAAGCAGAGTAAAAACGGCAATTCACTGTTGGCATATTGTGTTACGTTTGGACAGAGCCAGGCAAGCCGTTTCCCCCCGTTTCCAGTATTTATGCTAAGCTAAGCTAACCGGCTTCTGGTTCCAACCACACATTTACAGAACAGATTTGAGAGTGGTATCAATCTTCTCATCCAACTCTTGGGAAGAAAATGAATAAGTATATTTCCCAAAAGGTCAAACTCTTCCTTTAAATAAGTGAAATTAAAACTCCCCAATAAATACAGTCAAATACTTCAGGTACACTTGATCTGAGCATTCAAATCAATTGCAATCATCTCAAAAACAATTCTACACAACCAAAGGCATAAAAGGAAAAACGATCAATGAACCTCAGGTATTAGGATCTAAACTGAAGTTATTTTCTAATCCAGGTGAGATCTGAGTAAATGATGGGGGTCAGCGCCCCCGGACTCCTCACCTGCTCTGGAAGTAGTTTGCTAGTTCAGATGCCTCATGGTTCAGACTCCTCAGGTGTACAATTAAATTGCCAGAGTTGGTGAACATGGCGCCGCACGTTTTGCACTCGTAAATCCGCGGCTTGCGGATTATGTGTCGGGAGACCCTCATGTGGTGCTTATATTCACCGAAGGACGTGAATGTGGCGCTACAAATCTGGCACCGGAAACAGCGTTTACCTTCGTGCTTCAGCCGATGCATCTTTAGGGAGTAGGCGCGTGTGAACTTTTTCCCACAGCGGTCACACTGGAAAGGCTTAATGCCTGGAGGAAGAAGAGAAAACCAAAGTTCAGCTGGTCTGTATGTTAGCATCACAGAAGTGTTAGGATCTGTGTGTGGGTGAGGAGAGGTGAGGAGGGGGGTTAATAACTACATCTTACCATCTTACCATAATGTCTGCCTTAACGGTTTCCAAATCACTGTTTCCCGGAACAAAAAGCCTCATCCATTCATCACTAAGCTACATATATACAAGTTGTACGAAAGTACAGCAACCTACTATCGTTTAACCTTTTATTTAGATTTCCACTAGCAGCTGTACTGCTGACAATAACAACTCTCTATGTAGACTTTTGGTGGATTCCAGTTCCCTTTTAAATCCAGTTCCAAAATGTAAATAGAAATAGATATTTGTTAAACTCTAAGTATGTGGAATCTTTGATCTCAAATGTAATTTTTCACTTACTAAAACAAGGAACAGAACATATAGGTGGTCATTTAGCTAAATAGCGCATATGTAATCTATCTGGTTATCTTTGAATTTTAGCTCCTCTTTCTTTCTCTCTACCAAAATAGATTCAATGAGGGATTCAAAAGGAGGGATTCACCTGAGCCTTTTCACACTACATTTTGAAAGACAAAATAGATATTTTGTAGGCTTTCCATAGTGTTGCATCCCAGTCATGTTGCGTGAATCACACTGACTCATGCTTTACTTTGTTTATACATTTAAATCTGCTAAGTTCAAATAACCTATTCTGAATGCTGCCATCATTTTACACAGCAGAGTAAAGATGTTACAAACGTTATTCTATTTTGTAAAACAAACTGCTCAAAACAAACTATGACTTATTTTATTATTTCACTGCCATTTAAAGAACATCCACATTAAAACAATACTCATACATACTTACACTGGTTGTGTTGTAGGCTTAGTTAATTGTCTATCCATCTATCTACCTATCCATCTTGCCTTTCTCTCTGACATTCCTTGTCTGGTTACTGAGTTTGGACAAACAGCCAAGTCTAAGAAAAATAGTGGCTCCACAGTCCATACCAGAGTAATTAAACCCCCAGAGTTACCGGGAACCAGTAACAGCAATATTTATATAAGTCAATATATAATAGGTCTACGCTCCTACACTATCTTGAAAGGTTAGCTAAGAGTTATGTAGATTTCGTGGCTTATGTTTAGCTCTGATGTACACTTTATACTGCCCGGCCTTGTATAGACAGGGTTGTCTTTTATTAAATCATATCAAACCAAATCAATTCAATTTTCCATACATAGACTCCAGTCAAGGTCTGTAGACAGCTCAAAGATGATCAAGGGAAATAGGTTGAAAAACTAAGTATGCATAATCTGTGTAATTCACACTTATTTTTCATGCTTTTTGAATCAGGCATGCAAGAGTCTCAGCATCATATGCTCTGTAAATTCTGGACTCTTCCCCATCACAGCTTGATGACTGAAGGCAAACGCCTCTTATGGTTAATTGATACTACCTGGTAGAGAAATCTCTGCCTCTTCTACAATGGATTTCTCATTATATGATGGTTGAGTACACCTCTTAAATATTGAGTCTAGAAAGATGTTTTTGTCCTTTGATACAGAAGTGACAACAGAATCTGATGTTTAGATGGCTGAATTATTTATACTGTCAAACTCAATTGCAACTGCATTAATTTGACATATTGGCACATTTTTACACAGTAATAACAACACACCAACATGGAACAAAATGGCCCATAAATGCAAGGTACAAAGCTAAGACATATATATCTAAAATGTCTGTTCTCTGACCTGAGCAGGTTTAGATTTTGTACCCTTTCTATCCCCGCACACTTATTGCATTGTTTTACAATCTCATTAGACATGATCTAAAAATAAGCGAGGACAGAACATCCAAAACATCTTATAACAGGCGTGCTTTCAAAAAGCTTTCCTCTGAATTTCCTTATATGTACGATACATGTCCTGTAAATGCTTTTCACCTTCTTGGAGTTCTTTTTTTTTTCTTTTCCTTTTTTAAAACATTGACTCACAGTGGATATAATTTGGCTTTTTTACACTAATACAATAAAAAAGCCCAAAAACCTTTACTATGATGCACCTTAAAAGTAAACTCCACTGATTTTACACATCAAAGTGTGTTTCCAGGTGTTGGGGAGTACTACTGCATATGTGAAAACAGTTGTATAAAGCCTTTAGTGTCTCCAGAGGGAGCTGTGTGAAGTCTGATAAATTATACGCGAGTCAGCATCAGTGGGGCTGAAAGACTACTAGTTTGAAATTGAAAGAAGACTACATTAGCCGGCGCTACATAGCATTTCACATACCGGAGTGTATGAGCATATGCTGCTTCAGGTTTTGAATACGTGTGAATCTGACTCCGCACGTTGGACATTGGAAGGGCCTGTCGGGGCCATTGGTTCCGGGCCTGGCTGAAGGGCTGATATAGAGGTGGTATGGATACTGAATACCTTCTAACCTGAAACACAAAGAGAGGAAACATCAAAGTGATATTCAAGCTTGTATGTGCCCTTACTTACATTGAAAAATGCAGCTGTCCCTACATGAACACTTAAAAACATCTACTTTGACGTATCAATACAGTAACTCGTCCAGAGTAATCTGCTCATCTCCTTGCATATAGAAAATAGCTTGTAAGGTTTGAGGGGAAATTGTGACTGGTATATTAAAAAAAATGTTGTAAGATGTTTTAGAACACTTATTTAACACTGAGATGTTAGTGACGTTAGTGTTTGACGTTTATAGATTTCCAGTTAGCTTCCACATAAAATGTATCACACGTGTTTGTGGCTCGAAGCTTCTACAACATTCAACCAGCATTCTGTATATTATAGTGAATCATGTCTTTGCCACTTCAGCATGACGTCTAAATTTATTAGCTAAACAGGTGTGTCGCAGACACCCAGTTATGAGGTTTATGTCTATATATTCTTTACTGCTTATGACTTGCCTCTCTGCAAGTTGCAACAAATCATGATACCTTTCATCATCTTCTGCATGTCCTCCAGTGTTCGAGGTGCTCTGCATTGACGGCAAGCCCTCAGACACTCCCTCATCCATCGACCCTGAAAAGAGGAAGAAAAGAAATGACTCATATGGTAGCTGTCTACTGAATTTGTGACTACAGAATAAAGTCTAGAGCATGTCATCTTGGATGGGGTTAGACTAATATACTGTAGGTCTTTGAGGGCTAATCCCATATTTAAGGATTGATGCTGCTGGATTCCAATTCACTGTGCTATTCAGCAGTTCAGGAAAAGATGACGAGTGTTCCCATATTCTTTTTATTTATGGCAGGGCAGAAAAGCCTTTCAAACAGCATTTGGGCCACTGGACAATAAAACTTTCCACTGAGACCAATATAAATAAAAGTCTTGTAGGTGGGTAGGCAGCTCTGATGGCTGGGGGATGCAGGTTTGATTGCATGTTTTACAAGACAACGCTGTATTAACTGGGTCAGGACACAGCCTCTATTATAACGGTGACAGATACAGTCACACTAACATACTGATTTAACTGTATTTTGAAGCTAATATATCCATGTAACTATTGACTAACGGTGACGTATTTAAACTTTAAGACAACAAATCACAAATGCATGATTAATTGACTGATTTTTCTAATGTAACCTGTAACCCCATACAATTAGGTAGTAACATAATATAACATAACATGCCTCTTGCCTTTGGAGGGTTGCTATAAGTTACTACTGTAGGTAGTAAGCTAATTAGCCAGACATGCTAACATTTACAGCTTACAAACAATGTTTAATTCACTCCTTACACTACTGCTCTTGTATTTTTGCTTTTGAATGGATAAAAAAAAGACAACCCTACAAACTCTTTATATAGGAGTATTGCTCCAACTACAGTCACATGCACTCTGTTTCAACATGTGGAGAAATCCAAAGACTGACAGACCTGCTGTGTTGCTAAGCTATGACTGGACAATTGATGTTCGGGGGAGAGCTTTAGTGAGCGGTCAGTTCTAAATGCTGTGGATCAGTTAGGTAAGGAGAATAGCCCCACCTATAGAGGAGGACTGTGGACTGATGAGGAGCTCCTCCTGGACCTGTTCACTCCCTGGCACCGTCTGCTGGTCACTCAGCGAGCTCTGGGAGGCACTGACTGGTTGCGAGGACGCCTCTTGGACCTCCTCATCACTGAGACGCTCCACCTTAACCCTCACATCTTCCTCCTCTGCCGGCACTGGCGACGACACCGCCTTGGAGCTCTCACATGTTAGGAAGTCACTGAGCCGCCGGCCGACTACCACCTCTGAGGTCCCTGCGGCGCCTTGCTCTAAACAACGAGGGCTCTCCGGGAGCTTTGATTTGTCTGAGTGGAACCGCCGGTCGATACCGAACGGGAAAGTCCATGGGAAGGCCAGGGAGGACTCCACGGGCTGGGCTGTGCTGTCTGAAAATGAAGGGGATGGGTTGGGGATCTGAGGGGAGGTGGTGACCATCTGTGTAGTGCATTTGAGCGGGCTCTCAGGCGATGCCATTGTTACAAAGCTTTTACGTTTCCGTCGTGATTCGCGGCATATAGGAACGTTTCTCTCCATCACGCTGCAGTCAGACGAAACAGGCGACACGCTGCCGTCCAATGGCGTCAGGGCACAGTTTGATGAGGCGCTCTCTGGTGCTGATTCATGCGGTTTATCTGCCGTCATGTTGTTGTTGTTGTTGTTGTTGTTACCCGGGCTCCACAGAATACTGGACTTCATGAACTCTGAACATGTGCTAGCCACAGCAAACATCTGCATGTAACTCGCAGCTGCCAGAACGTCGATGATATTTTCTGTGCTAATGGAGAGGGTAGATGTGTAGGCATATTCCAACAGAGGAGCAAAGCCACTAACGGTCACGTGATGAAGGTCCAACACAAACTTGTCCTCCTCCTCTGGCCGGCCCACCAGTTTGGAGCGGAAGAATTCACTGCAGCAGGCCAGGACCACTTTGTGGGCCAGGAAGAGCTTGTCTTGGACCCGGATGGTGACATCACATAAGTGACCCTCATTGCGTAAAGCATTGAGCTTCTCTAGCATCTCCTGGCTGTGGGAGGTTGAGCTGTGGGTGAAGGTTTTGACCCCCATATTGGAGTCAGTTTCTGACAGTGTACAGGAAATGCGTCCTGCACAGAGATGGACAAAAACAAAAAACGCTTCACTTCAGTCTGCAAAAGCTAAACCATATGACCTGCGTCTCAGGAGTCAAAGATCCATTTCTGGAAGAAAAAGAAAAAAATAGATCAATGTTAATAAAAATGTTTTGCTAAGCTTTGTTATTCTTTTGTGTCAAGTACTTTACATCATTATTGTTTGTATATAGCAATGTCAATGTTTCTAATGATTACCATACTAAACAAAATCCAGCCCTAGCAGTTAAAGAGTTAGTGCACACTTCAACCTGTTTTTTGAGCTGTAAACTAAATTATATGACTGTACTGTGATGATAAACATCAATGCTGCTGTTAATATTGACATTTCTTACCAAATGTATAACAATCGGCATTTCATGGGTTGAAAATGGCTCAACACACCATCTACTGTTTTAAATCAGCCCTGAACCTGCAAGAGTCAACCGGTTGGGACCTGTCTACATCATGAAATTTATATAAAAGAAAATTCTAATCAGTGTCAGTCAGTCTCCCCCTGTGTCCCCTGACCCACACACTACGTAACCACGAGGCCACGCCTCCTACAGTTGTTGTTCCCTCACTCCTCTGTTGCTGGGAGAGAGGTTTCTAGCTGAATTTGAGGGTGGAGTTACACTTTAAAGAATCAGGTGTTAAATTACAGATGTCACAGTGGTTTGAACCACTCCATTAGAAATCAATAAGTACAAAGACAAAATGAGATGTCAAATATCACTCTGGAAAATACCAGTCCCATGGCAAAGACAGGATGAAAAAAGGGCAGGCGCACTGTGGAAGGCAGTGGGTGTAAGTAGAGAAATACTAAGGTGCTCTCTGAGGGGAAGGCAAGGCAAGGGGGTGAAAGCAGGGTAGGGAGCACAGAGGACAAAATGCCAAGTTATGTAACAACAATCAAAGCAGATGCGCAGCGATGCGAGCCAGACCCATATGGAGGCCAGTGCACTACAGGATGCTCAGCAGCTGTCTGCAAGACATGTGGATTCTCTGAGGCATGAGATTTTCCATCAAACAAAAGCTCAAGTGTAGGGGCTCTCGCAGGGAGAGCGCGCTCCCCTTTACACACACACAGACCAAAGGAAAATACTCTTGGGCTATGTTGGCCCAGTAAAGGCATGGTGAATTATAGACCTGGGCTGCGGAGTTGCAACAGGAGAGTGCCTTGCCTGCACCAGCAAACAGGGCTACAACAGTACATTTGATAGCCAGAAACACCATACAATGACTATTTTGATGAAAAATTCAACAAGAAAAATAATAACCTTTTCCTGGTTATAGTTTCTCAGATGTGAGGATTTGTTGATGGTTTCTGTTTCACTTCATTGGACAATGAACACAAAGGTGTTTTGCTTTCTTCATTGGGTCAGACAAAATAAGCTATTTGAAGACATTACTGGGCCATTTATTAGTTATAAGCATTGTATATACCAATAGATTAACTGATTAATCAATGACCATGTAACTAAGAGTCAGCAACAACAGTTACAAACTACTCAAATTCATCAAAAAATAAAATAAAAAGTATGATAGCGATAGGGCAGAGGAGGCGTAGCCTTCAACCTGGTACTTTTACTGTTTACATCACGTACTAGCATGCGACCACAAGCGCTGGACTCAAAGTGCACACACATAGCAGAAAGGCTGTGTGTATGTACGGCATGGAGGCTAAGTATCCAGTGAACAAGATGCTGAACAAACACGTTTGCAACAACTATCACAGTTTAGCACTAGCTAACAGTGTCAAGCTTATACGTCATGTGAGCCAGGAGATGAAAAGTACATCCGATTTAAACTGTCAAAATAAAAGAAAAGTGACCATAGTGCAACGCTTTTTAGCTTGGTCTTTCATTTGAAACGAATAGGGTCGTGCTCTAACATTGTAATGCATGAATACACGTTATTAGAACTGTCGCTTTCATTGACTGTACATGTTACGATGTTGTTGTTACCAACAATCTGTGTAGTATTCAAAATTAAAATAAGAACATTTTACCCATTATTTGTTGTCACCACATACCTACTGACCCGTATTGTTCTGCTCTATATTATATGTACTATGTACTATATTATATTAAATATTATTACTTTGAAGTTTATTGATACATACATTCAATCATTACAATACACCCAACATAAACCTTCTGATGAAAATGTCATTCAATTTACCCAATTATTGTGAAGCCGAATTAGCCCGATTTCCGGTTTGACCGTGGATAACCCTGGATACGTCGACGCAGCTGCTGCACATTAGCTAACTACCATTCGCTATCAAGCTAACGCTAGCCGACACAACACTGCTATTAGTTGGTACCTTTGTCCCTATCAATGCTTAGACAACAAAGTAGCCGTATTAAAGTGTACACAGCGGGGTTACCGTTATCAGACAGACTGTACGAAGGGAATTTACCTTCTGGGATGAGGCCCGTGATAACGGCTGGGCCTCGGGATGCAAACAGCTCAGCTGACAAAAAGCAGCGATAGTCGGAGACAGCGGTGCGCCCTGCCGCTTCCCTCCGATCACTCACATTCCCTGCGCTTCTCAGGCAGTTGTCAGCCTGCCAGCCGCCAAAACTCACAGTTTAATTAACACTCACATGTATTCACATCACAACAGGCTGATGTTAAAAGTTTTCGAGGTGCTGTTTTCATTCCTTTGTGCTCCCCGCTGTCCTTTCTGCGCTGTATTTGTATCCCCACAATGCAACGCGCATCTCTCACTGTACTGTACTGTAAAAAACAGGAAGTCTCACATTTAGCAAGAAGTATAACGCAACTCAACACTGCTCAGGAATTCCCACTGTTTTTATTAATTCACATGAAGCTTATATGGCCTTCTGTGGAATCTAATCATAAGATGCACAAATCTGTGATGTGCTGTAAATACCTTTATTTTCTTCATTTTATCATGTACTTTTTAAAAAATGTATTCAGAATTTTGGAAAATATTATTTGCACCCATTTCAGTTCTTTGGCACACTCGAGCATGCAATGTGTTCATATTGCCCCAAACCCTTTTTAATTTTCTAACTTTCTGTATATTCTGTTGTCTTGTATCTTGTGTGATATGACTATTTGCTGTTGCTGTATAAATAGTCATATTGAAGTGTTTATATTTCTTTTCTTTTTTCACATTTCTTCTTATTACTCATTTACATATTTAATTAATTTTTTCTTAACTTTAAGGCACAAACTATACCATGGCTGCTAGATACAATTCACTAATAGAAAGTGGAGGTCTTGATGGTTTTTATGTTTTACTTTTTAATTGTTTGATATTAACACCTTGAACTATATCATACAATGATTGTCTTTAATGAGGTGACTTTTATTTCTTTTGAGTGTCTATGATACTCATTTTTACATTGCCTGCTTCCTGAAAGAAAAATAATAATTGAATGGTTTGTTAATATGACTTTGTTTCCTATTTTTTAGTTCTTATTTTATAGTAGTTCTTAATGTCAGACATCTCCATCTTGATAAAGCTTGATAGACTGTGAAAACACCAGGGACAGCAATGGAAATAGATTTCCATCCCTGACAGTCTGATATGTTGTATTTTATAAATATATTATTATGTTGTCAATAACCAAATTCTGTATATGATATTATGGGCCTATTGCTATATGTAACCATTATGATGTTAACATCTACCGAGCTCAGTCAGCTGTAATTGGAATAAGACTGACAGATATTGTTAAGTCACTGTTATTGTCTGTTAAATGGAGGTTCCTCCCTAACCACAGCTACTGAGTGTGTTTTTATATGGCTGTCTTTATTTCAGACGTCTGAGCAGAGAAGTTATTCCAATGTGGGAGGATTTTACTAAACATCTTAAGGGGTTTCAGTTTGTAAAACCAGCAATGAAATCTGCCTCACCCTGCTTTTAAAAGCTGTTGACCCACCTAAAAGAATTCCATTAGTCTGGCCTCCATTGGTGGGTTTCAGTGGCCCACAATGGTCTAAGAGGAAAACATGAAAAACTTGAACATTTGTTTGGAATTTAAGGGTCATTTTGAACTATGGCTCCTCCTGATATTTGCACGATTGTTTATAAGTACCCATCAGTCTGGACACAACAATCCTCAAATAATGAAGCTTTTGTGCACAATAGAGAAAAAGAAAGAGTTCTTACATTCTTTTGGATGCAGACATTTGGAGAAATGTTGCACAGTTTCCATTTGGTTGTCAAGTCGCAGTAAAAGAGAATCATGTATTGACATAAATGTGTTTATTTGACCATTTTCATAAACAAAAATCTCAAAGACAGCAGCATCTGCCATGTTAATTACATGTCCAAGGTAAAAACTTTACAAAAATAAATAGCTGTAATAACAAGGAAGCTGTAATAATAAAATAATATGGTCCTTCACTGAAGGGATATAGGCCTAATGCTCCATCTCTTTTGTTTTATAACATACTGTAAATTAACAACAGGAATGAAGAAATCAAATATACATACAAGAGTCAAACAACTGTGAGTGTTTGCATTATGATGCATTAACAAATAAAAGTCTGGAAATAAATCAAATTAATGTTGTTTTTCATATACACGATAGATAGTATGCTTATCACTTAGTAATAACACCGCCAAAGAAACATTTGCTGCATTGCAGATAGTTTGTACCACTGTTCCTCTCAACTGCATTATAATGCACCTGGGAAAAGGCTAAAATTAAACTACAGGGCAGAGGGAAATGATCTGTCATGGGTTTTTTGGTCATGAATGACCAGTCATTATCTTGGCTAATTCATTTTACACACCGTGTAAACTCAGACTATCAATTTCTATATATTCTACAGGTCTAGTTCAGCATTGAAACAGTCTGTTTCGATGTAGGCTCTAACTAGCACTATTTAAAGTCAAAATGTTGTCAGATTTAGTGTCACTGAATGGTTTTTCCCATAGTTCAACAATGCTAATTTTCAGGATAAAAACACGACATCTTCATCACAATCATTGAACACAAATCACATTTTGGTATGTGTGTAGAAAAGAGAAGCAATCAAACAGAAACACATTTCCCAGAGGCTTAAAATCCCAATGCATCAATCGTATGTACCTACCTCAATAATAGGTTAATGGCTCGATCAAAGCTTTATAGGGGTTTGAGTTCTGTGGAGGACAATTGGAGGTATATTTACACTGTGCTGGTGTTTGACAGCAGGTTTCATGCCATTGTTCTAGCCCCACTTTAAGTGACAGCTAATTTAAAAAGACATATTGTAGATTGTACCAGACTTCATCCAAAAAGTTAGTCTGTTTAAAGTGGGACTAGAAATCTTCTCTTTCTGGAGAAAACACACACACAGCACCTTCATCTAACGTCTATACATAGCATCACATGTACATCCTGAGGTAGATTTCCATTGTTTCAAATCTCAATAGTGGTTTTTCAAATGTCAACAAAAGATGACAAAACAATATTCGGACATATGCCCTTGATCTGACTTGACGCGACCAGTTGGTAACATGGACGGATTATGAGGCAATGGGCCCCTGGGCACAGACATGTAAAAGGCCCCCCACCCATCCTACATAGAAGCAAGACCCCCAGATTGAAAGAGACAGAAAGCGACTACAAACGATGTGACGCAGGTTATTCGCATTTTGCAGCTGAATCAGATCTCTCAGAATCTAGTCTGTCTCTTTGTTGTCGCTTTATGTCTCTTTGTGTTTGTTTTGTGTTTGTTTTGTGTCTCTTTGTGGTCATTTTGTGACTCTTTGTGTTTGTTTTGTGTCTCTTTGTGGTCATTTTGTGACTCTTTGTGTTTGTTTTGTGTCTCTTTGTGGTCATTTTGTGACTCTTTGTGTTTGTTTTGTGTTTGTTTTGTGTCTCTTTGTGGTCATTTTGTGACTCTTTGTGTTTGTTTTGTGTTTGTTTTGTGTCTCTTTGTGGTCATTTTGTGACTCTTTGTGTTTGTTTTGTGTCTCTTTGTGGTCATTTTGTGACTCTTTGTGGTTGCTTTGTGTCTTTTTGTGGTCGTTTTGTGTCTCTGCGCCCTGACCCCTTTGGCCCCTGGGCCTATGCCTGGTTTGCCCACTCAGTAATCCATTCATGGTTGGTACATGCAGTCAGACCAAAAAGGGAAAGTTCATTGTACTCATGTTCCTCATAAGCACTCTTGATTGAGACATTCTCCGGAGACTGGCTCTGGGATTTTGTTCGGATCGCACTTCTCTGGCTCAACAGTCTTCCCAGTGTAGTCTATGCAGAAGACGCTGCGACGGCGCTCCCCCTGGCCACAAGTTCGTGAGCAGGCGGACCAAGGTCCCATCTGCCATATGGGGCATGGCAGATCCCCACAAGGCCTGATGTCTACGGGCTTCAGGTCTTTGTCGCACTGGCTGGAGAGAAAGCCTGCGCTGTCTTGGCATTCAACGTTCCTCCTGGACCATCCGGAGCCACAGCTCTTGGAGCACTCAGACCACTCCCCCAGCACCCAGTCAGGCACGCCGAATGGATGGATCATATGCAAAGACAGCGATGAGCCCTTCTTCTCCTTGGATTTGTTGAAGGTCACATCTCTAGGGATGAAAAAGGTATATTTGACTTTGGGAGGGTTGGCATCCCCTGCAGTGGCCAGGAGTTGGATGGTGACGGCCTCCTTCAGCTGCCTGAAGCTCTGAATCCTCTCGAGCGTGGTGGAGGAGCCGCTGTACTTTAGCACAGCACCCAGCACAGGAATGTCCTGCTCCACCGTGGATACAGAGAAGTTACCGTTGAGGATGTAACCGCCACTCTCTCTCTTTATAGCCAGATAGTTCCCATCATGTTTGATTCCTCTGTGGCTCCGCTGTTTGATGTCAATGTTAGTAGCACCAACAGGAATTGTGACAATATCACTGTATCCATAGCTGGTAGAGAAAACAAGGAACTGGATTTAGATAATGTACACACTTTCGTTTTCTTACTTTAAAGACACAGTTCAACAATTAGAGAGAGTTAAGTAAGTGGTAACTACAGAGCTAGAGCTGAGAGGTGATTAGCTTAGCTTAGCATAAAAAGCTATGCTAGGATAATCACCTCTTGACTCCTGCTACGTACTTAGAGTACAGACATGAGATTGGTATTGATCTTCTCATCTAACTCATGGAAATAAAGCAAATATGTGTATTTTGAAAATGTTGAAGTATTTCTTTTAGGTTTATGTGATAATTCCTTTGTCTTTTCTCTCACTGGCTCTTTTTTATAGCTCTTTTTTATAGCTTCCCTAACAATAAAGCAATAGTTGTCTTATAAGCCACTGGATGTTGGCAGTGTAGGACTTTAATTTTTGTTACTGGGAACGTGCAAGATAAAATCATTACAACTTTGCATGTACTTCATACCCAACAAAGAACATGTGAAGTTGTTGTCATGATATTGTAAACTATAGCGTTGGAACTTAGGTATTGAAAGGTTTTATCGTCACTAATAATAAACAGTGAAAGTAAATTACAGTACCACATATTCAGGTTCACTGGAAGATTGTGCAGAGAAGAGCACATAGTCAAAATGATGAAGGCCTCACAAACTGCACAAGAAATTCAAATTACACTGATTGAATGGGACCTCTTTGGTCATGCATTTCTAAATGATAAATAAATAGCATGACAGTATTTTGCCGGATTTTCCACGGCTTTCAAAATAACTTCTATTGTTGTTGCAAAACCTTGCCATCAAGATAAGCAAGTAAGAGGAAGCGAGAGTTTTCCATGCTACAATCTCTCAATGTTCAAATTATAAAGAGGCTCAAATATGCCTCTGGACCAGTCTTACAACTTTTCATATATTAGGAACCTTTTTTATGCACTTACGTTGCTTTGTTGTAGGAGCCTGTGATCTTTCTACAGGTGAGCCCACTTCCTCCACACACTCCACACTTATCCACTCTCTTGTTGGATCCAATCACCTGGTCGCAGCCTGCCTTCACGCACTGGCCTTGGACACACACAGATGTGGTGTCAGGGCCACAGGTTGTCCCGTCAATTACCTGCAGGGACACAACAAGTAGGTGTTGTTGATTCTTTTATCACAAGTGTCAGATTCACCTGCATCTTGCAGATTTTTTTAGTGATTGCTCCATTCTTCTAGGATCTAGGATGTAGCTCATATTCTGTATTAGGATGCAGAGACAATGACTTTTGACAAAGAATCTTTACTGAAGGTCCGCTTATTAGCTTTTTCTGGAGCTTTCAACCACATCTCACAGTTTTCATCAGAGGTCACGTCAGGTCACGGGTTACATTCCTCCTAATCGTTACCTCCATCTGCTGATGAAGACTGTGAGATGCAGCTGAAAGTTCTGGAAAAAGCTAGCAAGTGGACCTTGAGTTAAGACTTTTTTGTCAAACTACTGTTTCCAAGGTCAAGAAGAACTGAAGTGACAATTATGTTGAGTAACAAGTGTTTTTCACTGACGTGAGGCATCTTTCCAAATGCTACATATTTGGCTTTCCTTCCAGTGCAGTGACCTGTCATTCTCCACGCTAACGTTAACTCAGCAAACTTCCAGATTTCCAATGTATCGTGTAAGATTACTTGTCATTGCAAAACTCTGATACTCAAGGATTATGTGCTTTAGGGTACAATTGTGTTCTGAATATCCACATATAATACAAAATTCTATTTCAGGCTGAATATGAAGAAATATTATCCACTTTGATTGGAAAGCATCAGATCTATATCTGGACATGTTAGCTGGAGTGTGAACATCATGCATTGGCAAAATAGCAAGTATGAGCTGTGATGCAGAGTGCGTATACTGTACCTTGGATTCAAACACCTTAAATTCACTGCTGCCCCTGGCCCTGCAGAACAGCTTACATCTGTCTCTGGGAGAAACACCAGCATACTTTGGTATCCACTGTTTCATGTTCCCGTTGTAGTCCAGGTAGTTGGGACTGTTGTACTTCTCACACTGCTCCTCTCTGAAACTCTTTCCTAAAGGTAAAAGATGGAGTAAAGCTTACTGTACAATACACTGAGGTCAACTTGCTGATGAGAAAATATAATCATCCCTAACAAATCAAAGTAAATTCACTGAATGAAGTTGCCCTACCAAAATATATTTATGTAAAAATAGTCCTGCAGTCACATATGTTGAATACGTCAATATTTATATATTTATATCAGTAAAAATTAGCATTACACGATGTGTTGATGTGATGGATTGTCTGCAGTGTACTGCAAATCAAGCTGATATTGACCTTAAAAATTACATGTGGTCAGGTCTAGAGCTGAAACGATTAACTGACTAATTGATTAGTCAGTTGACATTGACTATTTACATTTTGATAACCAATTCATTATGTTACATGCTGATACACTATGCAGTAAAATGCAGGGTGGCACACTATTGAGGCTGTGAGAAGA
The DNA here is from genome assembly GCA_008360985.2 of Macquaria ambigua. Taxonomy (NCBI): domain Eukaryota; kingdom Metazoa; phylum Chordata; class Actinopteri; order Centrarchiformes; family Percichthyidae; genus Macquaria; species Macquaria ambigua. Next base: position 34,544 of record VMKM01000269.1, on the reverse strand, counting down.
AGAACTATAAAGGATAAACGTTCAAAGATTAAAATAAAACAAAAAATGCAATATAAGTATTTAAATGCTAAAGTGTAAAAAAAAACAAATCAATTAACTATTAGTACTAAACTACAGGAAGGATGTAAATTGATTCTAAAGGATGTTTTGGTGAGATTCTACACTGGAATGCATGATGATGATTGATGAATGATGTTATAATTAGACCGTTTTTATCATTATTCCATGGACGTATTGCATTTGTCTACCTTGTCAAAAAATATAAAATAAAAGTCTGGTTACACCATTGAATATTTGTATTTAGTTAAAAATGTGTAAGTAAATATTGAATTTATTATTTTATATCAAAACACTGGCTATCAGCAGCTTCAAGTATTGGTTTTTGAAACCTGCTTAGCGCTGATTCTCACCTTCATTGTTGTCACAGGGCTGCGTGTTGCAGGACTGGTACTGAACCCTCTGACCCTCACAGTACTTCCCTCCGTTCTGAGGCACGGGGTCAGTGCACTCCCTATAGGAGAACTCCACCCCACCTCCACATGTTCTGGAGCACTGCTGCCACGGTCCCCATAAGCTCCAGCCACCGTCCACAACCACCTGCGGTAAAAGACAGCAAGAAAAGAGGGAAAAAAAAGAGCAGTCAGAGTAGTTGGTTAGAGCTCAGTGCCAAAGGCAATCTCAGCTGTGTAGCCTAAACCACAGTCTGGGCTTCTGGGTTTGAGGCCGCACAGTGTGTTGGCGTGCCGGGACTCCAGGCTAAATCTGTGTTGAAGTTCGGCACGCGCCTGCTGTCTGCCTCTACCCACATTCCTGCCACATGTGTCACTCACCACTAGTGGAACCTGCCATGCTGCAGCTTTGTAAGGCAAAATTTAAAGTGTGTGTGTGTGTGTGTGCATATGTGTGCGTTTGCTAGCGTGGGTGTCCTTTCCAGAAGTTTTATGAGTTTGGACCAGCTAACATCCCAACTGCCAGCACGTCTGGGTTCATAAACAGATGTGTTCTCATAACACAAGGAGAAGATATCAAGGCAACCAAGCTAAAATGAAACACTGAGATGTATAAATGTTCTTTAAGGAAATATAAAAAGGCATCATGAAGCAGCTGGATTTAAACTCACCAAATTCCAACTATGTTGTAATCTGTACTTTTAGCCTGTACTTTTCATTCATGTATTCCTACTTAAAGCTGCACACAGAACAGAGACACTATTTATTCTATAAAGTTTTGTACTGATGACTTCTCTTCACAGGCTAACCTGGAAGTCTTTCCTAAAACAGCAGTTTTCCAATGGGAATCTTGTATTGGGTTGATGATAAAAAAAAGAATGTCTGAATCTAACACATCTCATGGTAGCTGTTCTGGAGCTTTCAATTGTGTCACACAATCCTCAACTGGGTTTGCCCATTTGTCATAGAATTTCATCACTTTAAGGACTTCTCGTCCATGTTGGTTTAAAAGTTCAACGTCAAAATATATTCTTGACATTGGAAACAGTAGTCCATGGTCCATGTCTGCAGTTCTGGAGCTTTCGATCGTATCACACAACCATCTTCAACTACTGTTTCAAGAATGCTCAAAATCTCAAAAAGAGGAAAATGTTTCGAATCAGGCAAATCAGCACATATGCAACGGATAGATGGAAAGTTAATTCAATTTTTGTTGCAGAACAAACTGTGAAACTCACAGACATATTTTCTCTATGTATCAAAAACCAAGTGTGAAACCAAAAAACAATGGAAATCTGCTGAGGGAGATTGTCTCAAAGTTGCTGACTTATGAGTTTTATGACGACAAACTTGATTACTCTGTTTCTGAGTAAATGAGCAGTGCATTTCAAAGGAAGTGACTCACCGAAACCTACAGGCAGTTCTCAGCAACAAGCAAGTGCAAGCAAATAAACATTGTCAGCATGCAACATGCAATGAGAAGTAAATTAGAAGTGCACAGTTAACTGATGTAATATTACATCCTTTCAAGTCTGATGAGGTCAAAACATTTCAAAAATGACTGACAGCTGACAGCCACTCAAGAATACCAAAGTGTGGAATGTCCAAGTGCAACTTTAATATTTTCTTGTGTATAAATCTTTGGTCTTAAAGCTGCATTAATTAATTTTGTTTTTTTGGCAACTTGGGGGCAGAACCACAACCAACTTCACATCACATTATGGCTAATGCGTTAGCAAAGACTTGCCTATGTAGACATCCAGCAGATAAGAAGCAACATTAGCATTATTTTGAATCGTGTATCTGGCCTAATGAATGTTGGTCCAAAATTCACTCTCCTACTAGTTCTGTTTTGTTTTTGACCAACTCCCAAGAATATTGACTATTAATATCTGGCTCATTAGCTGCTAAATGCTCCACTATGTTCACCAGTTAGCAGTTAACTTCATCTGTCATCTATTTTATGCTGGACAGGTAGTGTACAGTGGATTTATCACAGCTTTTTCACTGAAACAGCTGCCTGCTGCTGCTGGAAATGAGGCTGATGAGAGCAGTGAGAGTGAAACAAAGCATAAAGTTGGACATAAAACCAAAACAATGTGCTGAAAGACGCTAAAATGCTAGCACTAAAAGAAATGCTGTGGGGATGATAATTGGTCACTACAAGTGGCAACTTTTACACAGTCATTCAACCCACTGTTCATATAAAAATATTGATTAGGGTATTAAAGCAAGACTATGTAACTTTTACTTAAGGCCACCATTAAGTACTTACTTTACTTTAACTGTATCCACAATTGACAATTACAGGATAATGGTAAATGCTAATACATAGCGTAACAGTAGCACAAGTAGAGAAGAGTTACAAAGCCAGAAAACTGACACAGTAATGTCAGTTACACAGCTAAGTTTGCTAACATTAGCTAACATTAGCCATCATAAGCTACTGGTCATACCAGACTAACTAAGGCTGTAGCGGCAAAACCCCTGAGTGTATCGAATTGAGCAAGGGTGTGTTTAATTGCTAATAAATTCAACTTTTCATTTGTAAGAAGAACAATATGTTTTCTTTACAAGTTATACAGTCTACTACTACTTTTCCGATAAGGAAGCAGTCTTACCAGCGGCTGCATCACCTCCTGGGTCGACATGCACGCTCCGTGGAGGCAGGTCCCGTTGAGGCTACAGGGGGTGCCGTCAGCCCAGGGCAAGCTGCCGTTCTTGGTGGAGCACTGCGGCGTCCCGTCCTCCTGACACCACAGCTGGCTGCAAATATCACTGTCTGAGGTGTTGGGGCAGTGGACAAACTCCTCTCCAAAAATCTGCTGGCACTGCTGGTCCAGGCTGTACTTGGTGCCTGGCAGCTCTCTTGGTAACGGCATGGTACTCTCTGGGACATCCAGCAGGCAGTCCCCTGTGGTTACAATACAAAGCAACACTGTATGAGACTGATTATATTGTGGTTTATGGAGATTATGGACTTTGACGCTCTGTGACAATTGCAAATGTGTTGCTGTTGTGTGTGGCATGACAACAGTGGAAAAATATTCAGGGCAAGTTGTGTCCTGACCATAAAAATGAATAATACATTTAACTAATGCAGTGCACTTTTATAGGCAGCCTAGTGCTCTGAATCTAGAGATTTGACAGCTATTCTAAATCTGAATTTATTCATTGTTCCTCTAATGATTCATTATTACATTCAATAAGCTTTTTGTGTGGAGTTGTCAATGACGTCCGCAGTTCGGAATGAACATTCTCAGCCACATGAGTTTTCGTTGGAGGCCTTTTCCAACTGATAAAGAACATATTTTGCTGACACCAGCTGTTGCTTTTGGCTGAGGAGGTGAAGAACAGGATGAAGTCCATTGCATGACTCAGTGGAAAAGAAGGTTCACTGATAGGTCTAGCAAGGATACAAACAATACAAGATGCACAACATGAGATGGGGAGAGGGAGCAACGGAGGCGAGGCAAAGAGAAAGAAAGGGAAAGGGAAAGAGAGGATGTGGAAATCTAGGGCAAGATAAACTACCCCTACAACCCATAATTTGAGGGGAGCGACATGTTTAAGCAGGAAAGCCATAGTTAGAGTGCGAGAGGAATAACAGTATGTTTTATTCATCTCTGAATCAGCCCTAATAACAGAGCCACAGTGTCGTGGCAAACGTCCACATTGGCATGTCTACAGGGCTGCTCAGTTTCTGATTTACTCAGTGGTTAATTTTTAACACGTTGGGGCGACAACCTGAAATATTTCCTACCATGTCCGTTGTCAAAGAACTCTGTGATGTAGAGAGCGCTGCAGGGAGACCAAGGCGCGGTCTTGTTGAGGCTGACAAACAGAGGTGCCATCAGGTAATGTCCTCCCAGATCTCCAAACAGCCTCTCACAGGTCTTGGAGTCGTCATGAGGCATACTCAACACATGACCTGCAGTGGGAAAGGTTACAACGATAACCATGTGACACACAGATGCACAAAAGTGTGGTTATGAATGACGGAAAAATACTTTAAAGCTTTACATAACAGAACTGGCCTAATACACTACATTTCAAAAGTTTCTTCATAAAACCCACGCCCACACCAGCCCACCCATATGACATTAAATGTGAGCTAACCGAGCTCATGTGCAGCTGTGAAGGCAGCTTGCAGGCCGTTGTCCTCGATAACTGAGCAGCTTCTCTTGGGATCGCACATCGTCCCAACATCGGCCACACCCAACGTGTCGCAGCTCTTCTGTCCACAGATATCCTGCAGCACAAACAAACAGAGAACACACTGAAACTGGAGCACCAAGGTCACGATGATGATGACGATGATGATGATGAAAAACTGATACCAATGCTGAGATTTTTTAATTAAAGCTTGTAAAAGCAGATAGTCAAAATCTTAAATGTGACCATTTTCATGCCAGAAAATTCCTAAAATTATGAGCATTTGTGTTTAGCCAAACAGTATTATGCATTATATAGAAGATTAACAAGCCTCTAACACAGAGTGACTTGGTGATGAAAAAGTGGCCAATTGTATGCCACTTGTGTTTTACTGTCAGTTTTGGTATGTCACTGCTGATTATGGTATGCCACTGCTGTGAGTGGCTTTTAAATGGCTGTCACTCTTCCACAGGCAGATACCACTTTTCACAATCATGTACTGGTGGAGTTCTTGCTCTTGTTTTAGTGTCATATGTCAATTCTTAGTAGTATGCCACTTTCACTAGTTGTATGTCGCTGCTGTTCGACCGGCATAGGGCACATGAAAAAGGTATGTCACTGTTGTTTCGCTAGCAGGTAGCACTCCCCACGGGCTTATGACAATTATTATTGATATGTATCAGTGCTGACTATTGGTATGTTGCTGCTGTGTGCCACATAAAAATATCATGCAACTTATGTCCCACTGACAGGTGCCACTTTTCACTGTGGAGCTGTAACAATTAGTCAATTAATCGATTGACAGAAAATTAATTGCCAACTGTTTTGATAATTGAATAATCATTTTAGTCATTTTTTTAAGCAAAAAAGCTAAACATTTGCTGGTTTCATGCCTCTTAAATGTGAGAATTTGATGTTTTTCTTTGTCATGCATGATTGCAAACTGAATAGCTTTGGATTTTTTGACTGTTATTTGACTGGTAGCTACATTACCAGGGCTACCTGTTGCTATATATTAACCCTGTATGGCTAGCGCAGCAAGTCTAGCCTATGACAAAGTTTGACCAGTGGGCATTAAATCAAAGTGTAATTTTTCTTTTTTATCTATTTAATGTAAGAAGTAGTATATGTATGTACGTATATGTATTAGGCAAACCTTACCACAGCAGAGACATATGCCATTAATAATCATCAGATGCCAGTTGGGGGTGGTATGTGCCATTGGAATGGCAACAACATACTACTAGTCAAAGTGACATACTTACTACTAAGAATCTGTGTATAACAATAGCACACAGTGGCACACAGTTTGTCAATAAGAATTGGTATGTACTAAGTGCCATAAGCCAGTAGAACCACAGCAGCATACCAAAAACCAACAGTGTCATACCACTCAGAATCGACATATGCCACTAGAACAAGAGCTGCAGAACCATGAGCCATTTTTGATCTTGTCTCTGCTGCCAAACAGCTTCAGTGTCATAGAACACTAAAACTCTCCACTGAAACCAAGAAAATGCATACTTGTATTGCATCCAATTCAACTATTTCATTCAAATCAGTTCAGGTTAAAGGCTTGTCATGGACATTAAATATAGTATTGAGTAATTCACAGTGGACATACAACAGACTTTTTAATATTCTATGTTTAATACATGGTCAATATTGGCTTGATACATTGTTTTAAACCTATTAAATCTATATACTGCCTATTTCCTTTGGAAAATACTGACCATTTGCTTAGGAACTGCTGGCAGAGTGGATTATTAAAGAGTTAAAGACATTATTCTGTCAAATAGTAAATATAGAAAGTGTATGGGCAGCCCTGAGTGACTGTTATATTAATCACGTAGGATGGCGAACCTTCACTGTCTATTTATGTCCAGTTGTTTTTCTGCCATTTTTAAAGAAACAAATCAAAAACATGTTGCTCAGTGTTTCCGTCATAAAACAAAGCAAATAAATATCCTCAGCATGCAGCTGTCCAGAGCTGTGATGTGGGAAAATGCACAGTGTGGTGTATCAGAAATCTTTCCCTGCTCCAGAAGACGCCTGGCTGTGTAGGACATAGACGGACGCGTCCATGGCCTCGCCTCAGCCCAAAAAAAAAAAAACCACAAGGCAGAACCCTCTGTGATTCAAAACACATCTGGACTTGGAGCTGCAGTTTGAACACAACTCAGCATGTGTTTGTACACCTTGTTCCACAATAGCATCCGTCACTCATGCATGCAGACACACAGACACAAAGCAAGATGTATGGGTCAAAGCACAGTATTGCATTTGCAGATAGTGCAGACAGACATGCAAGCACACACAAAGCGTATAAGACCACAAAAATTCATGAGAAAAATGTTTCCACTACATGCAACAGAGTGTGAGTTTTGAGTTTCACAACAGCCAGTGGTAGCAGCAGCCTCCTCTCATGACTGTGGGATACATGGCATACATTTTCAACCCCGACCCGGCCGCACACTCAAGCCCTGGCCATTTAAAGTGTCTTAATCATGTCAGGGCTGATTTGTGGTAGCACTAAAGTTAGTTCATCCACGAGGAGCCTTCCGTCCTCTACATTTCAAAGCATATCTCCGCAGAAATGGAAAAACAAACACAAACCGGCTTCGCGTGAATGATGGTTTCCCCGATCGAAAGCCACTTCAACAAATCCAACACAACACTGCAAAAGCCCATATGTTCTATTCATCATTTCCCTGATCCAGGGTCAGATTTATGTGCCAAGCCTGTCATCAAATCAAGCTGCAACCAGGGCACTTAGCTATAAAAATTTAATAATAGAGAAGTTACTCGCCTAATGTATTGTCTGCTAACACCTTGTCAACATGCACATACCAGATGGAAGAAGGCAGCCAAATACAGCAGAACAAGCCAATCGCAACTCAAACCCTGAGGACTTGTGAACTTATTTCCTGTCGAAGCATTCATAAAGCACAGTTTGTTTGCTCTCTGTTGAACCCCTGCTTGGAAAAGATTACAACTATTCCATCTCAAAGATCCCTTTTCAGAATTCCTAATGTACACAGAGGTCTAGAAAGGCTTTCCTTAACCTCACCTTGTTTCATCTTTTTTTCTAATCTCGCACATGTGCTCCTGGGTTGCTTAAAGAACAAGATATGACAATAACCGTCCCGAAGCAAGGGTTTTTTTTTCAGCTGGGACCCCCCACTTTAAACACAACTGGCCCTAAAATGCACCTGTGTTACTGTAAGACACTTTGGTTTCAAGTAATTGTTGTGTGGTTGAGTCTGCTGCCTCGGAAACCACATTATGTACCGCAGCTGGCCTGGGACTGAATTCCACCAGGGCTTAATTCGTGACTCATCCTTGCTGGGTTATTGCCTTCTGAATGGAGGACGAAATATACCAGACTATCATGGGTGAGTGGCCTGTCCATTCTAATAATACACTATAAAGCACTCACAGCATTGTTTGAGTTGTTTTATACACCAAACAGTCCAAACCACGCTCTAAAGAAAGGCCCGACTATCATTATCTATCATGATCTGTGTGTGTTTTGAAACCACTGTGAGTCGTGACGCCTGACACCAGTGTTAAGATATTTTGTGCAAATACTGAATAGTTTTAAAGCAGCATTAATCTTGGATTTTGTTTTTGGCCACTTGGGGGCAGAACTCCACAACAAGCTGAAAATCACACATGGTTTATGTATTGTGTTATTATGTGTTATTATGGCTAATGTGTTAGCCAAATTAAATTGACTGTTTACACATTCAGCAGACACAGAGAAACATTTATTTGGAGTCGTGTTTCTGGCCTCCTGAATGTAAGTCCAATATTCACTCTCCTTTTAGTTTTGTTTTAGTTTTCACCAACTCCCAAGGGAAATATCTGGACTTTTTTCTCTGCTAAATGCTCCACTATGTTCACCAGCTAGTAGCTACCTTGGTCTGCCTGCTGTTTGGTGCTGAACAGGTAGTGTACAATCATTTTATCAGAGATGTTTTGCTGAAAACTGCTTCCTGCTGCTGCTGGAAATGAATTAATAAGAACGGTGAGACTGAACCAAAACAGAAGCTGCAGGTCAGAAAACCAAAACACTGAGCTGAAGGTGGTAAAGCACCTTGTAGTGCTGAGGGGAACTGCAGAGTTGAGTGGTAATTCTCGGTGAGTTTAAATATTCATTAGTGCAGCTTTAAATTTCATGAACAAATATTGTAAACATTCAGCATTTCCTGTAGCTAAAACTTTTCAATAAATCATATGATACATTTGGTGTTCCCCAAGGATCAATTCTTGGACCACTGCTGTTATAAATTAACATAAACATTCTAGCAAATTTGATGAAATTTTTTTTTTTTTTTACTCAAGGTCCACTTATTAGCTTTTTCCGGAGATTTCATCCGCATCTCACAGTCTTCCACAGTGGATGAAGTTTGCTTAGTTGTCATGCAGATAGCTCAATTGTCATCACGTGACCTAAAGTATGCAACTTTGATCACATAATAACATGTGGTTGTATATGGGGGGTAACCCCTCTCTGTTCAAAGATGGTTTCTGGTGTCAGATGCAAATAGCCTTCTTGATCGGTCGATGCTTTGACTCGTTTTGGTCTTCACAGACAGCTGATGTTGTCTGTTTCCAGTGTTCATTCAATCTCTTGTCCAGGGTCATTTCATCAATGTAGTCTCTGTGGCAACTGAGCAAACTCAATCCGCTGAAGAAGACTGTGAGTCACAGGTGAAAGCTATGGAATAAAGCTAGTAAGCGGACCTTGACTTAAGATTTTTTAAGTCAAGAATTAACTTTCAAATTCTGGCAAATGTCTCTCATCAAATGTTTGAAACATTATATGCAGATGATGGTATGTTTTATTGCAGACAGCCATTCTGCAGCTGTGTAAAGAAGCTAAAGCCAGTATGTACTTGGCCCTCACCTCTCTGGTGAAGAGCATGGCAGTGTCGTAGTGCTCTGGATGCCTCTGGCTTGGTGGGTTGAAGAGCTGCTGCCAGGAGCAGAAGTTCCTCAGAGCCACGCCTCCGTTGCTGGAGACCTCCGGGCCGACCTCCTCGTCCTCCACCACCAACATCTTAACCAACACCATGTTTACTGAGTTCTTTATGCTGGGGTGCTTGTAAAGCTGGGCGGCCATCGACATCAGGGTCAGAATGTAGTGCTGTGGAGGAGGAGAGACAGGACACGACATTTAAAAACTTAAACCTCCATTAACATGCACTACCTTGTTTGAGACATTTAAAAAGCTTGGACAGCACAAAGACACAGTGGAGGTGGGTAAAAGAGAGCAGGGTTAAAGCCAAATGGGTGAAGGTCACACCGTGAAGGTGCCCATTTCAGCATGACATTTTGCTTGTGTTTCTGCCTGCACAGACTAGAGCCTAACCGATATTGGATTTTTGTGGATGATAGTGATATTTGAGAGCTATAAAACCTGATAACACTTTATCACTTATCACTTTACCCACATAACATAAACAAACATGTTTTTAAATTGGTTATCAAAGAACAGTGTCCAAGATATGTACTGAGCAGGACATTCTGTGGTTTAAAATACAATGTCATTGCTTTCTGCTGGACAATCTATGCAATGGCCACACACATAATCTTTCTAAATTATTGCAAACATATCTTTTGCCTTTTTGATACTGCAATTTCTTGTTACTTATTGGCTGATATAATATATCTGTGATCAGCTAAAATCAGCTGATATGCTTAATTTGACTCTAGCACACACCACCTCTTATCACGAATGCAAGCACAAAGCGACCTCTTCAGAATCACAAAACAACCTTAATGTATGTGAAGTTATTTTTCACTTTGATGATTGTCACTATGTGACAGCAAAAAATGTATAACAACTAATTAAACAAAAATAAAGGTAACAGGGTTTAATAAAAACACATTTACTGTACTACAAATGACTATTCTACTATAGTTGTAGCCAAAGAGCAAAGATAAAAGTGGACTCCCAAAATAACACTGTGTGCTTTGTTACTCAGGCTGAGAAATTTCTGTGTCTCCTGAAATGGAAATGTAACACAATAAATAACATAATTGGCCCTTAAAAGCATTGTATCCTGTATAATAATATTTTGGGGTGCTGCAAATTCATATCTGTGTTGCTATCTAGTGTTTGCGCCTTGCAGGAGAGGAACACTTCTACAAGAAGTTGGCCTGGAGTCTCCTCCGGGCCCAATAAACTGTCCGTTGCCTTTAAAGGGGATGAGAGGAGCAGATGTGATTGGTCATTATGGACGTCTGGCACCCCCTTTATTTCTCCCGCTAACAATGTACAGTATTGGTACACTTCACCAGGATTGCGCATGAGCTTTAAAATTGCAAAAATCTGCTGGACATACTCACGTGTATTTGCACCTTAAGCTTACAACTAGTTTCAGGACAATCGAAGCATTATTTTACACCCCATTATTAAACTGTTAAGAGCTGCTTCCAGATAGTTTTTGTTCACTATCCATAATTGTGTCATGGTAGGTAGGGATGGGCAGGGTTTTCCACAGCGCTGTCATGGTGTTGTGTTTTAGTGGAGAGCTGGTAAATCACTATGAATACAGGGGATTGTTCCAGGATGTGTATTGTAAAGTCTTCCATCAGCCTTGCTGAAATCACTTTTTCTAGGGTGGGATGAGATTTTTCCACATGTGCTGTACACACACCCACAGAGCCACATGTTGAATTTTGCCTGGGACCTCCAAATCACTAAAACTGCCCCTGCTCATAGAAAACCAGGGCAATATAGATGAAATTTGAAATAATAAGAAATAATCTGATTTGTAATGAAAAGCCAATATAAACCCAGTTTATCAATCTAACATTTGTTCACTTGACCCTGGAGCCTGATTGTCTATACTTACTTAACTTACTTACTGTGGGACAAGGCAGAGTGTTTGGCAGCTGCGGGGCTTGTTAAGTACAAACAGACTCAAATTTGGCTGGTCCAGATTGTGGCAGAATCTCGGATTGTCCTACTTTTGTTTAAATAAGTCTTTAGTTTAGCTCCAGGTTGAAACAGGACTGATAAGGAGGATGATTTCTGCAGTTTTTTCGTTTAATATCACCATCTATCAAATTTAGCTCAATTTAAATATTGGATGATTTATATGATGTACAGCAGGAGTATAATTCTGAGTAAAGACAATAGAATATATATTGTATGCCTTGAGAATCTTCCCTGGATGATGCCGAGGCTCTGCTGCCAAATCGTGACCAAGTCCTGAGGAATGTGGTTCAGCATTGCTTGCATTTCTGTTGCCTGACCTTATTCTCAGCCTGTGGAAAACAGGGAGCCCACCGATTTCCTCCCAAGCTCCCTCATTGCCAAAACATGTTTTATGATGCAGCACAGATATTTCTAGGCTATGGATTCTCGCAAACAGGATGGCGAAATAAAGGAAAAACATTACGTCTTCTGCGATTTGTTTATGGGACAGTCTTATCTGCTAAATTAAACTAAGGTTTGTTTAGGTTCCTATCAACAGTGTGCGCAGGAAAGAATGAATTCATCGTGTCTGACCTTTATTTCATCTCCATAGAAGTGGGTCATTGTTGAGTCTGCTACCACCAGGGTCTCTATGAACCGTGGCGCGGAAACAAAGCGTCTCCGGCGAGGTTCCCTCCGTGCGTCACTGTCGCCGTGCGTAAAACTTTCCCCATTGTGCTTCTCCGCTCGGCTCTCCGCCGCCGCGTGATCAAACAGGAGGGGAACACCGTGGCTTTTGGTGAATGTCCTCCTCTTGATGACATGCAGCTGCTCTGCAGAGTCTGGTCCCAGGCCGCCGCGAAGTTTGGGCTCAATTAAATACTCTTTCCCCTCTGTTATGAAGGAGCCAAAGATACCGGAGCACAAACTGACAGATACAACCGAGTTTTGGTCGTGATCTACGTTCCCCGAGTAAAAGCAGCTCCTAAGCTGTCCTTCACTCTCCTCTGTCTGGTTCATAAAATTCTGGAGATCCACAACAGGTTGGGCACCTGAAGCGCTGCGCAAAGAGCCAACATCTCTGGCTTTGATGCGCTGTATGGTGAAGGTAGGCGCGATAAAGCTGGTGTCTGGAATAAGATTAAGAGTCAAGTCCTTGCCAAATGCACTGAGGATAAATCTCGGCTGTTCCTCGCTTCGTTTCCAAAAGCGACCGCTGATTCTTCCATTTATCCGAACAGGTACAATATCCTCTGATTCAAATGGAGTGGAAAGTGCCGCTTTCATTACGCACAGGAGTAAAAAGATCGAACACACAGTGAAACACATCTTCTGCAATGGAAATTGCACTCAAGAGTGGTAAAAAAAGAAAAGAATTTATTGCAATGTATGTCCTTTATCTCTGGAAAGTGGCGCGTCTTCTCCAGTCGAAGGAGTATCTCCTCAAATCAGAGATCTTTTCAAATTAAAAGTGATTTTCCAGTGCTGTAAAGCCAGTCTTGGTCAAAGTATGTCTGGTATTTAATTTCAGTCTGTCTGAGTTGTCGTTTCTAATTCCCTAACCAAGCTTCGTCTTGTTGTACCACTCACCAGCACCGCTGCAGTCTGGACATATCGCGGGTATTTATACTTTCTGCTCTTCCCTGGACATGAGGGGGTTTATTTTTGATATCCTCCGTTGCTGGAAATTCTCCTCCCACTCGCACTTCATGAGATACTCGCGGATAAAACGGATCCAATGAGAATAGGCCGACACTCCCCCCTTCTGAAATAGCTTGACAACCGCGCTCCTATTATTAACCCAGCGTGCTATATGGCAGCGGCAGGACATCTATACTACGCATAGCTGGAAGCCCGCTACTCGAGTTATTTCGGAGCTGTGTGTGAGTGGCAGGCCCCCACAGAGCCCGGGACCCCTCCAAGGCCGATCTGCTTTATCCCTGCACAAAAGACCACCACTGGACAGAGAAAGGCGCTGTGTGTGATTGGAACTGACCGCCACCTTGAACACTGAGAAATGTAGTAGAGCTAAAGGAAGAATTTAATCGTGTGTTTGTGCACAATATATGTTCTGCAGCGAAACGTTTTTTGAATATTAAGAGCAGTCTTTATCAGGAAAAAATCAGGTTTTCCCCCAAGTGTTCTTTACCCAAAGAACAATTTTAATAATTTGAAGTGTATATAATGAAGCCATTCAGCAATGACTTATATTTTTCATTCAACATTTTAAAACAAAGTACCCAGTATGTCCAATTTAAAAATGACATTTAGTACTACTCCAGATTTGAAACATTTTTTGTGTTTATTTCTTTCCAGCACCATAAAGGCTGCTTATAGAAGCATTTTATTCATGATGCCATAGAGAGCTTTTCTAAAAGGCTTCTGTTGTATTACAAGACTAAACACATGTTCTGCCAGACACCATGTAAATCACTTTATTAAGACTCTGTGCCAGGAGAATGCCAGCACGTTGAACAATCCCAAAATAATCATATTTTTTTAAAAATTGCAGTTTAACACTTTCATCGCCAGATGGCGCCAGAGTACAACAAACTTGTTCAGGCACTTAGACGCACTGAAGCGCCACTGGACTTCATGTGCAAACAGGTGTCGCTATTTTCCCGCATTTCACCTTGAATTTGTCTTGAAACTTTTTCTTATGCATGAGAATATGCAGAGAAAAATAAATGTGTTTATTCGAACACCAGTGGTTACTCCTCTGCTGATCTTTAGTGTTTGTTTGTTTCATTCATTCAACTTATTTAATGTGGGTTTTTTTTTCATTTAATGGAAAAAAAGAAATACACAGCAAAGGGAAATGGCATGAGATTTTTGGAGAAATATGTTAAATCGTTTACAGTTTGAAAGTTATGGAGCATGTGCATTAGTTTGAAATGAATGTCTGAATGTCAAAAACCTCTACATTAAACCAGTCTCTGTGAGTTGCCTTTTGTTCCTTGTGTTTTTGCTCCCTATCTGCCCGCTTCGCACTGAGTCTGGGCGGTGGGAGGGGGATGATGCTCCAGCTCCTGTCACACATGCTGTACAGCAACAATAATATTTGGAGAGTTACAAGTGGCTGCGGTCTGCAGCACAAACCGAGACGCATGACCAATGAGCTCGCTCTTGCGCACATACCCAGATTTCAGTTGACAGTGATCATCGGTGTTTATGCGCGACTTTAAAGCTCAACATCTCAGAGAAGTTGGTGGCCAGAGTGGAGACGGTGCAAGATGAGAATGAAGCTGGAAAGCAGTGCTGGTGCTTAGTTTTCTGAGGACGCACAAGCGGCGCTTGTGCCATTGCGCACAACTTCTTTACCGCATGCAAACGCACAGCAGCCGAATTACAGAGTGGACTTTCCTGAGCAGGAGCAGAGATGGCTATACTCATTAGTTCTTTGATTATTTTTACAAAATGCCTACTTTATTTGAAACTGACATATTGCATGGAGGTGGATTTCTGCATACCCGTTCGTGTGGATCATCAAAAGCATGAAAAACATCTGCACCAGCGCGCGGAGCAGATGAATGAAAGACAGATTGTTTTTAGACTAAGTGCATTCAAACAGGAATTTTACCTCCACCTCACGCCGGATTCTAGTTTCCTTGCAACGGACAGCTTGCCGCCTGAGAGCGGCTCCTCAGCATCCAACTCCTCTGCAACCGCTGACCTCAGGGAATGCTTCTACTCCGGTGATGTCAACGCAGACCCGGACTCCTTCGCCGCGCTCAGTCTGTGTAAAGGTCTCCATGGGGGGTTCTCCTATAACGGCATGGAGTATTTCATCAGCCAGACCAGGACCGAAGACGCTGCAGCCGCGTCTGGATATGGAAACTCTTTGGACAGGACTCATGTCATCCGCCGCCGGAGACGCGCTGCGCACTTGGGCGGCAACTTCACCAGCAGGTGTGGAGTTACACCTGACACCAACTTCAACATCTCCCTGGAGAAGTACAAGCACATGAGTGAGCTGGAGATTGATGGCTTAACTGAAACTGTGTTGAAAACCTTGGGGAGGTCCAAGAGGTTTGCCTCCATCCCCAGGTTTGTGGAGGTGTTGGTGGTGGCAGATGAATCTATGGCTAAATTTCACGATGATGACCTGAAGCATTACCTCCTGACCCTGATGTCAGTAGCAGCCAGGCTTTACAAGCACCCCAGCATCCTCAACTCCATAAACATAATGGTGGTGGGCTTCATGGTGATAAATGAAGCTGACAAGGGACCTAAGGTTTCCAGTAATGCAGCCCTGACCCTGCGCAACTTCTGCTCCTGGCAGAAGAAGTTGAATAAACACAGCGACAAGCACCCAGATTACTGGGACACTGCCATACTGTTCACCAAACAGGTAAGCAGGGGAGGAGTGAGCAGCATCACATGTAATTTGTAATGCATCACAATGATGGTGCAAAGAATAGAATAGAAATACTGCTCTCATACACAATTTGTGCATGGGTGGATTATGAGTCAATAGGCCCCTGGGCACAGACATGTGAAAGGTCCCTCACCCCTTCTACATAGGAGAAAGACACCCAGACTGAAAGAGACACAAACGACTACTTTTTCAGTAATATTGTGCAGGTGAACCAGAACTCTCATCCTCTCAGAGACACAAAAACAACTCAGTGAAGTAATTTGTAGTCATTTCTTGTCTCTTTGTGGTCGTTGTGGGTGTCTTTGTAGTAGTTTCAATGACTTTCCAACAAGAAATATTAACTGTCACTTCATACAGAGGCCTATGCGCTGCTCTGCAAGTCCCCTTCATTTAATTCAATGAGTCACTGGAAAAGAGCAACTGAGCCAGTTCTTTCCATGAAAGACCTCACACCTCTGTCTGCTTCTACGGAATAAGAACTGGGTCGCTTTCTGCCTATATAAGGCACCTTTATAATGATCCAAACATTTTACCAGAGTCCAAAGTACTTCTTCATTGATTCAAATTGACACTATCTAAAGCATTCAGCCGGGTCACAGCTGTCAGATAATCCCATGTGGCCACCAGAGCCATGACCACTGACTAGTAAATCTTTCTCCACAGTCACTGACTCTCTGTCTGTCCCTCTCTGATGCCTGTCCGTTGGTGCCTGCTTTCCATTAGGTCCAGTTTGGCTCTGGCTGGCCATCTGATACATGGCCTCTCTCCTTCACTGCATAGCAACATACAAAAACACTTCAAGGTCAAAACGAGTGAAGAATCATCCCAGCGCCGGGAAAGATCCCTTATTTACAGTGAGGGCAATTATATGTAGGAAAGTCCAGGTCCGGTGTTGTTGTCCTTGTAGGGCACAATGAGTGCAGCTGCTGCGATGGAAAAAATCTTGTAATAGGTTATGGAGAGCAAGTGGTGTGGAATACACATGGCTGGCAGAGGGTGCTTCTGGCATCTCTGGGCCTCACTGTAACACTGGGTTAACAAGTTCATCATCCACTATGTTCATATTTACTCTGAACACTACAAAAGCACAGGAATGTCATTTTGATATAACATAACATAATTCCTGACCAGAAATATAGAATTGAAACAGAGACAAAATAAGTTTTAGACACAGAAAAACCTCTTCAGTAAACCTTAGGACAGAACAAGGCAACTATCTTCCTGATAACCAAGGAGTTACGGCCATTTCCAATAATTATGAATCGTTCCAGTGGGAAAAGGATCATAACCTTTCCTGTAAAAAGACTAAGAGTCAGTGTTCATCCTCTGGGAACCATGAATGTCTATAAAATTTCAGGACAATCTATCTAATAGTTGTTGAGATATTTCAGTCTGGACCAAAGTGGTGGACTGACCGACCAACATGGCCATCCGCTGCTAGCATGGCTAAAAAGATAATCCCAGAGCCTTGACACAAAAACTGTCAGAGATGTTTATTGGGGGTAAAGTTGGTTGTGGACTGTGTGTCAGATCCAGTCAGATATAGCCAACTAGCAGAAATGGAGGTACAACACAGAGAAAAGTGGTGATAGAGAGAGTTAGTGGTAAACACGTGTGGGACTCATGTCGTCCTCCCAAACTCTCTACCTCTTTAACTAAACACCAAGAGGAACTCTGTGGTGGGCTGCCCTGACCCTCCGCTTCAATATATTTTAAGAACAGAGTAGCAATAAGCAAACCAGAGTCCCATGTGCTTTGAATTAGTGCTCTTCATGGTCTGTTCATTCTGTAGCTCACACCACAGCCACACAAAACATGTTGGATATGTCTCTGTGTCACCAGGATCTTTGCGGGGCCACAACCTGTGATACACTGGGGATGGCTGATGTTGGGACCATGTGTGACCCAAAGAGAAGCTGCTCTGTCATTGAAGATGATGGCTTGCCCTCAGCTTTCACAACTGCCCACGAACTTGGTAAGAAAGTTGACCCATTATTTGTAAAATGTGAGGAAGATGTTATTCATTTGCAAGGACTGGACACTCACATTATGCATTTTAGATTTATGCTAAAGCACATTTGGCCTTAGAGTGAGATTTGCTCAGGGCAAGAGCTGCATATAACCTTATCTTGAAACGTCAAAGGAATTCTGCAGTCAGGTTTGACAGACGTATAATCAGTGTGGAAGCTGGCCTGGCCGGAGGGCTTTGCAACTTTCATGATGATCTATATGGCTGTGGTTCTCAGTCCTGGTCCCAAAGCACTGCTGGATTTCAATCCCACCAGCTATTTAATTGCATTCACCTGATGTTCTGGTTGTAAATCAGTCCCTCGTTAGATGGGCACGATCAAAACCAGCAGGTCTCTGGATCAAGGTTGAGATCTATGTAGGATCGACATTACAGTTGCACAACAGAACTTTGCACACTGGCAGCTGCAGATGGCAAGTAAGAGATAACAGTTTGAAAATTCAGAAATACAGTCACTATGAATTATTTCACATGATAACACACACTTATCTTTAATAATCCAGCTAGTCTATGATGCTTTTCTGAAAAGGCAAATGTAAGCAAAGACCAGGTATTAATGAAAATGGCAATGGAATAGTTGAACATTTTGGGAAATATACTTATTAACTTCTTTTCTGAGAGTGAGAGTATGTCCTGACAAACAATAGCTACATGTCGTTACTGTGCGCAGCTTCCCAAAGTTTTGTCGTCACAGAGAGGTTGCCAGGTTTGATTCCAGAGACTAAAACCAAACTGACCCTCACCGACAGGTTAGATGGATAAACTGTTGTTTGTCAAGTGATAACTCCAACATATACAGTAACTGCCTCTAAATAGTCATTTTTCAATTCTTTTATGTACAGGTTAAAAAAAAGATTGTACATTGTGAACTTTAGAGATGTTCTCTTTTTGTTTTTACTTTGGACAGCGCCATACTAGGTGTTTAAGTCTTTGAGCTAAGCTAGGCTAACCACGTCCTGGCTCCAGTTTCTTACTTAACCCACATGAGATTGATATCAATTCTCTCATCTTACTCTGGAGAAAAGCCAACAAGCATATTTCCTAAAATGCATAACTGTTCTTTTAAATTCCAAATCGCAGTTTCTACGTAGCTAGCTAAAATGACCAAATATTGGTTGATATTACATTAGCTGTTTCATGGTAAGTGTATTTGCTGTTGTTTCCCAGCTAGACTACAGAGAAGGTATTTTATGAATTCCGAAGTTATACTGAATGTAGTTTGGACAAATAGTGTGAATCTACAGCTTCTGTGTTCCTCTAGTATCTGTGATTTAGGCTGATATTATGGATGTAGTTTTACCCCCCAAAAAATCTCCTTATTGCAGCTTTAAATTACTGTTTTAGTCTGTCAAAGCAGAAAATGTAAAAGGAGCTGAAGTTGAAGTTACTCTTTGACATGCTCCTAAATCTGTCTAGTTAAGGCTAATCTTATTAATAATACAAGTGACAGTTTTTTTCCCCACATTTTCAATAATCAGTGATTGAGGAGGCTTTAAAAGAAGCAAGACTCTTGCCTGAGACCAGATGCATGAGTAACTCCTGAGGCCCCAAGAGAGGCATTGGTTTACACTGTCCCCATACATGTTAAGTAATTACACAATTTCCCCTCAAAATGGTCCTGTCTCATGATTGAATACACTGAAACACAGTTTCTCTTTTTTTTCTTTTTCTTTTGAAAAGTACTACAGTATTTAGGGAGTTAAATGATTTCCTTGGGAACTAAATTCCCCTGTCAGGCCTGGTTTAGAACATGGACGTATGCCACGCTGAATGTATTCCCATGCATAACTGCATTCCTGTCTGCTAAGACATCAGCTTCAAATCAGTCCAAGATGAGTTTGCTGTGCCTTATACATACATGTGTGCTGTGATGTCTGGCAAAAAGTTTCTCTTTGTTTTAATAGTTTCATATTTCACTGTCATCACCACAGAAACTTCACTGTATCTACCCAGTGACTCTAACTAACTGCTTATCGTGTTTGAAATCATGGGACGACTGAAAATAGAACTACTTGACTCTAACAAAGACATGACCTTCTGTCTCTCTTCCCACTCCACCCTCTTCCCTCAGGCCACGTCTTCAACATGCCCCACGACAATGTGAAGGCATGTGAGGAGGTATTTGGGAAACTAAAGGACAACCACATGATGTCTCCCACACTGATTCAGATCGACAGGAGCAGGCCCTGGTCTGTGTGCAGCGCAGCCATCATTACTGAGTTCCTGGACAGAGGTCATGGTTAGTAAACACTTCCTGTATATGTCTCTGGACTCAGATGGACCACTAATTCTGTCCAGGCTTCATGCTCTCAGCTGGTTGTAATCTAATTGTACCCACACAAAAAAACAGGCCGTGGCTCGATTTTGTCACGGTTAAATTTGTCATTTCAATTTCAGTTTCAACTTGGAAGTGATCATATATTCACATGTCAAAATATTTTAGTTTATATTGTACTCTAACTGATATAAGCCCAAAGAAATATTCATATAATTGTTTCAAGTTTTTTCTTCCTTAACATATCTATTTGGATGAAATAGATTTTGTTTGTTTTACATAATGGCTAAAGCAAATGTTTATTCTTAAGTGTCTTTTTTCACAATCTGCACCTAATCTTCACAAAATTAGGTCTTAGAATAGAAAAGTCAAAGTAGTTATATCTAAAATCAACACACTTCAACAATAAATAATAAATAACTGTGAAATTCAATAGATAGCTGGTGTACGGATAAAACCATACAGACCAGCATAATATTAACAAAACTAACATCATGTCTAAGTTGACAAGGGAATCAAAGACTTACTTAATTAAAAAAGGGTTAGACTTCACATATCAATATTGTATATGAACAATGGGTCAAATCACAATGTATAATGTGAAATAGATCAATTGTACTACAGCAATGAACCCACAGAGAAGTTTCCCCTCAGCTCTACAGAGGATTTCAGCGTCTTTCAGCTCAATGTTTTAGTTTTCTAGCTTACAACTTTAATGTTTTTCTAATAAACCCACTGTGGAGCATTTAGGAGCTAAAGAGCAAGATTTTCCCCTTGGGAGTTGATGAGGACCAAAACAGACAGTGAATAGGACTTACATTCAACAGGTGACCAGAAACATGAATGCTAATGTTGCTCTGTGTCTGTTGGATGTGTAAACAGGCAATGTTAGTCACATCAATGCCACAATATGTCAAATGTGATTTTTAGCTTGTTGTGAAGTTCTTCCTCCAAATGGCATATTTTCATGGTCAAATGATGAAATAATCAATCACAAAGTACACAAGTAATGCTTAATTACCTTACATGGGATCAGAATTCTGGATCCTTGGCTAGAAATCCTGTTTTAACAATAAACGATGCAGTACCCAGTGACTCAGAATCCTCATGGCTTAGAGCAAAGCTTTGGGAAGTGCTTGAGAATAACAAACTAACAGAGTGGCTTATGTTACCTGCTCGTCAGAGCTCAGAAAAGGGCATTGTTGATGTAATATCTGGGTACATTTTGTTACACCCAGGTATACAGCATCTACCATACAAAGGTGGAAAAATGTTGTTATCTAAAACAGTAAATATCAGATTTTTGAGTCAGAAAGGGAGAAATCCAGTGCAAAACTGGCAGATACCAGATTCTCACTAGCCTCAATAGACCGCAATGTATCGACGAGGAACCATTCATTCATGGCAGAATTACACTTGAAACTGGAAAGTAGATGAAACTGAGAATCTGTGAAAGTATTTTTCCTTGAGATTAAATTTTATATGCTGTTGATGATATGCAGTACTCACTTGCAGTATCCACATTTAATATAACATTCATAGGTGTATTAATATATCATTCGCCTTTTTCTCCTCTGCAGCTCCTTTATGCCAAGTCTTTTTCTGTCTGTGTGTAAACTCCCGTAAGTGACTGTAAGTGGATTCTGTGTAATAGACAGAATTAAACACAACAATTTATTACCTCCTCTCGACCAGCCCACTTGCTATAACAAGCAAATGAGCGTTTACTAAGTTTAACACACCAAAGCTAACACTACTGTCTTTTCTACATGAGTCATTTGCTTAATCTAAACATTATCCGGTGCCTGCACTGTCTCATATAGAGCTACGCCTGCTTTTGTACAGACGGAAGACAAAGTTATTTAACAAACAGTACCAACACTTTTAAGCTCATTCATGATTTATTTATATGTCCAAATAATATGTCTTTGATCATACTGTGCAATACTTTGTTTTGAAGAGTTGTTTTTTTCTGCCTCAGTATGTTTTTTGAACTTTCCTCTATTTCTATCATCCACAGTTTCATAGGCGTACAGCTTTGTACAACCTTCAGTCATTACCTTGCACGAACGTACCTGAGCACCCTTGCAATGCATAACAGTTTTAAAGAGCAAAATTGATTCTTAAGGACATTAAGTTGATATGGCAAATGTGTTAGTTAACAGTTGCCTATTTACACGTCCAGCAGACACAGAGAAACAGTAGCATACATTTGGAGTTGTGTTTCTGTCCACCTGATAAACATCCACGGTAGCTGAAAGAAAACTGCATATATGCAGTAGCATATTATTAACTTATGAAATGAAATCAACTGCCTGCTGATGCTCGAAACGAGGTTGATGAGAGCGCTGAGACTGAGTGACAACAGTAAAGTTGCAGGCCATGAAACCAAAACAATGAGCTGAAAGATGCTGAAACGCTCCGTAGAGCTGAGGGAAACTGCAGAGTTGGTGACAAATCTCTTTGGGTTCTTCAAGCAACACCAAGTCATTTCCCACATTGTAAATACAAAAATGTTAATAGTGCAGCTTTAAGTTTTCACTGTTTAAAAAAGCTGATCAGCAGCAGCCACATGCCACAGAAAACTCCAGTCATAGTGGCCTCGAGTCACCTCGATTTTAATATCCATATGAGTGAATGCAGCTGCAGTCTGATTGTTTGCAATGTTGTTGGTATTTGTTTCTGTAGGAGACTGTCTGCTGGACCAGCCTCAAAGGCAGCTATCTCTCTCAGACAACCTGCCTGGTTCTAGCTACAGCCTGCATCGCCAGTGTGAGCTTGCCTTCGGCCCAGGCTCCAAGCCCTGCCCATATATGCAGCCCTGCTCCAAGCTGTGGTGCACCGGGAAGGCCCGTGGCCAGCTGGTCTGCCAAACCCGACACTTCCCCTGGGCGGACGGCACCAGCTGTGGGAACAGCAAGGTCTGCTACAGAGGAGCCTGCACTGATAAGAACAGCACCATGCACATCAAGGTGAGAGAGTGTGGAAAGGAAGCACTGTTCTGTCCTGTTTGGTCATTTTTCTTACAGATTGATGTACCATTGTGCCTGTTTTTCTTTTGTCCCAGGTGGATGGCAGGTGGGGGAAGTGGGGTACATTTGGAGACTGTTCCCGAAGTTGTGGTGGAGGAGTTCAGCTGGCCAAGAGAGAGTGTGACAACCCCATCCCTGAGAATGGAGGCAAATACTGCTACGGCCTTCGCATCAAATATCGCTCCTGTAACCTCAACCATTGTCCTGAATCAGGCAGGCAACAGTAGTCTCTGTTTGAGTACATTCCCACAGGAAGACACACATTAAGGACTGTAATTGACCATTCACTAAACCTTTCCCCCAAACAGTGATTGTCCAATTATACCTTAGCATCCGTAACTAAGCACAGCAAGCCTGTCAAGCTTTGGCTTTCTCCAAATGTTGTAGCAGTGTGCATGGGGTTGTACTAAGAGTGACATTCGATATTTATAGAATTTGGAGGGTAGTGTCTTTTTTCTTCAGACGTTTTCAAAACTAAAAATAAGTGAGCAAAATTGTAAGGAATGGATTAAATAGTGTGTTTATTTGTCCTAATGCAAGCTGCAATTGTTAGCAGGTGTGACTAACTACCTACCTACCGACAGTAGTAACCTAACCCAGCGTTACTTCAAAGGCCAGGAGTTAAATATAGGGGTTACAGGTTATGTTGAGAAATGTCATTTCATGACTAGCAACAAAAACTGTGTAGTATCCCCACCATGTGGGAGCTAGCTGGATGCTATCTGAGTTACCTAAAGCAGCTCTTTCCTGCTCTTTAGTTTTTGGAAAAGTTGACACTCCAGCAACCCCTGCCAAAGTTACCCAAGATAGCGTTATGTTCGCCAAATACGTCATCCTGAAAGCCTTTCTCTTGTAACGTTAAAATTGAAACATACTGATAAAAAATGCAAACAGGTATGTAAGCTAAGGAGCCAGCAAGTGCATATTTAAGACCCTGTTTACACTGTTACATTTTAATATGAGTCAGCAGGAAACACTAAAAAGTCAGCCGGAGACGGTGTTTGCAACCAACCCATGGAGCTAAAGTTAGCTTAATGAGCTTGCTAGCTACAGCTGATAAAATCTGCCAGCAACAGTTGTCATCTCATCCAGCAAAATTGACAGTCGCTGGCTAGAAATGAGAAGCTGCTGTTGTCCACCTCTGTCTGAAATCAAGTTGGTATTTCAAGTAGCAAATCTGCCACTGTTATCATCGTAATGCACATGTGCTGTGTGAGAATGGAAAGCCTGACAGGTGTAGCAACAGTAACTAAGAGGGCCGGGGCTTAGTGAACGGTTAGTTGCAAAACTGCAATCACATTCTGTAAGGTCAACAGTGTTGGAGTACGCAGTTGTCAGTCTAATCTGAGGTTGTTTTTACATCTCCAGGTAAGAGTTTCCGTGAGGAGCAGTGTGAGGCCTTCAATGGCTTAAACCTGAATACAAACAGACTGGGTTCCTCTGTGGTTTGGGTTCCCAAATATTCAGGCATCTCTCCCAAGGACAAATGCAAGCTCATCTGCCGTGCCAATGGGACTGGGTACTTCTATGTCCTCGCTCCAAAAGTATGTAGCCCATTTACTATACCCTAACCCTAACACACCATCTGATTGTATCAACTTCTCACTGTTTCTAATCACTGAAAAAAAGGAATTAGTTCAAGAACATAAATTAGATTTATTAGACAACCCTGTGGGTACGCTGTGTTAATAAAGTAGACAAACTCCAATGAGTTCTGAAAAGTTCTAGGCAAATGACATATTGACTGCTTTCACATTACCAGTAAAACATAATTACCCAACCATCTGGAGGCTGATTTGAGCCTGATAATCGCTAGCTGTAGTACAAATGTGGTTGCAGCCTGTAGATGGTACATAGAGCAGCTTTTATTATGCTGCTAGGAATAAAAAGTCCTGCCATCTAGTTCTGTCTAAAAAGCTAAGGCATGAAACTGGGGAATTCTGTTAATATTCTGAGCTAAATGGGTATCAGCTGTTGTACCTGCTAATGCAATCTGAACGTCTTGTCATTGAACACCTCATCATGAGTCAAAACCTCATGGGAGGAGAAATATTGAGCAGCTCTCTGCTCACAAGGTTTTCGGATTTGGCGTGTAACTGCCCAGTATGATTTGGCCCTTATCCACAATGCAAGAAGTAACGGCTAGTTCCATCAACAGCAAAGCAATGAGAGGTGATGTGTTAGTGGCAGGATGGATGGAGTGGTGAGAAAGGGAAACATGCAGGGACAGTGTTACTTCACAGCTGCGGCTTGTCAGCAACTATTTATGCTAGGATACAAGCTTGTAGCAGCTATACAAGCCAACATCTAGTTTACACTAAAGGACACTGTACACTCCCTCTGGTGCTACTTTTGACTTTCTATTTATGTAGCTATTTGGTTCATTATGTTTGTTTAGTCCGAAGAATGAAGTATGTAAAGATGGAAAACCATATATGTGGCAACAATTTTGGCCTCGCTCTTTCTTTCTCTCTGTTGTTCCTGCTTACATATTATCCACCTAAAGACTGGCATAATGTAATGTCTCAAACCCTGCAGGTTGTGGATGGGACGCCCTGCTCTCCTGACACCTCAGCTGTATGTGTTCAAGGAAAATGCATCAAGGCCGGCTGTGATGGCAAGCTGGACTCTAACAGGAAGTTTGACAAGTGCGGTGTGTGTGGCGGGGACAACCAGGGCTGCAAGAAGGTCTCAGGAATGTTCACCAAACCTATGTAAGTAGTACGTCAGCATATACTGCACCACTCCTTAGTGTTACACAAGTTCAGGGACAGGTCAAGGTCAACTTTAGATCGCAGTGAGCAGAAGGTTTGCAGTGGAGATGTCTTTGCTAGATGTGTGTTACTGAAAAGGAGGCGATAA
Organism: Macquaria ambigua; assembly: GCA_008360985.2. Lineage (NCBI taxonomy): Eukaryota > Metazoa > Chordata > Actinopteri > Centrarchiformes > Percichthyidae > Macquaria > Macquaria ambigua. Next base: position 8,433 of record VMKM01000269.1, on the reverse strand, counting down.
CTGAGCTTTTTCAACCTGCTTTGTATTGTCTTCACTCTCAACAATCTCTACTGGCATCACAAACGTGTAGGATAAAACACAAGCAGCCCCTGCTGATCAATCACATTTCTCCCAACGTGGTATCTCTGTGGCCGCCATACCTACGGAGCCTACGGACATAGCCATCGTAGATACAGCTTAGCCCCTTAATGCAGCACTACAAATGAAGCTTTAGGAACAGTCAATAGGTAGGCATCAATGGACATATTTTGGCAGCATATCCTATAAGTATGCAGTGATTCCCAATATATTCATGGAAATAAATTATCTTGTAGAGTTATTCAACACAATAATGAGAAATCTTAAGAAATTTTAGTCAGACTGTATCTGGCTCTTGAAACTGGATATTATAATCCAAGACATACTTAGCCTAGCTTCGCTCAAAAACTGCAAGCAGAGGCCTTCAAGCTCCCCCAAAATGGTTTTATTTCCACAATGTATCTTTAACACATGTACAAATACAAAGACTTGTGATTAAACGAGCTACATTGCACATTGGAGTGTCACTTTTAAATGTATTGGTGGCAGGCTTGTAAGATAACAAGATAAAACAAGTAAATAAGACCATTTTAGAGTTATTAGAGGGTGTATTTTTTACTTTTGATAGAGGCTAACTGTTTGTGCTAAGCTAGGCTAACCATGTCCTGGACCAATCTCTCTACTACAAACACAGAAGTTAAACTGATGTTCTCAGCTGATGATGTTTAAAAACGCTACATGTAGCACCTTTAAGTTTTTCAAGTTACTGTTACATCCATCGTCCTGAAAGCTTTTGGAATAACCATTGGCTATTCAGAATCATTAATGCTCTACATCTCCACACTTTCTTTTCAGTCATGGCTACAACTTTGTGGTGATGCTGCCTGTTGGAGCTTCCAATATTGACATCCGTCAACGTGGCTACCGGGGAATGGTCAGTGATGAAAACTACTTAGCAGTGAAGAATCGACACGGCAAGTACCTGCTGAACGGCAACTACGTGGTGTCAGCCGTGGAGCGCGACCTGCTGGTGAAGGGCAGCTTACTGCGCTACAGTGGCACCTCCACATCTGTGGAGATTCTTCAGGCCACCAGACCCCTGCAGGAGCCTCTGACTGTGGAGGTGCTCTCTGTAGGGAAGATGACTCCTCCCAGGGTGCGGTACTCCTTCTACATCGCCAAGAGGAGCAAAGAGGAGAAGACTCTGCAGAAAGAGGAAAGAAGCCATGCAGCACAGAATAGCGTCTTGGCGGACAGTAATAGGGTAGAAGTTAAGAAGCAGTTGATGGGTAAGAGGCCGGCCAGTCATTGGGTGACAGGAAGTTGGGATTCATGCACGGTGACTTGCGGGAATGGTCTGCAGAAGAGGCTGGTGCAGTGCCAGAGCATGGAAGGGCGTCCTGCAGTGGACTGTGACAGTGCTGACAGGCCTGTAGCAGTGAGAGCATGTGGGGATCCATGTCCCATGTGGGATGTAGGGGTCTGGTCTCACTGCTCCAAGTCCTGTGGAAGGGGCTTTAAAAGGCGGCCAGTGCGCTGCATGACTGAGAATGGTCTGAATCTACCCAGAGACCACTGTTCCGGAAGGAGGAAGCCTCAGGAACTGGACCTCTGCAACCTGAAGCCATGTTAGAGCAGAACAGACACAGCCCAAGGACTTATTTTTGTCAGTCAACATGACGATTTGACATGAACCTAATCAACCAAATCAGCATGAGAATGATTCCATGGCTGTGTTGGGTGGAAATACAGCCTGACTGTGTCTGAAGGGGCATCTGCTACACCGAAGAAAGGCAATGGAGACGGAGAGGGTCTCCCTCTGTTGTTTGAAAAGACAAACATCTGTTTAGATAAAAGAAAAGAAGGAAAGTTGTCTTCTTGTAAACTGTCAAACCATCTGAGGCAGGTTTGACTTGTGGTTAGTCTACCTCTACCAGGAAAGATGACACAATGCCTGAGTATATACAGAGAGTAACAGAAAGATGCAGAGACAGCGATTACTCAGATCTGCATTCAAACTTAATTTCTTGGTCTAGTTACGTGTATGGGGTGAGACTGCAAAAACAGGGAGAAATGAAAGTCCAGGACAAACAGATAAAGCATTGTGAGGTACAACCTCAACACTTACACTGTGCAGTTATCAGAGGCAGATATCTTACCTGTGAATTGTCATTTTTCTCATTTCACTGAAGAACTAATCCAAATGTGAAATACAGTACTGTATCATGCAACATTCAAGACCTGATTGGTCCATGCAGTTTCTACATCTTTTCATTTTTCTTGATTTAGTGCTATTGGCTGTTGTCTGAGGTAGAAAAATCAAAAACAGCAGCCAATCACACTGCTAGTCAGAGTCAGATCATCTTAACAAATAGCTTTACAAGCTTTATATCCTTCCAAAATGAAAAACAGTCAACAGTATATCCTACGCACTTGATACAATCTTTATGAATTCGATAAATATCAAAGAATTCCTGAATTTTACTAGCGACCAAAAATCTAAAAATATTTTTTATAAGAGGAAAATTAGTTTAGTTATAGCTAAGATGTTAGCATATTCTATACAGTGAATGTAAGCTGTTTGTATGGTGCAATCATAATGCATCTCTGTCCATTCTGTGTAAACCAAACCGACCGATGCTCGACTGTTTGTTCTATGTTGCCAAAGAGTTATAACCTTCAAAAAAGCCTTAGTACTGTGAGAGACCCCTCTCTGCTGGAACTGGACTGAAGCGTGGCTTACTCAAAGTGCCCTCACTGTACATTTCTGTCATCCTCTTAAAGTCCAACTGAAATCAAATTGCATGTTTTTGGTCTGCTACAGCATACTTTTTTAAATCACTTGTCCTGTGTTCTCCTTTGAGAAAAAAAAAATGAAAAGGGGAGAAATGTATGTTTTATATTTTTTGGTTTCATTATGGCGCACCGTAGTTTTGCATTAATTCAACAGAATACCATTAGATATCCATCTACGTAGATGGAGACCTTACTTCCACACAGCCAATCAAATCTTGCATAAAATAGTAACGCCAGTGTTCTATGACAGGCAGAGCAGACGGTCACACTGAGCCAGACAGCAGCCTGCTGCACAACACAAGAGCACAGACTCTGAACAACAACATTAGCTTAGCTGCTAAAGTCTCCTTCTTATCTAGCTTACCAACATGAACACTTGTCTTGTTCTGCATAAAACATTTCCAAATACAAAAATTAGCTATGAAATTTGTTTATACTCTATACTTCCACTCCAGACCCACAAGGCCTCATATGTAATAAATAGTACTTCAAAATGAACCTAAAAGATATCAGCAATCAGTGTAATGAAGCCAGGATTAGGGTGATATGTGAGAAACACTTTGCACTTTGGTCGGTAGTCTGTTTGCTCAATTTTGTAAAAATTTAGCAAATAAACAAGACATTACAATAATCTAGGCGATAATAAATGAACACACTGCTTTCAGGTCATGCTGTTACCCTCCTCAAAGCTCCATGAATACAAGGGGTGAGTGTTTTGTGCTCAAAAGATGCTTTTTATTATTTTAATTTTATTTAGGTTAGAGTATCACTTAAATATTCTGCAGAAACAAAAAGTAATGTTTGCTATGTTGCTCTGGGTGAAATGCTTGTTGGCTAATGGCATTTCCTCAACCTTCACAGGCATCTGTCCCTCTGCTGCATGGCTGCTTTATCACCTCTAGCCCTTAATGAGAAGACATAATGCATACATTGTGTTTTTGCATCATGTCAGTCTATCATTATACTGTCCCAACCATCAAAATATATATGGTTTGATCACTTGCTCTGCTGTTACACTTATTCTCTTTAGTGAACTGTTGAGTAAAGCCTGTCGTATACACAAGCAGAAAAAGGCTGATCTTCTCTATGAAACACATCCATGGTGAAATTAAAGGGAAAATCCACCCTAAAACACCTTTTGGTCTAAAATCCATCATGGCATTCCATTCTGTTGTTTTGAAGGGATTGTTTCATTCCCATGGGTAACTGTTACTGCATTTCCAGCACATCTGGAAATATGTGTAGTTAAATAGAAAATGGATCAGCAGTCTTAAAAATATTTGATAAAAGTCCAGTTTTGGTGTCACACCCTAAGATTTAAAGTACAGGGGAGTTCTGCCTGGACTTACATGTTTACAATGTTCAACAATGAAACAGACAGAAATCCAGTGAAAGAGAAGAATTTCACCACCTCTCACTTTCAACACTTACAATGTTAACATCCATCATAAAATAACATCTGGAAAGCGTCAAGCATCACAGAATAATAGATGACTATTTGAAGGTGGAATTGTCCGTTAAACTGATGGACACGTCCTTCAACAGAAAATTCCTTTCATTCTTCATTTCCAGTCAGTTTTGGTTCAGAGGGACCAATTACACCATCTAAAAGATGGTACTGTACAGTTAGTTCTTGTTTCTTTCACATCATGTACAGTTAATGTTATTTTTTATCAGTTGTCTTTTGTATTGTATACTATGTATACATTCATCTAGCTGTATAAAATAAAGTATATATATAAGAATATAACCATATGCTGAATCATGATTGATGATCTGAACTTCAGGTTGTCAGGTATTCAGATATTCACGTTAAAACAATAGGGAAATATTACTTCCCTCCTGTAAATCTATCCCATATCATTGGATGACAGACTGGATGGATATCTGTTGTCTCTTGAACGTCTCCCTTTGCTCCAGCAGTATCTGTTACAGCAGAGTTCTGCTGTGCCACGCAGTCTTCCATCACATGAGACGAGACAGTCTTGATACCTCAGCTCTTCTCCAAATGAAGCATGGCCCCAGATGAAAACACATTCATTCATCCCCTTTGGTATTCTGCTGATTCAAGCTCCGTTGTCCCGGCTGTACTGTAATAACACACCCAGCTTGGCCAGCGCCTGCCCAGTAAGCTTGATGCATTGTTGGAGACTTGGATACACTCACCCCAAGGGTTTGACCCATATGAGGGTTTAAAGGTCCATACTTACATCAATATTTTTGGATAGAAGATGTGGATGGGTACTATTAAATACCTTTATATTTGACTTTTTAAAGAGCAACTCCACATTGAATTGAATTATAATTTAAAGTTTGTGCTGTACACACAATCACATAGATCCTTGTTGGCATATTATGTTAAAAGAGGTGTGTAAAACTAGCTTGTATACATCTCCTTGGATTTGAAAGGTCAGTTAAAAACCCTGAACTCCCATGGGGCCTTGACCCCATGCTAATGGTTATGAACCATGGGATTTGCTGCAGGATGCTAGTGGAGAGGGTGGGGGGCTAGCTAGGAAAGGGGGTGGGACTTACTGATTGATAGTTCTCTCCTTCACTCAAGATATCACCATTAACATTCCTCATTGGACACACCTGTCAAGTGATGTCACTTGAGTGGTTTTCTCAGAATTGACTCCTCCAGAGCCACAGTTAACATTATACTGTTTTCACAGGGTGAGCCTGAGTACTAACCATGGCTCATGGAATAGGGGAAAGTGATTTGGAGTGAAATATAGGCTGAGTATTTGCAAAATTCTGCATTTTGTACAACAGTATCATTTAAATACTCCTTGTAATTGCTGATTTACGGTCTGGTGGACAAGTAAGGCCAGAAACTCCAGAAAGTGGGATGAGAACAGTGACAGTTCCATAACCAAACCCCTGTGGGAGGGTCCATGGGCATCTCTCCCTGGGAGAAAACGTTTACAGTTTTAACATGTAAATCAGGGGGGTCCAAACTTTTCACGCCAGGGGCCACATGGAGAAAAAAGCATACAGAGACTAACTTAATTAGCAAGTTTTTAAGAACTTTGTGCTGTACACTAGAATCTGTAGTAAGATGATTTTATCACTATACAATTTCACTCATCAGTAAATATCAGTCCTAATGGGACCAGTGATGCTAAGTCCTGGACTGAAGAATTGCTGGTGTAAGTCTTGTACATCAGTGGGTCAGTCATCTTGGACGTCAGCGTTCTCTTTCTCACTGTTCAGCATTGCCAGTTTGTCTCTCAAAAAGTCAAAGCTTCACAACAAATTATTTAATGTGTTTGCACATTTGCGACACAAGCCCATCTTTTCCTTACACGCTTTTGTACAAAGTGTTCAGATGGCCAGTGAGATCAACTAAAAAAGGGAGGACTGCCACCACTCAGGGTTGCTCAGTTCAACGAGGTGTGACCTTTTTCTTTTAAAAAACTGTCATTTTCAGATCTGAGAGAATAGAACGGCTCCGGAAGTGTCCCATGACTAACCCAGAGCACATCCTGACTCTCCCGTTGATTAAATAACTCACAGACTGTCTTTTGGCCTGAACCAGGATTTAAGCCTCTTTCTTGCCATTTTTTTCTTCCCTGACCACCTCTCTCTGCTGCACTTCAGAATGTCTGGCAGTAAAACTCCATCCTTTTAGTACAGCACACACTGGCGCCATCACATAGTGACACACTTCAATAGGTGCTCATAGCACACAGAGGATGGACCATACATACAGAAGAAGCAGTCAAGGTACAGTAGCCAGATGGGAGTCAAGAAAAGTAAACAAATCAAATCATCACGAGTTTGCATGTCCAACAGATGTCTGGAAGATTTGGTCGATTCTCAGTGGATGATTTCAAGACTTGACCCTTAGCAAGCGCTGACAGGCAAATTCATAAAAGGACTGGGCAACATTTGCATTTTGTGGGTGCATTTCACCCTCTGCGCACACGATCTGATATCGCCGTTTGGTGTTGTTCCTACAGCATCATAATTAAGGTTGCTCCAGGACCATCATTGCAACTGACCAATCATGTTGTTGTGATGTCATAGCTTTGCGACTTGGGGAAAAAGACCAGAAAAACACTGAAGCGCGCCTCCTTGCTTGCACGCATATGCAGTGGGAAACAGAAGGTAAGCATTAAAAATACTTTCTTACTACTACTTTCTTAGGACATTTGAATTTGAGTACATTTGCATCATATGAAGGACCAGCGAAATTTAGTTTAGCTAGCTATTTTTAGCTAAATTTAACTTATTCCTGTTTGTTTGCTAGTGTTAATTCTAGCTAGCATTAGCTAGCTCCTTTACAGAGAACGGCTTACCTCTAACCAGATACATTGCGCATTTCATCTGTAATAACTAGTCAGCAGTTAACATTTATGTTCACATCCTAATGAGAGCTGTGGGGCCAAGTGGTGCTCTCCATATAACCTGTAATTGTCACCAATTTACCAATGTAAATACAAAATGATAAATGTTTAAGTTTAATAACCAGTGGCCATGTTGACATTAGTTCAATTCAATTCAGTTCAATTCAGTTTTATTTATATAGCGCCATATCATAACAAAGTTATCTCAGGGCACTTTTTCATATAGAGCAGGTCTAGACTGACTCTTTATATTTACAGAGACCCAACAATTCCCACCATGAGCAAGCACTATGCGACAGTGGCAAGAAAAAACTCCCTTTTAACAGGTAGAAACCTCGAGCAGAACCAGGCTCTAGGTGGGCGGTCATCTGCCTCGACCGGTTGGGTTGAAGGGGGAGGGGGGGAGCGGGAGAGAGAGAGCAGGAGGAAAGAGAACATACAGCAGCACAGTACAGTTCTACATAGGGATGTGAAGCAATAGTTGTGGTAATGGTATTGATGATAACACCAACAGAAATAATACTAAGAGCAATATTATAGTAGTTATACTAATAATAAGAACAATAACAGTAATAGCAGCAGTGGGTGCAGAGCAGGAACACGGGGGCAGCAGGTGCAACCATAGATCCAGACTCTACAGCTCCGGAGGCAGAAACACCTGCAGAAAGCAACAGAAGGAGAGAGAAAGAGGAGAGAAAGCACACAACTACGGGAAGAAGTTGAGTTAGTAACAAGCATTGATGGGATATGAGGGCGTACAGATTGAGAGGAAGAGGAGGAGAGAGGAGCTCAGTGCATCATGGGAAGTCTCCCAGCAGTCTAGGCCTATATCAGCATAACTAAGGGGTGGCTCAGGGGTCACCTGAGTCAGCCCTACTATAAGCTTTATCAAAGAGGAAAGTCTTAAGCCTACTCTTAAATGTGAGAAGAGTGTCTGCCTCCCGTACACAAACTGGGATCTGGTTCCACAGAAGAGGAGCTTGATAGCTGAAGGCTCTGGCTCCCATTCTACTTTTAGAGACTCTAGGAACCACAAGGAACCCTGCATTCTGGGAGCGCAGTGCTCTAGTGGGGTAATATGGTACTATGAGCTCTTTAAGATATGATGGTGCCTGACCATTAAGGGCTTTGAAGGTGAGGAGAAGGATTTTAAATTCTATTCTGGATTTTACAGGGAGCCAGTAGATAATATTGGAGAGATATGATCTCTTTTCCTGGTTCTTGTCAGTAAACATGTCGCAGCATTCTGGATCAGCTGGAGAGTCTT